>JBBBDQ010000416.1:1560000-1825000 GCA_037127315.1 Ascarosepion bandense
TGTTTATATATATATATATAAACTTATTTATAAATGGAACTTTGTCTCTGTGTGTGTCTGTATCTGTGTGTCTGTGTCTCTGTGTCTGTGTCTGTGTGTGTCCGTTACCTATAGACTCCGAAACGGCTGAACCGATTTTCTTGAAAATTTACACAGTTGTACTATAAGCGTCTGCGAGTGTTCTTAGCTAGGTTTTGTGTCGAGGTACCACCGATAAATATAGAAAATCGATAATCGAAAAAATCAGGTTATAGAAGGAGTGGTCCGATTTTAATCAAATTTGATACACTCATAGACAAAGATATAAGAAACGATATTCAGAAGTTTCAAGGTTGCAGTTCTTACAATAGCGCAGAAAATCGATAATATATATATATACACACATAAAGGCAAGATGTTTGTGTGCGTGTCTGTTTATCTGCCTCTATATCTGTCCTTTTTTCAGCCCTTTTATTTTAGTTTTTGCTTCGGGTTTGGCTCTAAGTAAGTATAATTGTAGTTCTTAGTCTCAGCCATGATACTATTTACTAAGAGGAATTATTTAGCCTTCAAATTTCAGTTGACGACGAAAAAATCTTATTTGATATCGATACCAGGAAATCAAAATTTAACTTACATCCATTAATTTTTCTTTCAGTCTACGGTTTCGCTTTAACTGGAAACAACTATTGCTTTTTAGTCTTTCGTGCCAACGTCCAAAGTGTCTGAGCTCCATGGACCATGGATTAGTTTTAAAGCTTTCATTACACCCGAGCAACCCCGGGCTATACTGCTTGTACATATATATATATATATATATATATATATATATATATATATAGTGATGATCATCCACGTATACTGTCTTAATATGTATAGGAAAGAATATTAATAAAAAGTTTTGAATTTAAAAACGTACTTTTTTAAACAGTATTTGTTTATTTTTATAGTGTTTTATATTTCAGACCGCCCTCGGTCCTTCATCAGAAACAAGTGATTTTTAAATTAGAATTGGAAACGTATTTTTACGATGGCGTCCTAATACTTTTTTGTTTACATCACGTGGTGTCGATAAACCAATCAGCATGCGGCACGTCCGTTTGTTTATTTTCGGTAAACCAATCAACACGCGGCACGTCCGTGGAGAGAGTCTGTTTGTTTTAGACAAAAAATCTCTTGGAATATCTATTTTTTTGTTTATATCGCGTGGTGTCGATAAACCAATCAGCATGCGGCACGTCCGTTTGTTTATTTTCGGTCAACCAATCAACACGCGACACCTCCGTGGAGAAAGTCTGTTTGTTTTAGATAAAAAATTCCTTGGAATATCTGAAAGAACATTCTTTTTACCTATTGAAATATTTGTAGAGATTCAACACACCTAAGTCCCTGTTTAACCCTAGCTTGTGTGTGTTTAATTTTAAAATCCAGTATTTTTCTTTCTTTCTGCGTGTGTATGTAGAACTAAAATTGGAGTCTATTAGTAAACATTTGCAATTTTCTAAAGTGTGATCGGGTTGATTAAAATGTGCTGCAATTGGGGAGTATACATTTTTTTGTCGTATATTTAGTTTGTGATTATTGAAGCGAAATCTAAAGCTATTACCGGATTCGCCGATATATCCACTGTTGGGGCAAATTGAGCAGAAGAGATAGTAGATGATGTCTTTGCTATCACAAGTAAGGTTTGGTGGGTGTAATTTTATTTTTGTGTTGGGTACAGAGAATGTTTTGTCTGTTATTAGATGTTTACAGATTAAACAACGGGGCTTTCCACATATTAAATTCCCTGATACTGGATTTTAAAATTAAACACACACAAGCTAGGGTTAAACAGGGACTTAGGTGTGTTGAATCTCTACAAATATTTCAATAGGTAAAAAGAATGTTCTTTCAGATATTCCAAGGAATTTTTTATCTAAAACAAACAGACTTTCTCCACGGAGGTGTCGCGTGTTGATTGGTTGACCGAAAATAAACAAACGGACGTGCCGCATGCTGATTGGTTTATCGACACCACGTGATGTAAACAAAAAAGTATTAGGACGCCATCGTAAAAATACGTTTCCAATTCTAATTTAAAAATCACTTGTTTCTGATGAAGGACCGAGGGCGGTCTGAAATATAAAACACTATAAAAATAAACAAATACTGTTTAAAAAAGTACGTTTTTAAATTCAAAACTTTTTATTAATATTCTTTCCTATATATATATATATATATATATATATATATAAGTGAATAAAGAAATTTAAAAAACACAATAGATAGATAGATAGATAGATAGATAGATAGATAGATAGAAACAATATGTTATATAAATAGGTTCAACTTGCAAGTTTCAGGACGAAAAATATATAAGAAAACTAGGAAGGACATTTTGTATAAAACTCTCAATTATCTTTTATTTTTCGGAACTTTCTGATTGTAAGACTCATATTCTTTTTGTTCGTATTTTCTTTAAAGATTCCTCGTTGCTTACATATTCCGTCAATCGCATTCTCAGCATCCTTCTGTAGAACCACATCTCTCTTACTTCAATTCTCCTCTTCATCCGTTGTCCAGTATTCATTGCCTTATAAAAAGACAGATATTAAGTAGCAGTTCATAATTTTTGTCTATGTTTCGAACGAAAATTTCCAGTTTCTTAATTTGTTCCGCATGTTGGAGGCTTTTTGCGTTATTTTAGTCAAGCTTCTATTTTCGGTGTAACTTCTTTTGTCGTAAGACAAAAATAAATAAACAGCTAGAAACATTTTGTTCCAAATAAAAATTGAATACTCTTCGATTTGTACACGATTTTATAATCTGTATACAAATTATGACTTTTTTTACTTTTACAAAAATGATCTAAAGAAAGAAACATTTTAAATGAACATAATTCCTTTCTTAATTGAAAAACGACAAAAATTTAAGTTAAAACTATATTCGTTTTTTGAATTCATTCGGTTGATATTGTTAGTCATTTTTCTTCATTAATATTCTCCTAGATCTATAATTTTTTATTTCACCTTCTTTCTCTTAAAATTCCACCATAATTTCACCTTCGTTATCCCCATCGTCGTCCGTCGTAAATCCCCTTTTCTTCCCCTCTTCCTTCGTAAATCCCTCTTTCCCTCCCCTTTTTTCTATTCTTTCGTAATTTCCTTTTCCTTCATCTTTGCCTCTTCCTTCGAAAATCCCTCTTTCCCTCCCCTTTTTCTATTCTTTCATAATTTTTCTTTTTCCTTCCCCTTTTCGGCTTCATTTGTAAATTTCTCTTCCCTTCCTCCCTTCTTTCGCAAATTTTTTTCCTCCTTTCTTCCTCTTCTTTCTTAAAATTCCAATTCCTTCATCTCTTTTTCTTTCCTAAATTTCTTTTCCTTCTTCTCTTCTTTCCCAAAATTCTTCTTTTTTCGCCTCTGTCTTTCTTTCGTAATTTCTCCTTCTTCTTCTCTTCTTTTCCGTTATTAATTCCTCTTTCTTTCTCCTCATCCTTTTCTTTCCTAAATTCCATTATCTTTCTTTTCACTCTTCCTTTCAAAACACCTCTTCGTTCTTCTCTTCCTCGTCCCTCGTCAATTCTACTTCCTTCAAACCTTTCTCTTCTTCGCACGTTCCTCTTCTTTCCTAAAAGAAAACCAAACGTTCAATTAAGCATGACGCACTTCAAAAACAAATTTAAAATTAATACATTCTACAGGATATTCAAACAAAAATGACTTACATTTGAATATTGAGCTTCCAACCCAACACATGGTTTCTGCTAGTAAGGTAAAAATACATTGTTTTTAACTTTTGGGCTGGATTCTCCTCTTCCTTCGTAAATTCTCTTTCCTTGTTCTTTTCCTCTTCTTTCTTCAATTTTTTTTTCTTTCGCCCTTAAATTTTCCTTCCTAAATTTCCCAATCTTCGTCTCTTCTTCTTTCTTCGTAAATTCCCCTTTTTTCTCTTCCTCCATAATTCATGTTTCCAGTTCTTTCTTCTTCAATAGAAGTATTGAAAATGATATGAAACGACAGCGAAACTACACATTCCTTAATATTCACAAAACCATTTCCCAAGAAATGAAATCAACAATCAAAGAATCAACAAGAAAAAAGGAAGGCAATAATAATGGAAAAAAAATGTTTACAATTTTCGTCTTTTTAATGTTCAAACAATTTTAAGCTTGTTTTACAAACGCACAAAATCGGGCAGATGGTCATAGCTTTCAAAATCTTCACCTATTCATTCATGAAGTTTTAATTGTAGCTTAATTTCGTGTTTTTTTATTAACTTTCCTTCGCATTGTTAACGCACTTGTAACGACTGTCATTGTTATTGTCAATCTTTCTCCCGAATTGTTATCGTTTTAATTATAAACATTAACATTGCCACGAGCAGCTTCTTTGTTCATAGTAGAACCTTTGTTTTGATACAAATTAATAGTCACAAATGAAACAGACAATTTTATTTTTATCTATTTCTTCTTTCTTCTTTCATGTGCCCTGTCCTTTCAGGACGTAGGCGATCATGACTTTCCACGTCTCCCTCTCCCTGGTGGCTCTTAGCACGCTTTCTCCTGTTACACCACACAAAACCCGGCTCTGCCATCCACTAGCTCAAGCCCATAAATCTAAAATATAAATGTATAAAACTAGAATGGCCACAAAATGAGGGATCAGTTTATATATTGATCATAATATAGAATTGATCCCCCATTTTATATCTACATTATAATTTCTTATAAACAGTTGGCATATATATTCATCTTCTATGTGCCCTGTCCTTTCATGACGTAGGCGATCATGGCTTTCCACATCTCCCTGTTTCTGGTGGCTCTTAGTACGCGTTCTCCTGTTGCACCATGCAACCCTCGTTCCGTCATCCACCTGATCAGGTCCTTCAAATATGTTATCCGCTGCTTTCCATTATCACTTGTTCCCTCTATCTGGCCTGTTAGTAACAGGTTCTCCAAGCCCTCCTTCCTCATTGCATGTCCCAGGAACTTTAGTTGTCTCTTCCTGATGCTCAGTATTAATTTCCTTTTCGTTTCCATTCTTTCTAAAACTTCGTCATTGCTCACATGCTCGGTCCATGATATCCGCAGCATCCTTCTGTAGAACCACATTTCAGCTGCTTCAAGTTTTTTCTTCATCTTCGAAGATATCGTCCAACATTCACTGTCATATTGAAGAACTGACATCACATAGCAACCCAGTCCTCTCCTCTTTGTTTCTAATGAAATTTTCCTGTTTCTTAATACTTTACTCAACTTCTGGAATGCCTCTTTCGCCATGCCAATTCGTCTTTCGATCTTTTTGATTACGCATTCCCATATTTAGTTGCTGCTCTTTTGATTTTAAATGTTTCTTGGTATTTGTAATGTTGTTGTTGTTGTTGTTGTTGTTGTTGTTAGTCTTGTTTGAAGATAATAACTCTTACGTATTTTTAATTTTCTGTTATCATCCTCATCATCATCATCATAAACATCATCACTACCACTATCATCATCATCATCATCATCAGTTTTACTATTATCACCATCAACCTTATCTTATTTACAATGATCACTATCATCATCATCATTTTCAGCATCAGCACCATCAATATCATCATCATCATCATTTTCAGCATCAGCACCATCAATATCATCATTATTATCACCATCACCGTCATCATCATCGTTACCATTATTCCCCTTAATATCATGATAGTTACCATCATCATCATCACATTCAACATTATAACCATCACCATCACCATATTTAGCATTATCGCCATCACCATAATCATCATCATCATCATCACCATGTACGTTATGATTAACATTAGCAATAATTTCTTCCCTTTGCTTACAAGAGAAGCAAAGAGGTAGACAAAGGCCCGACGGCGTGGGAAGCGTCTTCTACATTGTTCTGTAGAAAGTCATGATTATCGATTTGTTTAAATTATTGATGAATTTGTTGATGTTGCTATTGTTGTTGCTAAGCAGAGCAAAGAAAATTGGGCCGGTTGGCAACGGCAGGCATCAAGGAAATAGAAATGTGATCTGCGCCGGCGATAATCGGGGCAAAAGCAGAGGCGAACGTTTTTGGCTTTGGGAGAAGAGAAGCCCCGACGGAGAAGGGGGAAAATAGCATCGATGGGTCGGGCGAGGAGGAAACAATCTGTGTGTGTGTGTGTGTGTGAGAGAGAGAGAGAGAGAGGAGAAAATGGAAACTAACGCCGGTACTTAAGAGAAAGAGAGAGAGAGAGAGAGAGAAAGGGAGAGGGAAGAGAGAGAGAGAGGTGGGGAGAGAGAGTAAAGAACCACGAAGAGAAGTTATGTCAAAGAGAAGAAAATATGGTGTGGACTGAAAAACAAAGAACAAATTAAAAAAAATATGTCAGAAAGAAAGAAAGATGCACTAATATGAAGAGAGGGAGATAAAAAATAATCAAAAGCCGACATTGTGCTTCAGGGGAAGATAAAAAGAGAGAGAGAGAGACAGAGAGTATAAGCGAGACAGTGTCTTACATAAACGAGGAAGAAGAGGGTGTATATTGCGAAAAATGGAAGAAAAAACAAAACAAAAACATTTTTGGTATACTTAGAAATAAATTAACGTCTGTTCAAAAGTAAATTTATATATATATATATATATATATATATATATATATATATATATATATATATATATATGACGCCAGTTTGGCCGGGTTTCAATCCTGGGTAAAAAGCAATCGGATGTCTAACCTTACTGATGAGCTGTGATACAGCAAAACAGATCTGTTTGCGGATGACTATTAACGCTCTCAGACCATGACTGAGTACTCTGGATGAATGGTAGGCTTTGGAAAAACAGTAGCTACTCTAGCATCTACACATCGCTCATTCAGTAGTGAATTAGAACACTTAGGTACTGGCGTATGTTTACATGGTATATCACATGCTAAAAGTCTGCTTTCTTCTACCGAGCGCCCATAGCTCAGAGGTAGAATCGCCGACTGACTGGCTAAAAGCAATCGGATGTCTAGGCTTTGAAAAAACAGTAGCTACTTTAGCATCTACGTATCTCTTTTTAAACGGCATGCTGTACTGCTTGGCATTCGAGCCGGAAGTTCAAATAGGAACATTTCCGAGTATTTGGATGTCAATCAGGATGGAAGATGCTGACCATATTCACCATATAGAATACAGCGCAGTACGTAATCTGTTCAATGAAACAACGTCAAAGATTAACACCCACGAGTCAGACGCTCTACTGAATCGGACTATATCGCCAATACCTGGGAAAATATGGTCGCCTTTATATACGGCGCATTGAAGATTTTGAGCCTTCTGATTGGTTAACCTTTCTATTGGTGAACTATCAAATGAGTTAGCTCATGGCTGGCTCACCAGTATACAAGAGTAGCCAAAAAATCCAACAGAAGACAGTGAAGCGGATTCGGAAAAAGTTGGATGAGTCTAATAGTGATTACGAAGGTAAGGCATTTTTAAAAATTTATACTGATTGTTCTGATAAGTAAAGAACTTCCTCATTTGTTGGTGAGGGACTCAGACTTAACACGGAGGCCTACATGAATTGCTTTGAGAGGTAGTGCTGTCCTGGGAAGATACCAGGATTCTGCACCATACCACACAAGTAGAAAGACCCAGTCATGGCTGGCTGACAATTTCTGCGAACACAACACCCCCTTACATTTAACCCCCTAAACCCCAGACAGCAACCCCTTGATTATTATGTGTGAGGTGCACTTGAGCAAGAGACCAACAAAACACCTTGTAACACCAAATATGAACTGAAAGCAAGGATTATGGCAGCATTCACCAATTTAAACAAGGAGACTGTATAGAAGAGTTGCAGATGATTTCGAATACGTATCTTGGTTGAAGACAATTAAATAAATTTATTCTTTAGTATTGCAAGTTATTTTTGTGTAATTTTGGTAAATATATCTGTTAAAATGAGATATCAGTCTTTTTTTTTTTCATCTTCGTAATCAGCTGGGTTCGAATTCCAGTTGAATTCCTTGCATTCACTTACGCGCAAATACCCGCCGTTTCTTCCCTCCAGTTATGGGTTAAATAACAGGACAGATTTGGTTCTATAGTCTTGTCTGGCAACTCGTCTACCGCAGAAAGTAATGGTAACCTACTAGGGGATAATCTTCTGCAAAGTCAGTCATGTCTCTAAAGAGACATGATCGCCCAAGCGAGTATCACGTATGGCACTTAACTGACTGAATTAGTAATTTAGAAGACAATTAATTCATCGCACCCTGCACATACAGACTGATTGAAAAGTAACTCCTTATTTTAAAATAATTATAAATTATTTATTTATTGTAATTTTTGTTTCGAATTTTTTGTGATTGATGTTTAATGTATGTGATTTTAGTCTGTTTGTGTCTGTCTTTTAAGATTTAATAATTTGTTTAAAATTTGGGAGCCCTACAAATCTGGTTAAGAGCCTTACCCTGCAGGATTGTGCCAAGCTAATGGCACGTTTTGAAGTTTAAAAATCATTTGTTCGAATAAAAAGATCAAGGATGACCATTAAAGGAGTACATGCTCAAGTTGACGCAATTGTCTTTCAAAACTCCTGGCAACAGGGTCTGTAGCTGTTACTCGAAGAAGTGGTCGCCCTTTGCAGTCCAGAGACCAGGTGACAGTTCAAAAAATATTTATACGTAGCACAAGAAAATCAATTCAACAGGCGGCAAGAAAAAGTGGGCTCTCCTTTCACGCAATCCAAACTTTGCTCAAGAAAAACCTTAAATGACATTTTTGGAAGACCCACAACTGAAAATTACTCTCCGCTGAAGACTGCGACATTCGGATCAAGTTTGGAAAGAATATGCTGGCTTGGCATGAAAAATTGTTCAGATTCTAAAAATATCCTCTAGAGCAACGGTGGTCAACCTACGGCCCGCGGGCCTGATCCGGCCCGCGAAGGCATTTTGACCGGCCCGTGAGCTTGATTACCAATGACTATATTTTTACATGAGAGACGAAGGCTTTCGAATTCAACAAAAGGCCTGCTGTTATCTTTCTCTGATCCACCAAACCGAATTTGAATACTATGTCCGCAAAAAACGATCAAAATCCAATCACCTCCATTTCTGCGTAAAAAAAAAAAATAAACATAAAACAAAAACTGAGAGCCGATTTGACCGACCGACCGACCGGTGACAGACATTAGGCAGGGACACCTTCAAAAGGACAATGTTGTCTCAGTCGGCTTTCTATTTCATTCCTCCAACAGTGACCCTTCATCGCTTACCCCCTGCCACCTACCCTATGTAAGTTGCTTGAATCTTTCAATGGGCCATGTTCTTATCTTATCATACGTGAGTGTATATGTTTACAACTATTTGTACTCGTATGTATGAGTATATGTGTTTCGTTTTTGTTTGATGTGTGTGTGTGGTTCGTTTGTGGTACAATTTTCAATAACAGTTTCAAACCTACATGTTAAAATTTCATCCATTTCACTTCGATTAATTTTTTTCACTTTGAAATATTTTGTCGTTCCTTGAGGAAAAGTAATTTTTGTTAGGTGTTTTTTTAATTTTATGTTTTCTTTTGTTTTCTGATTTCTCAATCTCATTATGGTTTTAAATATTTAGGTTGGCAGGGGTCTGCATGTAATGGCCTTCGTCCGGCCCTCGACTCGTCATTATGCCACGATCCGGCCCGCAGGGTCAAATGAGTTGCCGACCTCTGCTCTAGAGTGATGAAGAAGTGTTTCACATTGGTGAGTTGGTGAAACTTCGCAATTGCCACTTTCGGGGAGGTAAAGATACTTTTTTTTATCTCTCAAAAATTTCTGAATCTGCTCAAAGTAACGGTGTGGTGTGGGATCAATTCGGAGAGGATTGTGAATCCATTCATTCGCGATATTATGAATGCCGAAATCTGACCAATTCTCAGTGCTTGGGAGAATGTTGATACATACAGATCGGATAAATGGAAGAAAGTGTTGTGGAGTAGTTTTTGCACTGAAGGTTATAATCGTGCTATGTCGGCTGCTAATTGACTTAACGTACCCAAAATGTTAGGAATTTGGTAATCTTCCACTGAATGCTGACTCCTTAGTATTTGGCTAACTGCCGACTAATATCAACTGCCTAGTAGTTCTACTGAACTCAAATAGAAGTCTAAAGAACTCCTATGAACTTTCCAAGAACTTTCTGTTAAATCTTATTAATATAAGAGGGAGAGTCCATCATCTGAAGAATAGGTGTGTTTCCCCATAACAAAGAGACATGGGAAAGCAGCGTGGGACGTACTTGTGAGGTCTGAGCAAATGGTTGACGGAGCGGGGCTTGGAAGAGATAACAAGAGAAACAAGAGACAGGGCCAAGTGGAAGTCTATGATCGCCTACGTCCTGAATGAACACGGCACATGAAGAAGAAGAAGAAGAAGAAGACGAAGAAGAAGAAGAAGAATTTTTTTTAAAATCATATCACCCCAAGCAAGGCGGTGACGCCACTGATGCGCATGGGGCTACTTAAGAGTAGAATGATTGGAAAAAAAGAAAGCCGGGAACCACATCCTAAACAGCAAACAAGGGATGAGCCTCTTCACCTGTTCAAAAGACGTGGGTGGAGTGTGAACCGGGCGATAGTTAAGTCTTTTTATTTACAAAAATTAGTAAAGACATGTCACAGAATATATTGTCTATTGCTAGGCAATACTTTTTCCCATCTTGCTGGGATCATTAGAATTCCACGTCGGAAAAACGACATGTACTTTGAAGCTAACCACGAGTCGAACCACTTTTTGGCATCTTCATAAGAAAGAAAGTGCTGCTCAGTTAGGCCATGTGCCATCGATCGGAACACGTGATAATCGGACTGAACAATGTTTGGGGAATACGTTGGGTAGGGTAGGATTTTCATTCAAGAGTTTCCCAGTAGGTTTCCCCACCCCCGTTTTACAACATGTGGCCTTGCGTTGTTATGTTGCAAAATTCCTTTTTCGTGTCGCTGCTCGTATAGCGGCTGTTTTTTATTCAATGCTCGACTTAAATTAATTGTAGCCGATAGCGATTTCTCGTGATGGTTTCGGTCGGTTTGAACAGCTCATAATAAACTACACCCAGCTGATCCCACTAAATGAAGAACAGAATCTTCGAAACATGGATATTCAGCTTTTCCGCCGACGTTGATGTATGAGCGAGCTTACTCCAAGCTCTTCTACGCTTAGAGTTATTCACTTTTCATCGCTGGTCACCATACGATGCAAAAAAACTTTCCTTTTCCCCCGGAGAAACAGCTGTTCACCTGTGAAAAGATGCCATTCGACGTCTCTCGGCTTCAACTCGTTCGCCACTCAATGTCCTTACTTTGAATCATTCCTAATACCTTCAAACGTTTAGAAACTGTTGTGCGATCAACTCCTAATGATTCTTCAGATTCAACTTGTGCCTGACGTGAGTTTTATGATGTAATCTCTCCAATTGTTCGTCTTCAACACTTTTCAGTGCACCATAGGGTTCTTTGTCTTCAACATTAAAATCATTGGGTTTTTTTTAAACATCTAAACCAATTGTTTCCGAGAGAGTAGGGTTATCGTATATTTATTTTTATGTTTGCATTTAAATATTAATTCGTTACGTTGATTAAGAAGTTCATTGGATTATTGTATTTGATAATAATCAATTTCTCCTCCAGGCATAAACTACACCTGTCCCTGAAGTTGTTGGGGGTGTTAGCGTATTTTATAATCCTCCATACCGTAAATATAAAAGTTTCATATGACCACTAAGGATTTTAATAACGGGATTTAAATTTGATTTAACCATTTAAAATCTTGGCTTCCTATGCCAGATATTAAAAAAAAGGAAGTCAAATTTTAGCTCACAAAACCGCATTGTTTGTGAAGAGTTCTTTCGTTCCAGTCTGTGTTTTTCGTGGAAACGATGATCAATCTTGCTGCTGGGCGAATTTTTTTCTATTGAAGGAGGGAGGGGTAACAATGACGTCAATCGCCGTTCTGCTTTAAGGCGTTGACCAAAGCCTGTTTGGTCGATGACTAAAAAACTTGTCGAAAGACGCGAATTCTATCTTTTAAAATGTGGCTAAACTTCAACAAGTTAATTTGCATATGCACGAGGAGCCCTTATATGGGCAAAAATAAACAGATCAATTACCTTTTCGTTTCTATCCTACTAGAACACAAAAAAAAAATTAACATTAAAGCAGACGATAATTAAAACGTCTGCAAAAAAAAACTCATTAAAATGGCCGACAATATGTCCGTTAATTAGTTTGATACTTGGAAAAAATACAGCGTATCTACAAAACAAATGTACACACGAATTTATAACAAAATGTTTTTTATTTTAATTTCTATCATATATACATCATATGCATGTGTGTGTGTATGTGTGTGTGTGTTAATTGTCGTCTTAATAACTGGTGCGTAGCAAGCAATTCAATTTACAATTTAGAGATTTGATTGTGAAACATTTTCCCAATAATTAAATAGTTTCTAAAATAAACAAGTTATATTAAATGGAAAAGAAAAACAACATAATCCCGAACCTATGGGGAACATCTATTGATAAGTGCTTATGCTTAGAACTGCGCGTTCAGTACAAAAGAAACTAGACATGGGTCATATTAAGATACTTTTCGTTCTGCTCTGCAATATGTCGCCATCTTGAATATACGCCCCCTTGCAGCTGAAATGGCACCAACCTGCATATCAGGAGATGTTTCTCACGAATATTGCTTAGCTTACTCCCACTTAAACCTGGCAACTTGTAACTTCGATATGTATCAGAAGCGAAACAGGATAATTTTCTTTTTCTCTGATTTAAACATTTTCTCTCTTGAAATACGGCTTAGCTCACTGTTTATAAATTTCTCTTTTATAAACAGTGCAGAGGATTCGATGAGTCTAATGGTGATTACGAAGGTGTTTGGAATGATCACTAGTGATGATGACGTTATGCCTCCATTTAACTTCCCACAGGGCCTTAGACTCAACGCGGACGCCTACAGCAAGTATTTTGTGGAGGTAGTGCTACCCTGTGCCAAGAGTGTGGCTGCTAGCAGGCCCTACATTTGGTAACAGGATTTTCACCATGCTACAAAAGTAAATGGACCCCTTCATGGGTGTCAGACAATTTTTGCGGCTCCATCCACTCCTTAAATCTGGCCACCTAATTCCCTAGACATCAACTCCCTTGATGTGGGGGCAGCTAAAGACCAACAAAACTCCCTGTAACATCCAAAGATAAACTTCGCACATTGGCGTAGTGTAATGGTTAACAAGCGTGTCTCGTTAAAACCTGTTACAACTGAGTAGTGATTTCGAATCTCATTGGGTGTTCCATACTTTCGGACTTGTGCCACATCTAAGCAGCTCTTAGAAAATCACACAACCAAAGATGAACTGAAGGCGAGGATTATGGCAGCATTCACCTACTTACATAAGGAGACTGTTTAGAAGAGTTGCAGGAGATTCAGAAGTCGTCTGGAGGCCATGGTTGAAGCAAATGATGATTTTATTGAATAAATTTAGTCTTTCGTATTTCAAGATATTTTCGTTTAATTTTGATAAATATGTCTGTTAAAATGAGATCCCGGTAATATTTTCATTTTTACGTAATTTAAACAATTCACACACACACACACACACACACACCCACACACACACACACACACACACATATATATATATATATATATATATATATAATTTATTATAAATTATAGTTTAGAACATGTACAAATTATGATCTACTACAAAATGTACATTTTGTTTCGACATTGAAAGGACAGTCTTATTAGGTGGTGTGAAAAGAAGATGGAAAAATCTTTAACTTATATTGGCGAATTATGTGTGAGATGTGAGTGGGGTGGAAAATGAGAAATCAGAGTTGAAAGTTGGAAGTTAGAATTTGAACGAAAAGAGGAAAGAATTAGAAGAGAAATGTACAAAACAAAATGTACACTTTGTAGCGGATCATAATTTGTATATGTTCTAAAGTATAATTTATAATAAACATACATAGCTCTATTTCTATACTGAGCACTGTTTTAAATTAATGTTTTGAACGTTGTTAATTTTTCTTCGTTCCTTATATATATATATATATATATATATATATATATTAATTCAGATACTTTAATCCAAGGGAAAAAAGCAGGAAGGTAAATTCCAAAAACCCGATCCTAATTAATATTAAAAATTTTATTTTAATATTAAAAAATGATACAGGAAGAGAGCTCCATGTAATAAAATATTACAGAGCAAATATATATTAAAAAAGGATTAATTCAAAGATGTTGAATTAATCCTTTTTTAATATATATATATATATATATATATATATATATATATATATATATTATGTAGTTAGGTAGCAATCTCTCTTTTAATTCAAAGATGTTAAATTAATCCTTTTTTAATATATATATATATATATATATATATATATATATATATATATATTATGTAGTTAGGTAGCAATCCCTCTTTTATTTTTTTTTTTACTTTTTTTTTTTTAACCATGTCACCCCGAGCAAGGCATTAACGCCACTGATGTGCAGGGGGCTATGTAAAAGATTGGAAAAGAGAAAAACGGAAACCACATCCTAAATAGGGAACAAGGGATGAGCCTCTACACTTGTTCAATAGACGTGGATGGATTGTGAACCGGGCGATAGATAGATCTATCTACTCCAATTGAAAAAAAAACCAAAGTGAAAAGATTGGAAAAGAGAAAGCCGCAAACCACATTATAAATAGGGAACAAGGGATGAGCCTCTTAACCTGTTCAGTAGACGTGGGTGGATTGTGAACCGGGCGATAGATAGATCGATCTACTCCAATGCAGTTGTCATTGAAAATGACAGACAATGTATTATCATTAAGTTTTTTTATATAATTATTCATGTGTTGTTATGATTTTTTTTCTTTTCAGAACTTAAATTATATAGGAATTGTCCAAAGGTTTGGTACTTTCGAGCGGTTTCGGCTATACTTTTCGCCATTATCAAGAATGAATTTTGTTTTACTAATAAATCAGT
This sequence comes from Ascarosepion bandense, assembly GCA_037127315.1. NCBI lineage: Eukaryota > Metazoa > Mollusca > Cephalopoda > Sepiida > Sepiidae > Ascarosepion > Ascarosepion bandense. The sequence continues at coordinate 1,574,978 of JBBBDQ010000416.1, forward strand.
CAGTTAAGTGCCATCGTGATACACGCTTAGGCGATCATGTCTCGAAATATACCTGACTGACTGGGCAGAAGATTATCTCGCAGTAGGTTGCCATCGTTTTCTGCGGCAGACAGGTTGCCAGCTATAGAACCCATTCTCTACTGTTATTTGACTCATAGCCATTGCTTTCTGCGGTAGATTGGTTACTTGCCAAAGCTATAGAACCCAATCTGTCCTATTATTTAACCCATAACTGGAGGAGAAGAGATGGATTAATACCTTTCCCAAGGGTATTTGCACGTAAGTGAATGCAAGGAATTCAATATCCGAGCTGATATTCACTCAACCATAACGCACATACTTGTAAATAAACATGTGTAAAGTTTATGTATATAGAGTCATGCGTATGTTGAGTTCCGAACACGGTAACCACATTGTTATCGTGTTCATAATTGATATTAAGTGTAGTATCATCCGATCTCATTTAAACACACAAGGATATCTACAAGGAACTATCCGTGATACACTTGTTGACAATACAAACATCATCACATCATCTATATGCAAAAGAAGATGAAAAATCAAAGAGGCGTTATTAATAAAAAAAATGGAAAAATCCTACACTTAATAATATCAATTACGAACACATAAATAACGTGATTATGTTTAGAACTTAACATACACAAGGGTTACGTTAACCCGTGGTACGGTTTTCAGGTAGTTCCCAAAAGGTTATTCAAACCAATAACATAAGGAAGTTACCTTCCTGACAAATCGACCGCAGTGAGATTTGAACCCAGACTTCACGATCAAAAAAACGAACGTTCTATCCACTCGGTCACATCTATCAGTTAAATGCCATACGTGATACACGCTTTTGGCGATCATGTCTTGAAAAAGAGATGAGTGACTGGGCAGAAGATTATCCAGCGGTAGGTTGCCATCGCTTTCTGCGGTAGACAGGCTGCCAGCCAAGGCTATAGAACCCAATCTGTCCTGTTATTTGACTCATAGCTAGAGGGGTAAGATATGTATTATATTATTAAGTAGTAATTAGTGGGGGATCAGTTTATTACTACATGACAATAGAAAACTGATACCCCTTTTATGCCCAGCAGAAGCCTTAATCATGATTCCCACTATTATATTCAATCAGTCAGTTAAGTGCCAAACGGGAGACGCGATGACATGAGACATGACTGACTGGGCAGAAGATTATCCCGCAGTAGGTTGCCATTGCTTTCTGTAGATTGGTTGCCTGTCGAGGCTTTAGAACCCAATCTCTCCTATTATTTAACCTATAACTAGAAGGAAGAGTCGGATTAATACCTTTTCCAAGGGTATTTGAGCGTAAGTGAATGCAAAGAATTCAACTGGAACTCGAACACGGCTCCCCCGCTTTATCGTTCCGAGTCGATATCCACTGCACCACAATGGACATCCAACCACATTTAAATATGTTTGAAAAAATTTGACAAATGGAAAGACGTTTCATTGCATGGAGATTTGATTATGTGTTTTGCCTTTCTAGTCTTCATCAGATCCGAAAAAGGAAAGAAAGAAATATGTGTTTATGTGTGCGCCTGCTTAAATAATGAATTTTAGTACTTTTCCTCTAAGCTGGCATTTGTCGTGATTAAAGGAAAAATGAAAATGAGTGACTTTTAAAATATCCGTTAATATTTATACTGTATGTTTTCTTTATTATTTTTAGTTCATATCGAAATCTCTACATAAAAGGCAATCTGCGAGACTGTGTGTTACTGTTCCCTATGCACGCCTACATTTTTTGAGCTACGCCATTCAAACTTTCTAAGTACACACATCTACAGGGAAGCCAGGTCGACACATACTTTTTGAGTTAAAGTTCAGCAATTTTTCCTTTCGCACTTTTTGGCCAATGGAGACGATTGTTTACATTTGCTCCGTAAAACATCTAAGATCTAAGTTAGTTGCTAAATTACGTCACAGAAATTAAATCACACGTGTCAAATGCGACTAAAATATTTTTCTATTTAAAAAGAGAGCCTTTATATTTAATTTTTATTCCGACGTTTTAAAAATTCATTTGGTCAACAAAAAATGTGGATAATTTTGAAACAAAAGAATTTTTTTTTTGAAAAAAGTGTTTTTTCAAACAAAAACAAAATATGTAAAAAAAAAAGTGCCAATGGTTAATATAATTATTTAAGTCTTTTTTTTTTTTTGAGATTTAATATTTCATACTTCAGAAAATAAAATTTTAAAAAATAAAGCTGTTTCTTTTTCGCGAAATATTTCATGCAGAAAATTAACTGTCTGTAATTCGTGTGACATTAATGTAACTTTTTCCTCTAAAATTAAATGTCTACATTTTTAAATATTTTTCGAAAATTTTAGAAATTCATTTAGTCAACAAAAAATGTAAATATTTCCCTCCGTAATTTTGAAACAAAAACAAACACAATGTTGTTTACAATGTCACACAAAACATCCACACACGTTTACGCAAAACAAAAGAAAATAGATTTTTTAATGGAATTTTTTAACAATTTTTAAACAACAACTTCTTATATAATTATTTTTTTATATAACTGAGTTTTAAAGTCAGGCGGCGACTACAAGAGCTCGGAAATCACAACACGCTGCATTAATCATCGAATTAAAAAAATATTCTGAATTGCACGGGCAACGCCGAGTAATGATTCTAGTTTATTAATAAACTAAGAATTATAAAGATACAGAATAAATATTAACGGATATTTTAAAAGTCATTCATTTTTAATTTTTTTTTTTTTTTTTAATCACGAGAAATGCCAGCTTAGAGGGAAAATTTCATGATTGGAATAACAATACACAGGCCAATAATCAATCAAAACAAGATATTTCGTGCTAAATTTATGGAAAAGAGTGTAAATCACTTGCAGAGTTTAGGAGACATTTTAAATCTATACATTTTATAGGACACTTGTACATATTCCACTAATTTTATTTATTTATTTTTATTTTTTTTATTCTTTAACATAATAATTTTATTGATTGTAAATTCTAAAGTATAAAATTTCAATTTATCGAAATTAATTTATTTTTTAATATAATTTTAATTAAAGAAATGTATTTTTCTTTAGTGATTGGTTCATTTTCTATAACTTATCAACATATTGCAGGCTATTTAAAGTCAGAATTTTTTTTTTAATTATAAGAGATTTTTCTTGGAGTTAATAATGGTTTAGAGATACAAGTCTTCATGATGAAAAGGCGACAAAAAATAATGCTAAGACACAAAACAGAATATAAGACACCATACAAATAAATTAGGAACGCATTCCGGCAGGCTAAAGAGGACAGACGCCACGAACCAAAGCCAAACAAGTAGAAACATTTAAATATCTGAGAAGTGTTTAACAGAGTACGAAAAGTGTGACATGGAAATCCGAGGGGGCATTGCGATCGCGAAAGTAGTCTTCCAAAATCTAAGCAAGGTATTAAGAAACAGAAAATATTCGATGGAAACAAAGAATAGAGTACTGAGCTGTTACGTGATCTGAGTCCTCTTATATGGAGTGGAATGCAAAACAATTTCCTCAAAGATGAAGACGAGACTTGAACCAACAGAGATGTCGGTGTTCAGAAGGATGCTGAGGATATCATGGATAGGATATTGTGAGCAACAACAACGTTTTAGAAAATTAAAACAAAAAGAACACTTAACATCATAAAGAAATAATTGAAGGCAAGTGAGCCAGAGGAAAGCAATGCATAACCTACTTAATGAGTTTGTAAATTGATGATGAAAAACGCTTTAAGATAACTAATTGTTGTGACCAAGTGAAATGTTTAAGAAATAACAAAACGTGTTATAGAAATAGTGTATATTTAACAGTAAATACAACAGAAGGCTATTACACGACTAGTGCGTGTGTCGGTTGTCCAGCGTTCAATCAATTCAGCTGTTCCCCCAACTCCTCCTCTCCTACAAAATATGTAAAAAAAAAAGTGCCAATGGTTAATATAATTATTTAAGTCTTTTTTTTTTTTTTGAGATTTAATATTTCATACTTCAGAAAATAAAATTTTAAAAAATAAAGCTGTTTCTTTTTCGCGAAATATTTCATGCAGAAAATTAACTGTCTGTAATTCGTGTGACATTAATGTAACTTTTTCCTCTAAAATTAAATGTCTACATTTTTAAATATTTTTCGAAAATTTTAGAAATTCATTTAGTCAACAAAAAATGTAAATATTTCCCTCCGTAATTTTGAAACAAAAACAAACACAATGTTGTTTACAATGTCACACAAAACATCCACACACGTTTACGCAAAACAAAAGAAAATAGATTTTTTAATGGAATTTTTTAACAATTTTTAAACAACAACTTCTTATATAATTATTTTTTTATATAACTGAGTTTTAAAGTCAGGCGGCGACTACAAGAGCTCGGAAATCACAACACGCTGCATTAATCATCGAATTAAAAAAATATTCTGAATTGCACGGGCAACGCCGAGTAATGATTCTAGTTTATTAATAAACTAAGAATTATAAAGATACAGAATAAATATTAACGGATATTTTAAAAGTCATTCATTTTTAATTTTTTTTTTTTTTTTTAATCACGAGAAATGCCAGCTTAGAGGGAAAATTTCATGATTGGAATAACAATACACAGGCCAATAATCAATCAAAACAAGATATTTCGTGCTAAATTTATGGAAAAGAGTGTAAATCACTTGCAGAGTTTAGGAGACATTTTAAATCTATACATTTTATAGGACACTTGTACATATTCCACTAATTTTATTTATTTATTTTTATTTTTTTTATTCTTTAACATAATAATTTTATTGATTGTAAATTCTAAAGTATAAAATTTCAATTTATCGAAATTAATTTATTTTTTAATATAATTTTAATTAAAGAAATGTATTTTTCTTTAGTGATTGGTTCATTTTCTATAACTTATCAACATATTGCAGGCTATTTAAAGTCAGAATTTTTTTTTAATTATAAGAGATTTTTCTTGGAGTTAATAATGGTTTAGAGATACAAGTCTTCATGATGAAAAGGCGACAAAAAATAATGCTAAGACACAAAACAGAATATAAGACACCATACAAATAAATTAGGAACGCATTCCGGCAGGCTAAAGAGGACAGACGCCACGAACCAAAGCCAAACAAGTAGAAACATTTAAATATCTGAGAAGTGTTTAACAGAGTACGAAAAGTGTGACATGGAAATCCGAGGGGGCATTGCGATCGCGAAAGTAGTCTTCCAAAATCTAAGCAAGGTATTAAGAAACAGAAAATATTCGATGGAAACAAAGAATAGAGTACTGAGCTGTTACGTGATCTGAGTCCTCTTATATGGAGTGGAATGCAAAACAATTTCCTCAAAGATGAAGACGAGACTTGAACCAACAGAGATGTCGGTGTTCAGAAGGATGCTGAGGATATCATGGATAGGATATTGTGAGCAACAACAACGTTTTAGAAAATTAAAACAAAAAGAACACTTAACATCATAAAGAAATAATTGAAGGCAAGTGAGCCAGAGGAAAGCAATGCATAACCTACTTAATGAGTTTGTAAATTGATGATGAAAAACGCTTTAAGATAACTAATTGTTGTGACCAAGTGAAATGTTTAAGAAATAACAAAACGTGTTATAGAAATAGTGTATATTTAACAGTAAATACAACAGAAGGCTATTACACGACTAGTGCGTGTGTCGGTTGTCCAGCGTTCAATCAATTCAGCTGTTCCCCCAACTCCTCCTCTCCTACAAATCTTATAGTAGGCGGAAGAGCTACAAAGAATAGGAAAGTGTGGAGAGTCAAGACCACTTACGTCCTGAAGAGATACGGGAAGTCATATATTTCCCGAAGGTATTAACGCATAACTAAATACAATAAACCCAACGGGAATCGGAACTCGGCACTGCGAGTAATCAGTCAGAGCCATTATCCATTACACCACCTGCACATCTCTACTGATGGTTTCTGGCATTCTCAAGAGATCATCTATCTAGAAATGTTAGTTGGTTGGTGGGTTGTTTTGTTTTTATGGCAAATCAACCTCGGTGGGTCATTTATTGCCAACTAAATTTTATTTATTTATTGCTGGTAATACCATTTTTCTTTCAGCAATTTATTGTTGTTTTTATATAAGTTTTGTGTCTAGTAATACTTTTTTCTTTTCGAGTATCAAGATTCATTGGGATTTGTTTTTAAGAGCAGGGCCCCCAAGTCCTGCCCTGTTATTTAACCCATAACTGGAGGGAAGGGACGGGACGGATTAATACCTTTCCCAAGGGTACCAGTGCTTAAGTGAATGCAGGGTATTCAACTGGAATTCGAACTCGGCTCACCGATTTCTCTTTCCAAGCCCATATCCACTGCAACACAACGCACATCCGTCACTAAGCGCTTACAGCACCTGGTATTCCCAAGCGGTCACCCATCTAAGTATTGACCAGGCTCAACGTTGCTTAACTTCGGTGATCGAGCGAGAACCGGTGTATTCAACTTGATATGGCCGTAAGCCTCTAGAAATGTATTTTTGTGACAAACTTTTATACGACTGAGTGTAAAATTAGAGTAGCAGTAAATTGTCAATGTGGCCACTGTCTTCAGTTTTCTGTTAATGTATTACGAAATAGTAATACTCAGTTAACAAGTCATTAGTCACTATGCACACATATACGTATGTAAATGAGTACGTACGTATGTATGTATGTATGACGAAACAAAGACAACATACGGGCGACATATAAAATGGCTTGAGGGATTCCAATGCTTGAAAGGCATACTTAACGTCAAATGGCAGACTTTGATCCCAGGCACTGTGGTCTTCCAAAGATCTGAATGCAACTGCAGTGAAACAATGATAATCCGGAAACATGTGAAGGGCAGGTCGCATTGTGAGAATGAGAGATAACAGGATTCTCAAGTAATTTTTCTCCAGGAAAGTGAAGACGAGAATGTGTAGACAAGACAAGCCTAGGAAGAGGTTTAAAGATAATATAAAGGATAATCTTAATGCATTGTCGCGTCGTTATTGGACATCCTGTAGAAAATGGAAAGAAAAGGTTACATAAAAACTATACGAAAACTGAATGCATTGTAATCAATAAAAAGAGTGGACCAAAATGACAAGTCTAAGTAGGGGAGACTAAAATCAAGCATATACAAAAATTTAAATACCTTGGAAGTGTTCTAACAGAGGTCGGAAAGTGCGACAATGAAATCTTGCTGTCTCTCAATACTTTATGTAGCTTCTGGAATGCAAGGATGCATTCCAGAAGCTAAATAAAGTATTGAGAGATAGAAAGATTTAGCTAGAAACAAAGAAGAGAGTACTAGACTGTTATGTAATTAAACAATATGGCAGCGAATGCTTGACAATCACATCGAAGATGAAAGAAACACTTGAAGTAGCCGAAATGTGTTTCTATAGAAAATACCATGGACAGAACATGAGAACAACGAGAAGGTTTTGGAGAAATTGGACATGAAAATGAAAATGAAGCTTAACATGAGGAAAAGACAGCGGAAGTTTCTGGGATATGTAGTGAGGAAGGAGGGCTTAGAGAATCTGACGCTCACTGGACGGATAGAAGGGAAGAGAAACAAGGGAAAGAAACGCTTGACATATTTAATAGTAGATGGATCTGGATGGATGGCGGAGCGAGTTTTGAGCAGAATAACAGGAGAAGGGTTGTTAATAGCTACAAGGAATAGGGCGATGTGGAGGGCTATGATCTTCTACGTACTGAAGGAACACCGCACATAGAAGAAGACAAAGAAGAAGTATATATTTATGTATGAGTACATATATATGTGTGCGAAATAACATATTCTCAACCAGATGCGAGGTAAACTTTTGTTTTGTTCCCCGAAAGCCTTTTCCTCGTTTAAACTTTCTAAAACATCCTTAATTCCGTGCAAATGTATATGCTGAACTCAAATCGCTAATTGTTTATTGAAGAAACCTACCTGTTTTTCATGATATCGACCAGAAATAAATCGGACTATATCTCCCCCCTCCCCCGACCACTGTTCTCATATCTGATTCACCGTTGAATCATGTGACGCATAGGATACTTATTTCTGCCGAGTTACTCACTTTGAGCAATTACTGCGCGATTTGTTTGGTTTCGGAACACATTTTCCGCGTAGTAATTGAAAAAAGGAGGTAAAAAGACCAAAAAATCGAAAAGCTACGCGTGAAGTCAGTCTGCAGGGAATAACAGTTTTGGACCGTGGTTAGAGGGTGAGATAAACAGCGACAAGAAGTTCCATATTTTTCTGCATTGAAATAGTTATGTTTTGGAAAGATTTGAATGCTTCAGTGTCCACGCGTTGTCCAACTACTGATCACACTATATGATGCACTTTTTTCCGTAACACTGTAACTGAACTCTACTCAGCATGGTTACAGGATAGACCACAGTTTGGCTCTGTGTACATTGATGAAACGCAAATGTCCCTGAGTAAGCGCCTGCAACAGGGATTAACTCGCCACTTTAACAGACAGATGTACTCAAAAACGAGCAACAAACCATTATGTATTCACCTATGTATGTATGTACGTATGCAGAAACTTGTCTACAAAACTTGTGGCTTAAAGTAAACGTTACTCATTGGGCTAATAAGTCATTAAAGACCTAATCAATGGCAAAGGAAATAAACAATAAATTGCTTGAAGTGGTTGCACTCGGATACACGTTGACTTTACACCGTGTACATATGTATGCATGAATACAGGTATGCACATACATAACTAGATACATCAATGTGAAAAAAAACACTGACTAGTGACGTAGCAAGAATGACAGCTATTGTCTCGTAACTTCTGTACATATTAAGTTCAAAGCTATATAAGATGATCTCAGGTACTTTTTGACATGTTAAATGTTGCAGTTATGCAAACAGGACTATTCTAGTGTCTTTGAAAAAAATTATACCCAAAAGCCAACGTCGAAGAATTTTCAAGACGCCATAATTTGTTTCAGTTGTGGTGAGAATTTATTGGTGGTGGTGGTGTGAGTAAAGAAAACCTACCAGTCAACGAGAGGGCATTAAAACGAGAAAAATAAACGTATTGTAAGGGAACGTGTAAATGTGGGTCTGTCGAAGTACCGCTGCGAACCAAAGTCCATTATCAAATGCATCTTCAACAGATTAGTGAACATCGGAATTAGATGTTGTGCCTACAGAGTTCTGCTTTCACTTCAAATACATGGGAAATGGTTTTGTTTTGACAGAGGATGGAAAATGCGACACGGAGATCTAAAGACGCATTGGCATGGCCAAAGACGCATTTCAGAAGCTAACCAAAGTACTGAAATACAAGATAATCTCATTAGAAACAAAGAAAAAAGTGCTGGCTTGCTATGTGATATCTGTCCTTCTGTATGGAAGTGAATGCTGAACGATCTTATCAAAGATGAAGGAGAGGCTTGATGCAGCATAAATAAGGTTTTACAGAAGGATGCTGAGGATACCAGGGACAGGGCACATGTGCAACGATGAGGTGTTGGAAAAGATGTAAACGCGAAGAAAATTGATAATGAATATCAGGAAGAGAGAAATGAGTTTCCTGGGACACTAATGAGAAAGGAGAGCCTGGAGAACTTGATACTCACAGGTCGGATAAATGGAAGAAGAGACAGAGGAAAGCAGCGTGAGACGTACTTGTTAGGTCTGAGCAAATGATTGATGGAGGGGGGATTAGAAGAGACACCAAGAGAAAAATTACTGAGAGCGACAAGAGACAGAGCGAAGTGGAAGTTCATGATCGCTTAGGTCCTGAAGGGACACGGCGCAAGAAGAAGAAGGTTAACAATGGGGTACGTTTTGCATCGTTATTCTTGCTAGATGTCATTATAATGCATTGTGAAGAAATGCCATATGGTAGACAGTGATAAAGGAAGAAGAAAAACGATAGCATATTTTCAGAAGCCGTAGTAATTGAAAAAGCGAAGGCGATGACGGGCAAGCGTGACAGCAGCGACAGTAGTAGGAGAAGTGGCGACTATAACAGGCGAGCTTCAAAGCCTTTATTGATTCGTCTAAGAGAGTTTCTATTGAGCCTTGCTGGTTTAAATGTATGAATTCGGTTTTAGATGCATTGATAGAGAGTCTAATATATTCGGCAGCATTTTCGTGATGATGTAGATCTGTGGCGATGGTAATGATGTCTGCATTGATAGCTAGGCCATCTGCACTGAAAGTGATGCGAAAATTTTCATAGCTAAAGTCTGGGTCGCCTTGAATAAAAACGGATGTAATCTGGGAAACTGATCTACCAGACAACCACAAGCGGAGATCCTTTCCTGTTACTGTAGAGGCGGTATTAATGAATGGTGCAACTGCTTGGACATTAACTAAGAACCAAGAGTCTAGGCTTAATGAAACCTACACTCGGATGCTGAAAACTATATTTAACATTCCTTGAAAACAACATTAAAATCACAACTCTATGGATCCATCCCTGATATTTTGTACAATCTTACGCGAACGAACAAAACAAGAATTTGCGAGTGAGCTACTGTTCCGGGCATCTGTCCACGGAGCAAGATGGGTTGGTCGCCCAGCAACCACCTACATTGACCAGCTATGTTATGACGCATAATGCCTACCTAATGATCTTTCGATCTTGATGCAGGACCGTGATAGTTGGCGTGATATACTCATTAATGTCCGAGCTAGTTCAACAAATAAAAATATTTTTCCTGGCCGCCAGACTCCTTAGATCTCAATGTCACTCACAGAAATGTAATGAAACCGCTCTGCATAAGATTCGCCACATCACTTGCAGTAGTTAAATTTCGGGCAGATGATCCCAGAAGAAAACCCTCGCTGAATAAATGCCTCATCGAATAAAAGATGGGTATACAAATTAAGAACACCATCATAGGCAGGTGGTTACAATATTCGGCTTCGTCAGTGTATATTGTTGTTGTGTGGACAGGCATTATTTTTTTTAATATGATGGATGTTTTAACAGGTGATTAAATTCTTCTTCTTCTTCTTCTTCTTCTTCTTCTTCTTCTTCTTCTTCTTCTTCTTCTTCTTCTTCTATGTGTTTTATCCTTTCAGGATGTATGCGATCATGGCTTTCCACATCACCGTATCCCTGGTGGTTCTTAGCACGCTTTCTCCTGTTACACCATCCAAACTCTGTCTTCCACTAGCTCAAGCCCATAAATCTAGAATATAGATGTAGCGAAACTAGCATGACCACAAAATGAGGGATCAGTTTATATATTGATTATAATATAGATTTGATCCCCCACTTTATATCCACATTATAATTTCTTATAAACAGTTTGCATATATATTCTTCTTCTACGTGCCCTGTCCTTTCAGAACGTAGGTGATCATGGCTTTCCACATCTCCCTATCCCTGGTGGCTCTTAGCACGCTTTCTCCTGTTGCATCACCAAAACCCTGCTCTGCCATCCACTAGCTGAAGCTCATAAATCTAGAATATAAATGTATAGAAACTAGCATGGCCACAAAATGAGGGATCAGTTTATATATTGATTATAATATAGATTTGATCCCCCACTTTATATCCACATTATAATTTCTTATAAACAATTGCCATATATGTTCTTCTGTGTGCCCTGTCTTTTCCACGTCTCCCTATCCCTGGTGGCTCTTAGCACGCCTTCTCCTGTTACACCATGCACCCCTCGTTCCATTATCCACCTGATTAGGTCTTTCAAATATGTTATCCGCTGCTTTCCCCTGTCTCTTTTTCTCTCCATCTGGCCTGTTAGTATCAGGTTCTCCAAGCCCTCTTTTCTCATTGCATGTCGCAGCTGTTTCTTTCTGATGCTCAGTATCAATTTCCTTTTTGTTTCCATCCTTTCCAATAACTCATCATTGCTCACATGTTCGATCCATGATATTCGCACAATCCTTCTGTAGAACCACATTTCAAATGCTTCAAGTTTTCCCTTCATCTTTGATGTCCATATTGTCCAGCATTCACTGCCATATTGAAAAACTGACATCACATAGCAATCCAGTACGCTCTTCTTTGTTTCTAGCGAAATTGTCCTTTTTCTTAATACTTTACTCAACTTCTGGAACTCTTCCTACGCCATGCCAATTCGCCTTAGAATCTCAGTGTCGCACTTTCCGTCTTCTGTTAAAACACTTCCCAGATCTCACCTAAATCCTGTTTTGCCATACATTCATTCAAGCTCTCTGGCTAATGTTCTTTGCGTCTGTTTTTCTTTAAAGACTTTGATTGAATTTCCAGCTGATTTTCATTCAGTAAATATGCAGCAAAGTTTTTCACTAATTTAAAAACCTTTCCAATTATTAATTTATTATTCAAACTAAATAATATTCTATAATGTGAGTAATAATAGTTATTACAATAACTTGTACTGCAAATACATTTAAGACAAATTAAAATATGTGTGATTAATAATAAAATCTAAATCTAATCTATCTAAACTTATTTATAAATGGAACTTTGTGTGTGTGTGTGTGTGTGTGTGTGTGTGTGTGTGTCCGTTACCTATAGATTCCGAAACGGCTGAACTGATTTTTGTGAAAATTTACACAGTTGTACTATAAGCGTCTGCGAGTGTTCTTAGCTAGGTTTTGTGTCGAGGTACCCCCGATAAATATCGAAAATCGATAATCGAAAAAATCGAGTTATAGAAGCAATAGTCCGATTTTAATCAAATTTGATACACTCATAGACAAAGACATAAGAAATGATATTCAGAAGTTTCAAGGTTGTAGTTCTTACAATAGTACAGAAAATCAATAATATATATATATATATATATATAAGGCAAGATGTTTGTGCGTGTGTCTGTTTGTATGTCCTTTATACAAATCCACAATTTTTATCCGATTCTCACCAAACTTCTCACAAATATTCTTTCGGCTGAGTCTGAGCTCCAGGACCATGGATTAGTTTTAAAGCTTTCATTACACCCGAGCAACGCCGGGCTATACTGCTAGTTAATAATATTGTTACTACATCATTTTGTATGAGGAACTACTTGCAAAAGAAACCCAATTTACCTACATTCGTGGCAGAAGTCAACCTGGGCAAGTTGAATTGGCTTCTTCTCAAGTAGAATTTTCATGGGACTTTTTGGTTCCACAAGCAGTCCCTTACCGCATGTAATGTGAAGATTTTTCGCGATAATTTACCAATTCTTACTGCAGTAGGCCGGTTTTCAACTCAGTCTATTCTGCTATTTTATCCATAGGAGGGAAAGAGATGTTTTAATATTTTTCCCAATGGTTTTATCACGTAAGTGAATGTTTAAAATTCGACTGGAAATCGAACTCAGTTCTCCGATTCCTCAATTCGATCTGTGCCTCTAACAGGTTTATGGATGGTCTAGTCTATGGATAAAAGGGTTAGGGATGTCTTCATGAGAGCTTCGAGGACAAATTTCTTTTTTTTTCATAGCAGTCTGTGTATGATTTCAGATCATTTCGTAGTTTGAATACCAGCAACAATTTACTGGGTGGAACGTTGAAATGACAGCATCAAAGATTATATGCGCGATACTTCAACTTTTTTTCATAAATAAAAAACATACGCCATCGTTTTTGTTTTTTGTTTTTTGTTTTTTGTTTTTTGTTTTTTCAATAAGTGAAAACGTTGTCATCTTTATTGCAGGGTTGTTATTCCAGTCGAACGCAATAAAAGTTTATTCGATTACGGCACTGTTATTTACATTAAATGCTTCTTTCTCAATCTCCACAACCGCAGAGGCTGTGAAATTCGCGCTTAGTCTGACATACATTTTCAGAAAGTCTCAAAACGAAATATTGTGCTAAAAAAATTTATAAAACTTTATGCAAGATTCTGATTCAAAAACAAAATGATTCAATTATTAAAGAAAGAGACAAATAAAACGAAAAGTTTAGGTTTTGTTTTTAGTCAATTCTTGTGGACTAACGAAAACTGGAACAGAAACATATATATATATATATATATATGCTGAAAAGCTAATGGAATCACTTCCAAAAATCAATATTCAAATGTTTGGTCATTAAAATTTCTGTAAGTTGCTCTAATCAAGATCTTTTGAGTACCCTCTCGTGTATATTCGTAGATATGAATTGCAGTACAATGCCATATATATAGTCATCCAAAGACAGATCTGTTTCGCTGTATCACAGCTTATCAGTACGATTAGACATTCGATTGCTTTTAGCCAGGATTGAAACCCGAGCGAATTGACATCAGTCGGCGATTGTACACCTGAGCCATGGGCGCTCGGTAGAAGAATGCAGACTTTTAGTGTGTGATATACCATGTAAAAATACACCAGTAACTGAGAGTGTTCTCATCCATTACTGAATGAGCGATGCCTAGATGCTAGAGTAGCTACTGTTTTTTCAAAGTCTACCATTCTTCCAGAGTGCTCAGTCAGGGTGTGAGAGTGTATAATAGTCATCCGCAGACAGATTTGTTTCGCTCTCTCTCTCTCTCTCTCTCTCTCTCTCTCTCTCTCTCTCTCTCTGTATATATATATATATATATATATATATATTAAATCCAAAAAAGAAAGAGCATATAGTTAAAATCCCAAAAACCAGATCCTATTAATATTAATTTTATCAATATTAAAAATGATCCAGATGGAAGGCTTGATGTAAATAGTATTATATATTTACAAAACCAAATATGTATATTATATAAAAAAATTCCGAATTCTACATTAGTCGAATAGCTATTTTAGCGAGAATTCTCGCTTCTTCAGCAACGATCAAATACTAAAACTTTTGGAAGTCGGTTTCACAAAGCAGCAGTTCGTGATATAAAGCTACTCGAGTGGAACTTACATTTCATTAAGGTCCTGGGCATGACGGTAAACTGCATCCGGCAGCAAGGCCTCTGATTGGGAGTTTGTGAGGAGCATGGAACCACCTCTTAATTGCTGTTGTTCCCAGGTCCACCCTGACCCGAAGTGGTAGCACCTGTTAAGGTCCCAGCTAGGGTCAAATAGTTAACCCCCCAAAGTGGGGTCAAAACACTATGGAAGTATACAAATAGACTTTTATAAAAATATATGCATAAAAACAGACTTTTATAGAAAAATATACATTTTTGAAGAAAAAATTACGATAACACATTTTTGAAGAGAAAAAAATTTTTCTCAGCAAAACATTTTTGAATACAAAACTAGAAGACATTTTCAGTTTTGTAAAAAGAAATTGAATAAAAACAAAAAAAAATTCATAAAAATCTTACTAAATCAATCTTCTCACTATAACCAAACTTAAAAAAACCCCTTAAAACCCCACCTTTTTGGCATTAAATAACCCACAGAGGTGTTGATATACCGTTAAACAAAACTCAAACAAATCAAATATATTACACATGTCATACGAAAGGAATGATCACTGTTCCTTACATAGTGCGTCTTATTGTGGGTCCTAGCCGTAAAGATTAGAACTGGTGGATTAGTATTAATATATTTTGAAAGGACATAAAGTAAGGGATCGATTTACTGTTGTTATTAAGTAATAAATTAATCCCTAGAGAATTATTACGTATTAATATAATAATTGGAAAAATATATTCAGCGACACACATTTGAATAAAACTTCACGTAAAAGTAAAGAATTTACAAAATATACTATCATTTCTATCTAATGGTTACAGTGATATAATATTCTAGTAGACATAAAATGAGGGATTAGTATTCTATTGTTAAAAAGTAACAGACTGATCACTTGCAGAATTTCTACATATTCGTCTAATAATTAAAAAAAAAATCCGTTCTGGGTGTGACGATAAACTGCATCCGGCAGCAAGGGCTCTGATCGGGAGGTTTTAAGGAGCATAGAACCACCTCTTAATTGCTATTGTTCCCAGATCCACCCTGACACGGGATCGTAGCATCTGTTAAGGTTCCCGCTACGGGTAAATAATTAATCCCAAAACAAGGGTCACTCGGGCTTCTTGACAAAATACAACGGAGAATCTGTAACGTGATCGATACTGACTTGGCAGACCGGCTGCAACCACTCTCTCACCGGCGTGACGTGGCTTCCCTGTGCCTCTTCTATAAATACTTTCACGGCTTCTGCTCCGATGAACTTAGATCATTGGTGCCGCCTAGGTACGAATTTACACGAGATACTAGATTAGCAACTAGGTCCCACCCTCTTACAGTAAAACAGATAAGATGTCACCGTAATTGCTACTCCAACAGCTTCTTTTCTCGCGCTTCCCACCTGTGGAATTCCCTTCTAAATGTCTGCTTTCCCGACAGCTACAATCTCCAGGAGTTTAAATGTAAGGTCAATAGACACCTCCTATCACACTAACTTGCATCTATTCTCCCAACACTCTCACCATCTACGCAACCCTCATTCTCGGTATCCTTACCCGTCTATCACCCTCCTTCTGACATTTCCTATATCTAACCATCCCTTCTCACCACTTTCCCCCCTATGTAAACCCCTGCGCAATAGTGGCAGTGGAATGCCTTGCTCGGGGTGAAACGATTATAAAAAAAAATCACTTCTTCTATGTGCTATGTCCCTTCAGGACATAGGCGATCATGGCCCTCCACATCTTCTTATCCCTTGCAGCCCTTAACACCCCTTCTTTTGTTATCCCGCTCAGCCCCCACTCCGCCAACCAACTGCTCAAGTCCATCAAGTATGTAACGCGTTGCTTTCCCTTGTCTCTCCTTCCCTTTATCCATCCCGTGAGTATCAGGTTCTCCAAGCCTTCCTTCCTTGAAAGTATAAAACTAGATTTTTACAACAAAAATACCAGCGATATATTTGTAAAGAAATTACTAATGTTCCCAGAGAAATTCAAATTCGGCAAAAAGGTGTTCAAATATCGATAAACAAACAATAACTAAAATATAAAATTGATTCACGCCAGATGAACCACATTAAATTTACATCCAGAGTTTTACAACATCTCATCTTTTAGGGGCAGGTCTTCTAATTTTAGTTATCGCTTTCTGATTCTGAATATCAACGTTCATTTTTATGCTATTTATATTAAGATTTCCTCGTTGCCTACTCGTTCCGTCCAAAGAATGCTCAGTATCCCTCTGTAGAACCACATTTCTATTGCCATAGGCAGTTTGTCCAGCATTCACTGCCATATAAGAGAATGGATATCACATATCAATCCAGCACTCGTAAGTCGTTAGCCAGCAGAAGTCTTCAGTCCCAAATTCTAGACTTGATATATAGTCTTAAAACTCCCATGCATTTTTGCTTTATAGGCTTGTCGCTTTGTTGACGTCATCTACGGCTGAATATATCGTTGTTTTTTGTTTCTATTTAAATTTCTTTTCTGTATTTCAGTACTTTGCTTAGCTTTTGAATTGCCTCCTCTGCTAGGCCAAAAACTGTTCTGATTTCGGTGTCGCATTTTCCATCTTATGTTACACTCCACCCACGTCTATTGAACAGGTGAAGAGGCTCATCCCTTGTTCCTTGTTTAGGATGTGGTTTCTGGCTTTCTCTTTTCCAATCTTTTCACTCTTACGTAGCCCCCTGCGCTTCAGTGGCATTACCGCCTTGCTTGGGGTGATATGATTTTAAAAAAAAAATGTTAAAAGGCTCCCCAGATATTTGAGGTATTCCCTACTTCTTTGATGTTGATAACTCACATCTTACGTTCTTTCTCTTACGGATGACCATAATTTTGTCTTCTTGCAACTAATAGTTCTTTTTAGTTGTCTTCTTTTACCGCCTTCTCAAGGAAGTTCTTAGTTTTCGTTCTGAGTATCATCTGTGTCATCTGAGCATCTTGTTCCGGTTATGCCCGCTGATAATAAATTCTAATGGGGTCACCAGTTCCCTTTAAAGTGTTTCTGTGTAGAGGTTGAATAAATCTGGGGAGAAAAAAAAACATTCTTGTCTCACGCCCCTTTCTATTTTTGTGCAGCAGCTCGCATTCCGTAGTCAGGTGTTTTTTTGGTTTTTTTTTTCTCCCATTATAAGTTCTGGATTATTCTAGCCATTTTTAGTATACAAAAAAAACAAAAAAAAAAACAAAAACAAAGAAGATTCTTTAAAAATTAAGGAGTAATAAAAAACAATTAGGGAGTAATAAAAAAATTAGGGAGTAATAAGCAAGAAAAGTGAATAAAGCAGTAAACAAATATTTGAAGAAGATTTGTAAATTTAAATGTAAATTATAAAAATGATTCAGAATATTTGTTATACACTGTCGCTGTTCTGGATCTCGACGAACAACGATAACGATTGCCTTGAAATATAACGCCGAACAGGAATACGTATATCCAAAAATATAAACCTATTTTTATTCTTCGTCGGTGACGACGGTTGAATAGAGAAGGACGTAGAGGAGTTCTCTTCTCTTCTTCTCTCTTTTCTGCGTTCTGTTCGCGGCCAAAAAAAAACAAACACGAACTTATAAAATCTAAAATTTACACGCATTTTGCCCTCTCTGGTTTTCGCTTGTGTCATCTATGACCAGACACTTCTGTTAATCATCTTCGCCGGCTATTACCTTTCAAGTAGCTGCCTTTGATGTCGATCATAGCCCCGTTGGCTATTGCCTGCGTTTTCTGCTTTTGATGTCAATCATATCTCTGTCGGGCCAGGGTAATATATTAACTATTAAGAATAACAGGTACACGATAGGTTAAAGGTTTGGAGTCATCCATGAAATGTTCGGAAAATCACCTTTTGCAAAACCAGAAGAACCTTTTTCTTTTTCTGAAGAGCTTTTATCATGCATGTTCAATAATAATAATAGGTTTGCCAAATGATTGACATGAACATGTGACAAAAGCATTTCTGAGCAGGCTTTTAAAAACTAAACAAATAGAAAAACCTGGATATTGAAATAGAAAAATTATGGTACTTAAAAACTAAAACTGTTACTGTTGTGGTTAGAACTTTGGATCGGATACAAAAAAGGGACCCAAGAACAAATCATTTAAATCTATATTGCTTGATATCTCCGGGAAATAAAAATGATAGTTATAACAAGCACAGCCCACATATTATTTTGCCCATTTTTAAAAATAATGTCATTCCAAGCAAGACTGTAGTGCCAGTAATACGCAGAGTTTTTCATGGCGTGAAAGAGAAGACTGAAAATAGGGAAAATCAAAGAAAAGACAAAAAATGAACTGGATTCAAGAAAACAGAAGATGGCGATTAAATTTTTGAAGTGCGTTGTGGTGCAGTGGGTATCGACTCGGAACGAAAAATCGGGGAGCCAAGTTCGAGTTCCAGTTGAATTCCTCGCATTCACTTGCGCACAAATACCCTTGGTAAAGGTATTAATCCGTCTCTTCCTTCCAGTTATGGGCTAAATAACAGAACAGATTGGGTTCTATAGCTTTGGCTGGCAACCAGTCTACCGCAGAAATTAATGGCAACTTACTACGGGATAATCTTCTGCCCAGTCAGTCATCTCTCTTTCTCTATGCCACTTAACTAACTGATTTATCAGAAAAGTAAGGAAATGGAAGGCAGCTCCACGGGTAAAAGTGTGACTAAAGAAACAATTTGTGTAGCAGTGGTAACTGCATTTAGCTATTTAAAAAAACAGTACTAGGAGCTATTTGCCACTCTAGTAGAACGCTTAAATTCATGAAGTTTAGACACCAAAAAAAAAAGCTCGTCAGAACAGTTGCAATGCAAATATTTGTAGATAAAACGGGACAAAACCGCTTCACATGGGTGAGAAAGTGAGTGAAGTCGAGATGCCAAGTCAGGACTTATTACATTGCAGATCCTTCTTTGGATATTTTCAAGAATATTAACATGTACAGCAGGAACACCAGACCAGATATGGCAACAGTATTCAATATATGAACAAGTGGTAGATTTGTAAATGTACAAACTGTCTGGCCAGAAGATATAGTCACTCCATTTCATGTCATTGGAAAATGTGAGGCCAAAAGGTATGAGGTGTGTTGCTGTCCTGCATTAGACACGCTGACGGAAGGCAGAAAAGGTTCTCTGTGGTTCTTAAATTAAAGCAGTTTCGTTTTGAAGGCATTGAATTATATGCTTTTTGTTTAAGTGGAAACAATAAAAATGACATTCCTTCGCTTAACTCTGGTCATTGGTCATGGCAAACTATCTGATAATTAATAAATGCAGGTTAAAAATATTTTTTGAAATAATAATATCGAAATTAACCCATGAATCCATAAAGTTTCCTCCAAAAGTTAACTCTTTTTTTCTATCCCTTTTTGTGAATTCTAAATTTGAGGTACGCCGGCTCTCTAAAGAGTTAGTCGTAATACACTTATTTTGTAAAATAGTCTAAACCTTTTAGCTTCGTAGTGCGTCGTAATGTGATTAAATGTCGACCCGGAACAAGAAATTGGTAAGCAGAATTCAATTCCAGATGAATTCGTTTACTCTCGAGAAAGACATTAATCGATATCTTCTCCCTCCAGCTAATAGTTGAATGGCAAAGCAGATTGGGTTCTATAACATTGGTTGTCAACCAGTCTACTACAGAAAGAAATAGCAACCTACTGCGAGAAAATCGTCTGCTTAATCAGCCATTAATCAAGGAAGACATGATCGCCTGCGTGTGTATCCCGTATGGCACTGACTGACTGAGGCGTTAATTAAAGTCCATACGAAACTTTCTAAACATCAAATCCAGTGGGTGGCATCAAATTTATAGCGTCTAGTGTAGAAGAATGTCTTTTATGCAATAAAATCACAAACCCCTTTAAAGATGATGTTGGAATCAAGATAAATGCAACATTTATTGTAACTCCTTTGACAATACCTTCTTTATGTGTGTGATACAAGCAAAGACAACGATTTATGCTAAATGTGTATTCATGCAAGACAATATCTATATTCAGCAATACTGACCTATGTCCCACGTTGACAAAAAAAGACTCCTAAGACAATTAAATTAAATATAAAATAGTTCTCAGCTTATCCAGAGATTAATTCAAGTAGGAAACGTGTTTCATCAGTAAAAGGAGGACGCATTCGAGAATGGCAAACAACATTCAAAGAAGGAAGGTCTTCGAACATAAACTAATGTAATCATAAAATCGAAATCGTAGTAAAACCGATGGTTGAAAGACTGGGGAAACTTATTGAATGTCAAAAACCCCATACTAACCTGTAGCATAATAAAACCCTAATCTCCTGCGAGATTGTGTTAATTAATCATATTTTTGTGGCCGATTTATTTTTAATGTATTTATAAACAAAAATTTATATTTGTACTTTCCATAACAAAACCTGACATCCTGAGCAAGTCATTTTTTATCAAAAAACAAAGTAATATATATTTTTTTTAAATTTTATAAATGCCACCGTTTATTTTTAAGTACGTAATTCTTTAGGTAGAAAGTACTTCGAGGGCTTACTAGTGTAAATATTATCACATAAAAACGCATGTCAAAGTATATTATGTGACCAACATTTATGCAATCCGTTCTTAAAGATTTGAACGTCTATCTACAAAAAATTTGTGAAAACGTTCAATATGCTAAAAACAACAAACGTAATGTATCCATACATACTTACGAATATACATTATCTGATTTCCATATAGGCAAGCTATAATTTATTATATACTAAACTATCGACCGGTTTGACACTCTACCCACGTCTATTGAACAGGTGTAGAGGCTCATCCCTTGTTCCCTGTTTAGGATTTGGTCTCCGGCTTTCTCTTTTCCAACCTTTTCACTCTTTTCTTTTTTCTTTTTTTCAATTGGAGTAGATAGACTAAACTATCGCCCGGCTTGACACTCCACCCACGTCTATTGAACAGGTGTAGAGGTTCATCCCATGTTTTCTTGTTTAGGATGTGGTTTCCGGCTTTCTCATTTCCAATCTTCTCACTCTTACGTAGCCCCCTGCACATCAGTGGCGTTACCGCCTTGCTCGGGGTGATATGATTAAAAAAAAAAAACTTACATGCGTTATGATGTGCGTCGTGGTGCAGTGGATATCGGCTCGGAACGACAAATCGGGGACAAACATTTTCGTAACAAAAATTTATCGTAAATAAATAGGCCGGTAGAAATAAATATATATACTGTTTGATTTTGAAGAGAATATCTACTTAAATACGAGTATCGATCAAAAATAATGTTCAAACAAAATATTTCAAATTGTTGGTTGTTTATAACCATTTCATTAATTTCCGTAACATATACAGTGTAACCCGGATATAAGAGAGTTGCCGGGACCAGATAAAAGTGTTCTTATATCCGGGTTTGGTCTATTTTATATACATTACCACAGGATCTAATTTGAGACCAGAGGAATCTATCTTATATCCGAGTTTCTCTTATATCAAGGTCTCTTATATCCGGGTTATACTATATATATCTCCACCGTACCTCCGCGTTAAGAACATCAAAGCAGTGAAATATGTATTATCCACGGTAATAATCAAAAATCCTTGATAAAATATTACTCTGTTAAATTAAATAAATGAATTTAATATTGAGTTCTCTCGAGTTCGTCTCTTTTGGAATTTGCCCGGATTACATGTACTATGTTATATATATATATATATATGTACATTCAGTGAAAAAATGGTAGACTTTAAAAATGGTAGCTACTCACCGCTATTTACGCAACTTCATTCAGTAATGAATTTGAACACTCTTGGCTACTGGCGTGTGATTATATTGCGTATATAACACACACCGTGCGCCCATAGTTTACAGGTAGAATTGCCGACTGAAGTCAATTCGGTCGGGTTTCAATCCTGGCCAGAAGCAATCGGATGTCTAATCATTCTGATGAGCTGCGAAACAGGACTGTCATCGAATCAATATTTATAAATGAAGATTGCGTTCAAGGAAAAAACAAACAAACCGTTCAATGTTGACCTCAGTGTCTACTATTATATTTGCATACACTTTATTCCTGACTTTATGTTGAAAATGTTCTCACGTCATTTTACCCAAAATATAACTTAAAACGCTATTTTTATCATCAAGTATTTAAGACACGTCAAATCAATTAGCGACTTCCCCTGGTCTATAAGTGTCGCAGATTCATATTTTCCTAACAAGATTTCAAGAATATTCAGGCCAGTGGATATATATATATATATGTATATATATATATATATATATATGAATATACTGTTTAATTATAAAAAAAAAAGCAGAAGTACTTATATCCATTAAAAATAATGTTCAAACAAATAAATTGAAATAAATATGTCAGTTAATACCATTTCGTAACTTTCCGTAAAATTTCGTAATATATATATATATATATATATATATATATATATACATTATCTACTATGTTATTTCCAAACAAAAATGAAATACTGAATCAAAGAACAGAAATTAAGACTAAGTGTAACCATACCAAAATATACCTATTAGGTTCATGCAACCATGAATGGAAACGTTATAACTTCTATTTTCAAAAGTTGCGCGTTTAAAGAATCCCCGTTAAGTGAGCGTTCAAAAAGAAAATCCCCGTTACATGAGCGTTATTAATAAAACGCTAAAATCAGTTATTGCAAACCGCTTTAAGACACCACATGGTAGAAACCTAGGTCGCGTAATAACTCGCTTTCAAATGAAATATATATATATATATATATATATATATATATATATGCGGTGTAGATATAGAAGAATCCAAAGGAGTATCCTGTACATAAAGTGGTAGGATAACTCTCTAGAAGAGCTCTAAATATATATATGTATATAAATACACATAGAGCAAATATATATAAAAATTAAGACATACACGTTATTCCATAGTTAAGCGGGAGTATAGGACCATTTCAGGCAAACCATCGTCAGCTTCCGTCTTTATTATATAGAAGATTTTACAATAAAGATTGTACAATAAAGAAGGAAGCTGACGATGTTTTGCCTGAAATGGTCCTATACTCCCGCTTAACTATGGAATAACGTGTATGTCTTAATTTTTACACACACACACACACACACATAACCGCAATTTCTACTCCAACAGCATTTTTTCTCGCTCTTCCCGCCTGTGGAATTCCCTTCCACATGATAGCTTCCTCGACAGCTACAATCTCCAGGAGTTTAAATGTAAGGTCAACAGACACCTCCTAACACACTAACTCGCATCCGTTCTCTCAAACACTCTTTCCATATGACCAACCCTCAGCCTCGGTATCCTTACCCGTCTATCACCCGCCTTCTGACATTTCCTATATCTAACCTCTCTTTCTCTTCACCTTCCCCTATGTAACCCCCTGCGCAATAGTGGCAGTGGGCAGTGGAATGCCTTGCTTGGGATGAAATGATTAATATATATATATATATATATATATATATATATATATTACGAAATCATGAAACGGAATGTGGACATTGGGTGTTGACATCAATTACTACTAGTATATTTCCATACGCTCTGTCCCTTGTGTTAATCATTTAAGCCATAGCTATATAATCCATATAAATCGTAATCACCTACCATACCTTTAGTGTTTACTTTGAAATTAAAATTCACTATAAAAGTATGTCGTAGGATTGATGTTTGCAGATGTACACATACATCCACTCGAATGCCGAGAAAATAGAGTGAATGAGATCAATCCCCCCGCCCGCCCTTATACGTTTTTCCCAATCCTTCTGATGATTGAACTGTGCAGACTAAGTTAGGTCGAATGGACTAAAGAAACATGAGACCGACTGTTGTTGATTGTCAGCAGTCGACAATCGATATTTTGTTTTTTGCCTTTTTTCTTTTGTAATCCTATTTTGTTGTCGCTGCTGCTGCTGTTGTTGTTGATTACTCACGACCTGTGATGCTTTCATGACACTTCCGGCTTTCACCGGAAGTTAAAAAAAATATCGTCAAAAGGGAAGCTCTGTTTCAGGAATTGTTCGGGTCCGGTTACATTGAGTAGAGTTGCTTGCTGCGACTGGAATGTCACAATTATTCTTCTCAGTCTCCCGAATACAACCCGGCTAACCTTTTGCATTAATTCCTGTCTTTAAAGAGATTTTTAAATGCTTCTTCAAGGTGGGGATGGAGTAATTGTTTGAGAATTAGTCTTGTTGACCATTTGTAGTGAGCCCCATCCTCACTGGTGCACCATCCTTTTAGCCTTGTCTCAAAATCAAAATACGTTTCATAATTAAAGAATAAATTTTCAAGCTCCTAAATATGACAGTTTGCGCAAATTCAAATGGCTGAAACTTAAATATTTTACACATCCACCCAAATGTGACTCTATGGTTTGAACATCCACATAAAAGTAGAAAGTTTGTCTGGATATCAACTATTTTTATTTTATAGTCAATGTGTAAGGTCTTTGAAGCCGATTCTTCTAAGCGCACCGACTTGACCAAAGGGGGGAAAAAAAAGAATAATTTTTTGTGAGGAGGTGGGGGTGGGTCAAGTACCGCTAACATCATTTCCACTTGATGGCTTATACCAACGCTCACCGTTGGGATCGAGGGTGTCAGCTTTGGTGTGAGACATCTTCGAGTAGGTCTGACGTCGCCCGTTTGTATTGCCAGCCGTATGTATAGATGAAAAGAGAAATGTTATAGGAAAGAGCTGATTTGTTGGATTGTTTTACCAGTTGTATTCCAAGTTGCGTCATTTAAACAATTCATCAATTTCACCCTGTGATGGATTTTTCTATAAAAGTCTATTTTTATGTATATATTTCTATAAAAGTGTATTTCTATACTTTCATAAGGTTTTTACCCCAGTTTGGGGTTTAACTATTTACCCATAGCTAGGACCCTAACAGGTACTACCACTCCGGGTCAGGGTGGACCTGGGAACAACAGCAATTAAGAGTTGGTTCCATGCTCTTTACAAACTCCCAATCAGAGGTCTTAATGCCGGATGCAGTTTACCGCCATGTCCAGGACCTCCTTGTGATGGTGTCTCGTAGATAAAAACACCCGGATGTAGAGCCGGCGATCCCGTCTGTATCAGCATCGAAAGAAGACCATGACGTTCACTCGCAGCAGCAAGTGCATCTTAAACCGTGTTATGTGGCGTGGGATTGTCGATGGATTTCCAACCAACCATTGATTGGTCGAAGGATGATGGTGATCATGTGATTAGTGAGTTCGTTTAGCTGACCATTACTGTATAGTTTCATATTGATGTTTTTTTAATCAGCTCACCCCAAGCAAGTCATCCTATTGCCACTGTTGCTCAGGGGGTTACATAGGGGAAAGTGATGAGAAAGAGTGGTTAGTTATAGGAAATGTCAGGAGGAGGGTAATAGAGAGATGAGGGTAACGAGGATGGGGGTGGAGTAGATGGAAAAAAGAGCTTGAGAGAATGGATGCGAGTTAGTGTGATAGGAGATGTCTATTGATCTTACATTTAAATTCCTGGAAATTGTAGCTGTCGGTGAAGCAAGTATATGAAGGGGAATTCCTCAAGCGAGAAATGCAAGAAAAGAAGCAGTTAGAGTAGAGATTGCGGTTATATTTTATCGGTTTCACTGTAAAAAGGTGGGACCCAGTTGCTAATCTAGTAGCTCGTGCAAATTCATACCTAGGAGGCACCAGTGATCTAAGTTCATCAGAGCAGAAGCAGTGAAAGTAATTATAGAAGAGGCACAGGGAAGCCACGTCACGCCGGTGAGAGAGCGACTGCAGCCGAGCTGCTAAATCGGTATCGATCACATTGCAGATATTCCGTTGGATTTTGTCAAGATCCCCGAGGTGAATAGCAGGGGCCCCCGACTAAATGTGGCATCAGTATTCAATACACGAGCGGATAGTTTTTCGCACGCTTGTGTTCTACCTAGCCAAGCTTTGTAGCTAAGCTACAGATGAAGAACCCGTTTCTTCTTTATAAGAAAGAGTATGAGATGGAATGATAGACAGAAATGCTAAAAATGAAAAGAAAGAAAGAATTATTTTCATATTTGCAGGCGCCTTCCAGCATCCAAATCTGATTAGCCAAGACCCATTTTTGAAAAGGATCTGATGGGAAAACGCTGTTTATCTCGTTAACACAAAAGCATGAAGGCGTCTTCAAGTCTTCCTTCGTACGCTTGGCGTAACCTGAAGACCATCGCACCCTCTCACTTTCATTTCTTTTTAGTCTCTTCTTCCAAATGCAGGACATCCGCCATTTATTGTCTATACCCTGGAGGATGAGGAAAGGAACATGTTGCATCAAAAGTGCCTGGATCCGGCACCAGATAAGGACTTGCTGAGAACTACTTCCAAAGTACAGGATTACCTTTTACCGATTTCTGGTGGCATTCTCTGGAAAACTGTTTCCATCAAAACAGAATGCTATTCCTTGAAAGCGATGGAATGATAAACACCAACTTAAAAAACAAAAAAAAAATCACTTCTTTGGAAAAAAAAAAGAAACAAGTAATTTGCGTATCTGTAGCGACAAGGCCGCTGTACGATGATAACAGATCAAGCGGCCCAAAACAACGAGTATATAAAGAGAGTAAAGTGAGAAAGAGAGAGAGAGAGTGTGTGTTTTGAGCTTGGGTCTGAGTTTTCTTTAACGGCATATCAACACCTCTGTGGGCTATTTGATGCCAAAAATGTGATGTTTTAAGGTTTTTTTTTAATGTTTGGTTATAGTGAGAAGGTTGATTTAGTCAGATTTTAACAAAACTTTTTGTTTATAATTTTTTTATTTTAGAAAACTGAAAATGTCTTCTAATTTTGTATTAAAATATATTTTTGCTGAGAATAACTTTTTTCTTTCAAAAATGTATATTTTTCTATAAAATTATTTTTATACTTTAATCGTGTTTTGACCCCAGTTTGGGGGTCATCTATTTACCCATAGCTGGGACCTAACAGGTGCTACCACTCCGAGTCAGGGTGGACTTGGGAACAACAGCAATTAAGAGGTAGTTCCATGCTCCTCACAACCTCCCAATCAGAGGCCTTGCTGCCAGATGCAGTTTACCGTCATGCCCAGGACCAGAAAGAGAGAGATAAAAACGTCTGCCTGGAATGTATCTAGACATTTTGAATATCTTGACAATCGGTTGTGCGGCCTTGGCATAATTTGACAATAGGGAAACTTTGCTCCGTATGCATGAACAGAAACTCTCCTTTGAGGGTACTCAGTCGGTAGTGGACTTGTGTTTTGTCTGTCACATTAAACAATGATTCTTCACGTTTTTATCAGAGACATGCGGCAAAACTTCACGTCCTCCAGTTTTTGAAAACTTACGTCTCACAGTTGGGATTCGGCACGTTGCGAATGCGAACGTGTCCAGTTGAAAGGACGTATAGGCGACGACCACATGATAAAGATCCGGAGAGAAGAAAGAGCAATGCGAATATTCCCAGGTGGAGTGTATCTGTAAAGCAAATCAAATAAATAGAGACAAGTGGAAAAACTGTACTTTTCGTCTTTCTGGTGGACTTTCTCAAGGCAATGGACGATTATCATGCTTCTTATATACACAGGAGAGAATGTCATTGGTTTATCAAGGTTTGTCAATTTGAGTAACGTCCATGAATATTCATCAGGTGATTAAAAATTCAGTCAAAACCTATGGAAGACACATAAGTGCCATAATTCAAAGTTTGGGTAAACGTAACGTAAGCGAGTAATATCCAAGAATTTGATTTTCTTTTTTTTTTAAATCTTGAATTTTTAAAAATCTTGACTGGAGATGGAGAGAAAGAAAGAGAGAGGGAGGAGAGGGATGGTGTCGACATTGCGTATAAAAGACTTCATTGAACGTTTGTTAGAGTTACAATTCATAACATTGGACATGTGAATTATTTTCGAGGCGTAAAAACTACATTATTTATTTTCAAGCAGGTAAGCAAAATCTTTTTTATTTAATACAAAAATCCATCACAGGGTGAAATTGATGAATTGTTTAAATGACGCAAAAATGAAAATAACACTGACATCTCCCTTTAACAGATATATCTATCAAAATTACACAGTTTTTTTTAATACTAAAGTGTAAATATATTCAATAAAATCGCCATTGGCTTCAAACACTGCTTTCAGGCGACTTCGGAGTTGCCATCCACTTTTCTGGGCGGTCTCATTGTTTAAGTTGGTGAATGCTGCCGTAAACCATGTCTTCAGTTCATCTTTGATATTTCATGGAGTTTTGTTGGTCTTTTACTTAAGTCCGCCCTACACTTAATAATCAAAGGGGTGCAGTCTGGCCAAATGTAAAGGATGATGTGGTCGAAGAAATAGTCTGACAGCCATGACTGGGATCTCCTGCCTGTGTGGCATGGTGCAGAGTCCTGTTGCTAGACATGTGGTTTTCCAGCAGCCATCCTCTTGACGCAGGGAAGCAATATCTCCTCAACTCACTTAATGTAGCCTTCCATGTTCCTCACCAAAAAATTAGGGGGTTCTTTTCTTATCAGAACGATCATAGTTTTCCGAGCTGTCGCGTTTTCATAATCACCATTAGACTCATCCAACTCTTTCCAAATTCTCTGCACTGTCCCCAGATTGACACCCAAACATTCTGAAATGTTCGTATTGGAGCTTCCGGTGCGAGTGCCAAGTAGTACAGCATGCCGTTTTCAAAATGCTGGTGAGTTAATTGCGTCATGGCGCTCTTTTTCTTACAGAAGGTACCCAACTGACCCTACTATACTATGCAGCTGACAAAATGAAAAAAAGCAAACAACGCGCAAGAGCGAAATTTAAGATATAAAATGGTGACAATTTACCTATCACTCCTTGTAGATATTGATGAGCTGTAAAATACGTTTCTTTTTATTAATATTTTTTTGTGAGACGATTTTTCCCTTTTTCTTTTCTTCTCTCCCTCCCTCTCTCTCTCTCTCTCTCTCTCTTTCTCTCTCTCTCTTCTTTTCTTTTATTTGACGTTTTTTCTCAACATTTAAATATACTCAGATTTTTGATACGCAACTGAAAACACTAATTTTTTATTTTGGGTTGTTTTTAGATTCGGCATGCGACGAAAACATCCCTTTCACCTTTTTTCAAATCGAGAAATGACTCCATTGAAAATCCACTGCTATCGCATCCACGTGACCTGCTTCATTTTCAGGTCGTTTCCCTTGCCTATTAAAAATATGTTCTTTTACTCTCTCTCTCTCTCTCTCTCTCTCTCTCTCTTCATTACAAGTTTTCCATTGTGAATTTAGTTCTCCACTCTTGAAGCTGTTAAACGATTCCACAATACAAGCTCAACGTTAATTAACAGAACCTGCCAACAACGCGTGAATCTATTTTCGGAAATAAAGACGGCGACAAAAAATAGGTCTTTGCAAGAACATTCCAAGTAAAAGCTTCTTTTAAAAAACTCTAACCAATTAAATAATCCAGGATCTGTTTTGAATTTAATAGATATTTTCAAGAAAAATGTATTGAGTCCCTTTGACCGAAAAAAAATGAGAAGAGGACGTAGGTCAGTAACCAAACTGTGGCCAAGATTTGAATCATCGACCAGTTACAGATCGATGAAAAAGAAACCGATAGACAGATTTTTATAGGAAAGTGAAAGAGAGAGGAATGAAGAAAAAGAAAAAGATAGCTGTAGACTAATACTAAAAGTGTGCCATTTCTTTACTTCCGGTTGTTTAAAAATTGAACCTTCATTCACTTCGGCCACAAATGATAGGTTTTCCCCTAGTTACTTAATCTAATCTTGCCTTATTAAGTCCACAAAATATTTTTTTCTAATATATACAGCAAGTAGCAAAGTTGAATTTCCATGTTTAGTTAAGTAACTTTCTGAATAGCTGGGCCAATTAACTACAAGGAGTTTAGTCATGAGTTTTGTTTATTCATTTTTATTTGTTTGTTTAGAAGCATATCAACATTTTATGGGTCATTTAATGTCGAAATCTAATTTTCTTAGGGGCGTTAGAAATTACAAAATGTATCGTTGGTATTTTTACTACAATTTTATATGCTTTCATTGGGTATTAACAAAAGATTCGGGTTTCATTGGGTATTAGCATAAATTTTAGGGTTAACTATATGCTCATAGCTGTGACCCTAACAGATGCTACCACACCAGGTCAGGGTGGACAAGGGGATAGCAGCTATTAAGAAGCGATTATACGCTCCTCAAAATCTCTCGATCGGAGGCTTTGCTGCCGGATGTAGTTTATCGTCAAGACGGCCTAATATTTGTATAAATTACAAGCAATTTTATTGGTTCTTTGGTTTGTTTTTTTGCGTTTCATCAACCCTTTGCATTTAATTAAAGCAAGAAATTATTTTTAGGCCATGAGAATGTTTGCAGATAATAAAGATTTATTAATACAAAACCTACTAATTAACCTATATAGGGGGAAACGAGTTAGATTCCTAGCTCACTTAGCGTTAATTGCACTAAGTGAATATAATGAACCAAACTAGAATTAGAACTCGGCACTCCAATTTTCAATTTCGAGTTGTTATCTATTATACAACAGTCACTCAGTTAAGTGCCATACGTGATACATGCTTTGGGCGATCATGTCTCGAAAGAGACTGACTGGACTAACTGGATAGAAAATTATCCCGCAGTGGATTGCCATTGCTTTCTGCGGTTGACTGGTTGTCAGCCAAGGCTATAGAACCCAATCTGTCCTGTTATTTGACTCATAGCTGGAGGGGGAAGAGATGCATTATATTATTAAGCAATAACTAATGGGGGGTCAGTCTATTACTTCATAACAATATAAAACTGATCCCCCACTTTATGCCCAGTATCAGCTTTAATCATGATTTCAACTATTATATTCAGTCAGTCAGTTAAGTGCCATACGTTATACACGCTTGGATGATCATGTTTTGAAAGACACATGACTAACTGAACAGAAGATTATCCCGCAGTGGGTTGCCATTGCTTTCTGCGTTAGACTGGCTGCCAGCCAGGGCTATAGAACCCGCTCTGTTCTATTATTTAACCCATAACTGGGAGGAAGAGACGGATTGATACCTTTCCTAGGGGTATTTGTGCATAAGTGAATGCAAGGAAGTCAACTGGAATTCGAACTCGGCTCCCCGATTTGTCGTTCCGAGCCGATATTCATAGCACCACTACGCACATCCATTATACAACAACGTGCATTTAAACTTACAACCCATCTAACTAGTGTCTAGGCTCGACATTGCTTAACTTCGGTGATTTGACGCGAACCGGTGTTTCAAACTGATATGGCCGTAAACCAAGATTGATTTAGGGGTGTGAAAAAAAAACCCACAGTATTAATGTAGGAACTTTTTTAAGTTTTTAGTTGTGTCTTTTAATTGGTCTAATTATCTAATCTAAACTTATTTATAAATGGAAACTTGTCTGAGTGTGTGTGTGTCTGTGTATCCGTTACCTATAGACTCCGAAACGGCTGAACCAATTTTCTTGAACATTTATACAGTTGTACTATAAGCGTCTGCGAGCGTTCTTAGCTACGTTTTGTGTCGAGGTACCCTCGATAAATATCGAAAATCGATAATCGAAAAAATCGGGTTAGAGAAGGAGTGGTCCGATTTTAATCAAATTTGATATCCTCAAAGACAAAGACATGAGAAACAATATTCAGAAGTTTCAAGGTTGCAGTTCTTACAATAGTGCAGAAAATCGATAGAATATATATATAAAAGGCAAGATGTTTGTGTGTGTGTCTGTTTATCTACCTGTATGTCTGTATTTTTTCAGCCCTTTTATTTTAGTTTTTGCTTCGGGTTTGGCTCTGAGTAGGTATAATTGTAGTTCTTAGTCTCAGCCATGATACCATTTACTCAGAGGACTTATTTAGCCAAAATTCAGTTTACGACGAAAAAACTTATTTGATATCTATACCAGGAAATCAAAATTTGACTTACATCCATTCATTTTTCTTTCAGTCTACGGTTTCGCTTTAACTGGAAACAACTATTGCTTTTTAGTCTTTCGTACGAAAGTCCAAAGAGTCTGAGCTCCAGGACCATGAATTAGTTTTAAAGCTTTCATTACACACGAGCAACGCCGTGCTATACTGCTTGTACAATAATAAGCAATAATATATCTTTTAAGTGTTTAGTTTGAGTTTTGTTTAACGGCATATCAACCTCTGTGGGTTATTTAATGCCAAAAAGGTGGGGTTTTAAGGGCTTTTTTTTTTATGTTCGCTTATAGTAAGAAGGTTGATTGATTTAATCAGATTTTAATTAAGTTTTTCTTTTTATATTTTTTTTATTTTAAAAACCTGAAAAGGTCTTCTAGTTTTGTATTCAAAAACGTTTTGCTGAGAATAATTTTTTTTTCCCTTAAAAATGCATTATGGCAATATTTTTCCTTCAAAAATGCATATTTTTATATAAAAAGTCTATTTTTATGTATATATTTCTATAAAAGTGTATTTTTATACTTTCATAATGTTTTGACCCCAATTTGGGGATTAACTATTTACCCATTACTGGGACCTTAACAGGTGCTATCACTTCGGGTCAGTGTGGACCTAAGAACAACAGCAATTAAGAGGTGTTCCATGCTCCTCACAACCTCTCAATCAAAGGCCTTGCTGCCGGATGCAGTTTACCGTCATGCCCAGGACCTCAAGTCTTTAGTTCTGAGATTAACTTGTAATTTACCATGAATATAGCTTCCTTATTTGATTATTAATGGTCTCATACGATAAACCAAAAAACCTTTTAAATTCGATTTAAAAAAAAAAAACCTTTAAAAAAAATTAGCGTTTGTTCATGCAATAAAAACCAAGCAAAGCACTCAATACTTTGTATAACAAGAAAATCTAAAACTAAATGTGTTGTGTCGTGGCTCGTACCATGTGCGCTTAGCATGGGAGTTGTCATTATCACGGACTTCATGAAGTAACACTTACAACTGCGGGAGATTATAAATATTGTATATACATCTTGGTTGTACCACTCTGTTAATAAAGTAGTTTATCTAGATTTCACTGTGTATCTCTTCATTCCACGATGCAACAAAAAGATACATTGATAATATTTTAAAGGAGGTGATTAAAACCTCCACGGTACTATTTTTGCGGCAAGGGCGGCCCAAGTACTGTAATAGTTAGCAAAATTACCTCCATAAAGTCATTACAATTGAGTAGTGAGTTCGATCCCCGCCAGGTGTACCCTACTTTCCGCCTTGTGCCACATCTAAGCTAATCATAGAAAACACTTTTATTGTGGCAATGGGCCATAATGCTAACGGAAGGTTAAGGAACAAAAACGCTTGAAATAGATAAATGTTCGCGTGTTTATCATAGATTTCACAAACGAATGAATGTTAATGAGTTGTACAATCTAAGTTTTTGCTAAAGGGGTCGCTTATACAGCCGTGGGGAGTTGCCTGTCTTGAAATTCGATCTTTCACACCGGCAATCTAATTGCAAGCATCAGTCAGAAAGTACTCACAGGGACAGAAAAAAATACGAACAAACAAAAAGGAACAAACATGAATGATATCTTATGGTTACTTAAGATTTTAGAAGTACTCGAATGTACAAAATTCTATACGCGAAAATATTGCTTAAGCAAAGGAGTCTTGGAATTTACAATCCAAATTTATTTTCTTTTTATGAACAAGGGAACTGCTTCAGCCATCTTTTTTTTTTCAATTTTTAATGCCATGTTCCTTCAAGATATAAATGTTCGTGGTCCTTTATAATTTTCGGTTCTTTATTATCTGTGAATTGCCATGACTTCTTGAGAAGAATAAGGATGTGGTGCCTGTTGCCTTCTCGACGGTTTTAAATTCTCCTTCTTTGCATATGCATATAAATATGTATATATATATATATATGCATATATATATGCATATATATATATATATATATATATATATATATATATGCAAAGAAGGATAATTTAAAACCGTCGAGATGGCAACAGGCATATATATATATATATATATGTGTGAGTTTGTGTGTGTGTGTGTTTGTGTGTGTGTGTGTGTGTGTGTGTGTGTGCATTTAGGCAGCATATATTAATTCAGACATGTTTAATTAAATAATATAGACATACACTATCGGCCATAATTATTTAGACAACCCAGTGTTTTAAAATACGATATATTTCATACTATTTTTTAGTATTTATTGGTAAGTGAATAATTGTAAATGAAAATAGAATGGTTCTTTCGTTAATACTGCACAATAACATGTGCATCAAATGAATTTATAAATATTTAATAATTACCTATATTTCATCAATGAAAGAATGAAGAAAATTTAGGGTTATTTAGACGAGTTCATCTTTGCTTCCTTACCTTGTCAAATTTTGCAAAGTAATAATAACAAAAGAACCATTCTATTTTCATTTAGAAGTATCCACTTGGCAATAAATACTAAAAATAATATGAAATACATTATTTCTTTTAAAAACTGGGGTGACCGGTAGGGTATGTCTATTCATTTTTATAATAATCCTAAGGAAGGCAACGTCTTTTTTTTGTTAACGCAAGTACTTTCGGTATTCTCTAAAATCCTCCTCAGGGTCAATTGCAAAGAGAAATTAAACCATGATCCTCGTCCTCGTAATGGTTAATTTTGTAAACACGCCTGAATGCGCTCTGTTATAATTATTTGAAAATTAAAAATTGTATCTATGATGTGATATTTTTTCTAAACAAGAACAAGCGTCTATAATATATATTTCAGGTGATCCATCGTCAGCTTCCGTCTTTATTGTACAGAAGATTTTACACGAATTTATATATAGAGAGAGACGTGTGTGTGTGAGTTGTATGTGCACATATATGTTTTTTTATATTGTATTATAATTGTACCGTTGACCGAATACTTTTCCTACATTATTAACGCCATATAGTATTAAAATTGTATTGTTAACCAAATAATTAGTATAATTTTGATTATCTAGTGGTGTGGGTGGTAATTGTGATTAAAGCGGATTGATTATTTTAATCTTTTTAATTTTCTTAGTTTTTGAGATTCCAATTTCTTATCCTTCCACTATTAATTTGTTAAATTTATTTTTAAACTAAAGAATTAAGTTTAAATAGAATAATTAGGCTTACTTTTAAATTAACTTTTTAATCTTTATATCGTATTATATTTGTTTTGTTGAATGTATAATTAGTATAATTTTGATTATATAGTTGGTGTGATGGTATTTGTGATTACAACGGACTGATTAACTATTGTCTCTTAAATATTTTTAATTTTCTTAATTTTTTAGACTCTAATTTCTTATCCTTTCATCGTTAATATATAATATCTATTTTTAATTGTTTCTTTTTATTTTCTCCTATCTTCTTTTCTAATTTCAATTTATTCCTTTCTTCTTTCTTCTTCTTTCAAAATTTATTTACGCTTTAAGATACTTAACCTTACTCTTTAACGCTCTCTCTCTCTCTCTCTCTCTCTCTCTCTCTCTCACCTAACCCCCTTTCTTTACTTTTCAAATCTACGTGTCAGCAGACTGACTTGCATAATGTATCTTTGACATCCGCTCTTACGCGTGCTCTTTGATTATATGTTGCGTATATATATGCTTATCTATGCATGTGTGTGTGTGTATTCGCCGAAATGATGTAATGATGTATTTTTCTTAAATTTTCACTTTTAAGGGAGCAATCTTGATTTTTATTCCGGTTTTTTTCGGGGTCTTTGTGAATTTTATTCGTGTAAAATCTTCTGTACAATAAAGATGGAAGCTGATGATGGTTCGCCTGAAATAGATCTGACCTTCCGATTTACCATGAAATAACGTGTCTGTCTAATTTTTTTTCTTATATTTGCTCTATTTGTATTTATATACATATATGTTTAGAGCTCTCGTAGAGAGTTATCCTACCACTGTATGTACAGGATACTCCTTTGGATTCTTCTATACCCACACCGCATGCTGACATATATATATATATATATATATATATATATATATATATATATATATATATATATATACCTGTATGCATTTCCAGAATGTGTCTGTTTTAAGAACGTTGGCAATCTGACTTTGAGACCAGGATTCGAATCTGACCGAGAGCGATTTCTCGAAGAGATTACAGTGCGATAATAAATATCGGGGAATATTTGACTGCATTGTTGGAAAGTGTCTGAAAAGCATTAATCCAAGAGCAAAGTATAGTGGGCCTCTTCAATTACCCATGTCACCAAATTATGCATGAACTTTATCACAGAAAGTGCCACAATAACCTGCTCGGTATATATATATATATATATATATATATATATATATATATATATATAATGTTTTCATTACGATTGAGCTTGTGGTGATACCGAGCAAAAGCGATGGACTGGATGTTTGCGCTTTCACGACCAAAAAGCAAATGACCAAAAGTCCTCGCTCCGCGCAGATGTTCCTGTTGAAAACTAAAAATTAATTAAATATTAAATTTCCATTTCGCGAGCCTACGCGAATTTTATTTATCAGCCAATGGGAAGCCCAGAACCGAATACAAGTGTGAAATCCCAAATGAGCTGCTGTGATCCAAAAAGAAGATATAAAAAGCGGATACAGAAAGCATCGAAAAGGCAGACCGACTCGAGGAGAAGCGAGTAATTTGTATCTCACTTGACGAAGTCAAGCGGCTTACTACGCTCGCCTCCCTTACCTCTTTCCTTCTTCCCTGCCTCAAAAACTACTTACTGACCTAAGGAGCGAATACATCAAAGACATCCCTTACTTACACGCTCCCAAATTCCTAAGCATTAATTCTCTTTCAGCATTTTATTGCCATGAACACTTTAACCTCCGTTGGACCTATACTACATGTATTGCTTCAAATGGAAAAACATTAATTGACATGTGTTATATATAAAATATTATCTTTCAACTCAATTTGCTTTTCTTGGTTTATAACCTTACTGTATGACTTATAGTGGGCTATCTACAACAAGGCCAAATTCCGTTAACCTGAAACAATATACAACTACCCTTCACTAGAACGGACTCTCCACTACTAAGAGAAAAGAACAGATAAGCAACCCACTATAAGCTCTCTAGAGAAGAAATTTTAAAAAACAGTTTCCACATCTACGATATAAGCATTACTTTTCAGAAATGAATTGAGTTCTTTCGGTGACTAGCGTGTATATACACTGTTTATATACAAGACGTTCAAATTTCCCTTCTCTAATTCCGTGCGCCTATGGTTTAGTGGGTAACGACTCCGACTAACACCAAATCGGTCGAGTCTCGATCCTGGCCAGAAGTAACTGGATGATCAGCGAAACAGACTTATATGTAAATGACTAATATGTATATATATTAGTCATTTACATACAAGTCTGTTTATATATATATATATATATTAAAAACCGAAATAGGGTTGTTCCAACGAGAGAAATTGCTATGGGTGATAAAAGTCTGTGAAGCCGTGAACGTTTTGTTTAAAGTATAGATTTATTGTTATCATAATTTATCTTTCGTATAATGCATTGTGTCTATAATGGTGGTATTTCTGTCGCCATACGTATTTCGAGTTTCAACGTTAGCTCTTTTCGGGCGAATAAATTTATAACTTTAGATATTCAAATCCGTTCAAACGAAAGATAAATAATATTAATAATAAGAAGAATGATAATAAATTTGCACTTTAAACAAAATGTTCACAGCTTCTTGCCCTTTTTTTGCCTATATATATATATATATGTGTGTGTGTGTGTGTGTGTGTGTGTGTGTGTGTGTGTGTGTGTGTGTGTGTGTGAATAAAACTACTCGGTGAACAACTCTTCTTCGTCGACACGTTTCGTTCGTTCTATCAGATATTTTCTCAAGGCAAATGTAGCATTTATTTTGCTGTGCGTATTTATATCCAAAAGCAAGATTGTCATTCGTTTATCAAGGCTTTGAAATATGTGACTGTTCATATCAGGTGGTTGAAAGGTAGAAACATATGGAAGTCACAAATTGCCATAATTCAAAGTTTGGCTAAGAATAGCTTTTTTAATTATTTTTCCCGTCTTTTTATTCATTTTACCGATAGAGTTTATCTAAAAAAAAATCATTTACACCCCCACCCCGAGCTGGGCTATGCTGGGTGGACGTTAGTTTCAATTTCTTCGAGAGAGCGCGTTATGTAACATAAACAACAGTAAGAACAATGCCAGGACGCTGAAACCATCTCGGTCACGATGAGTTGTGACTTCGAGTTAGCACAACTCAAAAGGGAGCCGTGTATCCAGTTTTACTGACAAGACTTGGGTCAACCCATGGTATAGATTTCTGGCACTTTCCAAAGGTCGCCTCACGTGGAGATTGCCTCCTTCGGGAGGCGAATATATCAAGAAGTCACCTTCTTGACAAATAGACCGTGGTGATGTTCGAACCTAGGCTTCATGGTCAGAAGGCGAACGTTCTATATATATATATATATATGAAATGATTTGTTTGAACATTATTTTTGATCGATACTCGTATTTAAGTAGATATTCTGTTTATAATCAAAGAGTATTATATATTTATTTTTACTGGCCTGATTATCTACGAGAAATGTTTCTTTTTGTTACGAAAATATGTGTCATACTTAAATACAAGTATCGATCAAAAATAAAGTTCAAATAAATCATTTCATATATATATATTATTTACTCTCTCTCTCTCTCTCTCTCTCT
Organism: Ascarosepion bandense; assembly: GCA_037127315.1. Lineage (NCBI taxonomy): Eukaryota > Metazoa > Mollusca > Cephalopoda > Sepiida > Sepiidae > Ascarosepion > Ascarosepion bandense. The sequence goes on from JBBBDQ010000416.1 coordinate 1,614,419, forward strand.
CTCTCTCTCTCTCTCTCTCTCTCTCTCTCTCTCTCTCTGGCAGAATTTCTTACTGCTACCAAAGAGCGGGGATGTGCGTCGTGGTGCAGTGGATATCGGCTCGGAACGACAAATTGGAGAGCCGAGTTCAAATTCCAGTTGAATTCATTGCATTCCCTTACGCACAAATAACCTAATTTTAAATTAAATATTAATCCGTCTCTTCCATTCAGTTAGGGGTCAAATAATAGAACAGATTGGGTTCTATAGCCTACCGCAGAAAGCAATGGCAATCTACTGCAGGATAATCTTCTGCCCAGTCAGTCATGTCTCTTTCGAGACATGATCGCCCAAGCGTGTATCATGTATTGCATTTAACTGACTGAATATAATAATTGAAATCATGATTAAGGCTTCTACTGGGTATAAAGTGGGAGGTCGGTTTTACATTGTTATGAAGTAATAAACTGATCCCCCACTAATTACTACTTAATAATATAATACATCTCTTCTCCCTATAGCTATGAGTCAAATAACAGAACAGATTCGGTTCTATAGCCTTGGCTAGTAACCAGTCTACCGCAGGAAGAAATGGCAACCTACTGCGGGATAATCTTCTGTCCAGTCAGTCATGTCTCTTTCGAGACATGATCGCCCAAAGCGCGTTTCACGTGTTTCACGTGTGGCACTTAACTGACCAAAGAGCGGAATGAGAGTCGTTCAGCAATTTTTTGTATGATATCCCTTGGACAAAAGTGTTTAGTCTCTGCGTTGAAGACTGCATCTCTGAGGTCACTTCTGAAGTCTCCTACCTACTCGGTAAAAGCCGGAACATCCTCCTGGTTCTTTTCTGCTTGCTCGGCCACCATTGCCCACAGGAATCATTTCTTCCGGCTTTCTCGGAGCAATCACCATTTGGCCTCTACTCATAATGAGTGCAAGAGGATCTTAAATGAGGCTAAGTTATTTGGTCTCTTATAAAATAAAGCATAGTTCAGCTCCAAAAAATACTGGCGGCTCTGCAAAAGTTTGTTAAACAACGGCAAACCCTCTATGCCTCTTTTCATTTATAAATTTAAGGTCCTCACTGCCACAGCGAACAAGGCCGAGTGCTTTGCTTGCAAATTCTCTTCAAAGTTCACATTTGACTCGTCTGTAGAACCCGCACCAGACTTCCCACCTAAAAATGAGGCTCAACTGAGTGATGCATACATAACACCCTCGCATGATTTCAAAGCTTGATCCTCACAAAGTGAGCGGAGGTGACAGAATCCCAATCAACATCATAAAGAAATGTACTCCTAAATTTTCCTCTGTCCTCTCAAAACTCTACAACCAGTGCCACTTTGGTTCTTGCTTTCTTAAACACAGAGTGCAACTTTCTGACCTTTCCACGGTATGTGTTGACAGATTTATTGATGCGAGATAAGACAAGATAAAAGTGTATGGTGATCACAAGTGACATAATTGTACACTTTTTTTCCGGGAAGGGGAAGAAACTGTGAAACACATGACCTTTACCATACAAAAAAAAATTCAAATACACAAAAAAAAAACATTAAAAATTATTTTAAAAATAGGGAGGTACTACGATTTGTATTGAGGTTTTTATTTTTCGATCAGTAAATATAATCTTCGCTTAATAATTTTATAAACTAACCCCAACAAATCTTTGAAATATTTTAAAAATATTTTTGAAACTTTATAAATTATTATAATTAAAAAAAATATGAAAGCAATTCTTGTAAAATTTTATTATTCATCGAAATTTGTTTTTCTTCAGACTATAATGTCCTTAATTTATATTATTTATTCAAGTTTGGATGTGCGTTGTGGTGCCATGGATATCAACCCGGAACGACAAATCGGGGAGCCGAGTTCGAATTCCAGTAGAATTCCTTGCATTCATTTACGCACAAATACCCTTGGGAAAGGTATCAATCCGTCTCTTCCCTCCAGTTATGGGTTAAATAATAGGGCAGATTGGGTTATATAGCCTTGGTCGGCAACCAGTCTTCCGCAGGAAGAAATGGCAACCTACTGCAGGATAATCTTCTGCCCAGTCAGTCATGTCTTTTTCGAGACATGATCGCCCAAAGCGTGTATCACGTATGGCACTTTAATTGACTGAATTAAAAGTTTATCAAATTAAATAATGTCATAGTTATATCGTATTTTTTATTTTATTATTAGGAGCAGATTTTCGGAAATAGAGGCAAAATTTTTCAAAAAAAATAATAAATGATTTAAATTCCCAAATGAGTCCTGCGTTTAACTAATAAAACCAATTATCGCAACAAAATTTAATTTCTTAAAATTTCATGAATTTATGAGGAGAAGGTAACAGATGTAAAGTATATATATATATATATATATATATATATATATATATATATATATATATATATACTTCCAAGATTTTTTAAAATAATAATTTCAAAAATATTTTAATTTATTTGTGAATAAGTCCAGAAAGTTTCTATAAAATCCTACAATTATTTGATTTTTGCAAGAATTTTCAAATCTATGTGTTTGTCACCGGAAAAAAAAACAGAGTTATGTAATCTTACGTTTCCCATTGTAAATTCTCATAACGATTTGGTTACACGCTAACTAAAATGAAAACATGATTTTTTATCAAATTAAAAAAATATACTTTGATCTTTCCTTTGAATAATAGTATGAACATTTGTATGGAAAAGGTTCGTTTTTAAGTTTGGGGCCTTTTTTATGCTGTTTTTTTTTTTTTTTTCGGCGATTTAGTGGAGGTACCTACATTCTCACGTAACTCTCTTCACACCATTATACCCAGCCTTCATTTTCCGACACCCCCTGTAACCTGTTACTCTTCACTCTTCTCTTACTTAGCTCCCTGCGCATCAATGCCAGAATTCTTATTTACAATATAAATTTCGAATCAGTTGGCAATTAGCCGAACATTTGCCAACCGTTCCAATCAGCAACCTAATAAATAAACTGTGTAGATAACAATCTAATAATTAAATGGTGTTTATAATTTTTATTGACAATTCTCAAAAACAAAAAAAAAGTACAAATTCACTTTTATCATATTTAGGATTTATTACAATTGTTATAATCGCTTTTTAAAACAATAAACATTGCCAAGGAGAGAAGGAAGTTAAACTAATAGCCATGTCAATGAAAAAAAAACGTCTTTTTGACGGTTTTCTTTTCTTCCCTTTTCTTTTCTTTCCTTTTCTTTTCTTTTTCTTTTTCTTTTCTTTCATTTGCTTATCATTTCTTTCCTTTCCTTTTCTTTTTACGTTCCCGAATTCTGTTGGAAGTGACGAGTTGTGGTCGTGCATAGATAAAAATAAAATAATTTGCTTCGACTCCCGAGAATAAAAACAACGACTACCCCCCATCACTTGTGTATAAACGTACTGCGTCTATTATATTTCCTGTTTTACTAAATCAAGTAATGTTAATTGCAGTAATAATACAAATGGTTAGTCGAAAATATATTCATCCATTAATCGCAGACAGTGATACTGAGGATGCAAAGTCAGCACGCAGTTTTCGCTCTTGACTGCAGCCATGAAACATGAGCTGGGAGTTGAATATAGACACACCGTGTTTTGAGACGCCATGTGGTTGCAAGTTGTTTCTGATGTCAATATATATATATATATATATATATATATATATATATATATATATATATATATAAAGTGTCATCCGCAGACAGATCTGTTTCGCCGTATCACAGGTCATCAGTAGGGTTAGACTCCGATTGCTTTTTTACCCAGGATTGAAACCCGATATATATATATATATATATATATATATATATATATATATATATATATCCTTCTACCGAGCGCCCACAGCTCAGAGGTAGAATCGCCGACTGACGACAATTCGGTCATATTTCAATCCTGGGTTAAAAAGCGATTGGAGTCTAACCGTACTGATGACCTGTGATACAGCGAAATAGATCTGTCTGAGCATGACTATATATATATATATATATATATATATAGGTATAACATTGCACTATACTATTGAAAATCTAATATCCTTTTGATATCATACCATATATATATATATATATATATTCAGAAATTATAATATGGATATGTTACAATATATATATATATATATATATATATATATATATATATATGTAATGAATTATTTTGAATATTATTTTTACCGATACTCGTATTTAAGTAGATATTCTGTTTTTAATTAAACAGTATTTTTATATTTATATCTACCGGCCTGATTATTTACGATAAATTTTTATTACGAAAATGTGTGCTATCCAGCAGAATTCGAACCTGCGACCCCTATTACATAAGGGAAGCATACCATTTGATCTGGTACCGTCTTGACCACTCGACCATGAATAATTCATTACAAATTGTCGGTTGCTTATAACCAAGTTTCGTTAAAATTCGTTAATTTCCGTAACATGTTTACATATATATATATATGAATTTTTTCCACAAATACGAGTATCCATTAAAAATAATAATGTTAAACAAAAAAAAAATTCAAGTTCTCGGGTAATGCCAGTTTCGTAAATATCCGTATAATTTTCTAATAGATAGATAGATAGATAGATAGATAGATAGATAGATAGATAGATAGATAGATAGATTTAGCATCGGTGATAAGATATAGAAACACCTTGTGGTTTGTGGTAGCTAGTACGAATTGTTCTATATATATATATATATATATATATATATATATATATATAGGTGTGAGTTTGTGACCCTGGGTTTCACGCCCTTACGATCGTCAACAAACTGATTGATATGAATATGTCAGCTCTATCACTGACATTGAGTGCTTTCAAATAACTACCGCGCATATATAATATATAAATAATATAATATATATAACAAATTGCATATATATATATATATATATATATATACATCGCTCATTCAGTAATGAATTAGAGCACTCTGGCTATTGGGCGTCTATAATGATAATATACACGCTAAAAAGTATGCCTTCTTCTGCCGTGCGCCCCTAGCCCAGAGGTAGAATCTCCGACTGACGCCAATTCGGTGGGGTTTCAATCCTTGGTTAAAAGCAATTGAAGTCTAAACGTACTGATGAGCTGTGATACAGCGAAACAGATCTGTCTGCGGATGACTATATATATATATATATATATATATAATGTTGTGCTAAACTACTGAAAATTTGAATAATAGTAACTACATCCAAAATTTGACAATTTGTTGTGAATGAAAAAAAAAGAAGCGGTAGAATTGACTACTTGCTGACATGATAAGCTGTTAAATCCTCAAATATTTATTTGCTTAAAAATACCTAGCTAATTAAAGCGTGCGTCTTATCCCTTATCTATCTCTTATAGCCTTAGCATACGGAAAATATGGTAATTAAAAACTAACTCTTATCAGTAAGAGAGATTTAAAAAAAAAAAAAAAGGCCTGGTCTTTATAAGAGCGAGATAAGACAGAAAATTGATTCCTGTTGTTATATTTGGGCAGAGGCTGCCAGTCTTTACTTTCCAGTATTGATAAAGTTCAAAAGAGTCCCTAACTCCTTGTTGGAGAAGAATTATTTTCAATCCTCTAACCTCTCTCTCTCTCTCTCTCTCTCTCTCTCTCTCTCTCTCTCTCTCTCTCTCTCTCATGTCGCTAACATTTCACTGCTCTATCGCTACTACTATGAAAGTTCTCGAACGAGCTGCATTTATTCGTACCGCCTTTATGGCTCGGATCCGGCATGCCACTTCCATCGTAGTAAATCATCCTTATTCCTCCCGTATTCCTTTAGTGCAAAATAAGTTCCACTCGAACAACTTCTTCCCGCAAACCACTGCTCCCAAGATGTTGTTTTCTCAATCACTTTAATCTTAACCTGTTCAAGTTAGTGTTAACCATTATCTTCTACTCTTATCTATATTGTTGTAAATTCCGGGTGAGGAACCGCACAAAATAATGAACAACAAAAACAGATATTGACATAGAAAAGTAGGTTTTATTGAACGTAATATACAAACTTAACCGCAAGTTAGTAAATCCAGGAATACTATTAGTAAGAAATAAATATATAAAAGTCTTGAAGTGAAGTCATTGGAAATAGTATATCCGTGTATATTATTCTAGCTGAGGGGAGCTCAGAGCTAGTCTGACTTCTGATGCGGTAATCTCTGAGTAACTTCGGTATCTCTCGGTAACTTACGTATCAGTTACGGTACTCTTCGATAACTCTAACGGATCTCTACGATTACTCTCAACTCTCAACTGTCAACTCCTGTTCTCTCTATGGCAGGAGTATATGTATACTCAGTCGAGTCCATTGTCATATACAAAGAGAAGATCCCCTAAAATATAGCAGCTATCCTTTAAAATAACTGTATACCTCGATTGACAATCGGGCCGTGTACATGATGAAGCTTAATGAAATAATATGTTCTTCCGGTGTTTGAATTTAGTTAAGTGCCATACGTGATACCCGCTTCGGGCGATCATGTCTTGAAGAGACACGACCGACTGAGCAAACGATTTTCCTGCAGTAGGTTGCCATTGCTTTCGGCGGTAGATTGGTTGTCAACCAAGGCTACAGAACCTAATCTGTCCTATTATTTTACCCATAGCTGGAGGGAATAAACGGATTAATACCTTTCTCAAGGGTATTTGCACGTAAGTGAAAGCAAGTAATTCAACTGGAATTCGAACTCGGTTTTCCGATTTCTCGTTCCAAGCCGTTATCCACTGCACCACAACACACATCCGATTATTACGAACCCAGTAATGAACTTCATTACAAGGTTCGTAATCAGAGAAACGTTTTTTTGGTTATTTTTTTTTTTTTTTTTTTTAGGTGGGGGTGTTTCTTGCGATAAATTGTGACACAAATTCTTTGTCAATGCAAATTTCTTCTGCAATTTCAGGCGGTATTGACATAGCAGAAATATAGCCGTCTTCCCAATAGTCGTGAAAAAGACCGGAAGTTATATAAATCCCGGCAACACTGTTTTTTCTTAAATCGTGCTCTTTTTTAACTGGTGTAATAATAATAATAATAATAATAATAGACTGAAGTCTGAAGACCGAATAATAATAAGAGACTGAACTCTGAAACTGAAGGCTTTATTCTTGCAGCGCAAGACCAAAGTCTTTTCACTAGGAACTTTTAAGCAAATATTATACATAATAATACATAATAATGTAGATCTAAAATGCAGGTTCTGTGATAAATATCAAGAAACAATAGACCATCTAATCTCAGGATGTTCTGTACTTGCTCCAAATGAATATAAAAATCATCACGATAGAATGGGGCAATATTTACATTAGACAATGTGCAAACACTATGGAAAATATGTAAACAAACACTGGTATGAACATCACCCAGCACCGGTTACAGAAATAGAAGATATCACCATTCTATGGTATGACACCATCTACACAGACAGGAAAATTGAAGCAAATAGGCTGGACATTATTGTTAAAAAACAAAAAGAAAAAACTCGCTTATTAAGTGATATGGCTTGTCCAGCGGATTGTAACATAGCAACCAATGAATTCGAAAAACTGTCAAAATATAAAGACCTGGAAATTGAAATAGAAAAAATGTGGAAATTGAAAATAAGAATCGTGCCAGTGATAGTAGGCGCACTTGGAATGATAAAAAACATGGAACAAAATAACACATTGAAAGAATCCCTGGAAACCCCAGCTTAAGAGATATACAAAAAATTGTCAGCCCACACGCTAAGGAGAACTTTGTCTATGTAACGCTAGGGATGTTAGGGGAGATAGAAAAAACATGAAATAGAGCCATAACAACACACCACGACCTGCCTTAGGTCTTCCCGCACACTTGGTAGGTAGTGCGACCATAACAGAAATCGAAATATGATGAAAAATGACAGCATAATAATAATAATGCTGATGTTGTTTGTCTGTATGTCCCCAGATCCGAAGGAGGCGGGGATTTGTTCAAATAGAACTATCTCACGAAACCACAAAAGTCGGTCTTCAAAGATACCTGGAACCGATAGAAGACTGGACGATGATTCTTGTCAAAGAACCTGAAAGAAATAAGAAAGTTTATTCGCTAATAAAGCAAAACACAGCGGCAAATGAAAAACTAAAAAAACCTGAAAAGAAAAATGCAAATACAATATACCAAATGCAAAAACGATGGCCAGATAAGCCACTTCATGGCCAATATTCTACCCGAACTAAACAAACTGATGTAGATATACCCGGTAAATATCAAGGGTTACGCAGTGCATGGTTCCAAGCTGAAACTGAATGTTTGATTCTTGCTGCGCAGACCCAGTAACTAGAAATTACCAAGTGCACATACCGAACAATTGTGTTGACCCCAAATGCATATTTTGTGATAAATAACATGAAACAATTGACTCTCTTTTATGAGACTGCACAGTGTTAGCACCGGTGATCTTGAAGCGGAAATTTAAAAAAATTGGCACATGAGGACATCAATAATTCCACTTGTAGTTGGAGCCCTCGGACTGATTGGAAAAGGTTTCAATAGATTCATTGAAGGGATTCATGGTAGGCTATGCCTTAAAGAAATTTTCAAAAAATTATACTAACAAATATAGCTCAAACATACCGAAGGGCTTTATCATTGTAAAATTTGTGATATTTTTTTTATTTTGTCTTTTACAAAAATGATTTCTGGTAAATCTTATTAAGCCATTACTGACCTTGGATCTTTTGTTGGTACCCGTAATAAAATGTGTATACAACAGAAATAATAATAATAATAATAATAATAATAATAATAATAATAATAATAATAATAATAATAATAAAATAGGTCAAAAGAAAATAAGCCATCTATTTTACATGGATGACTTAAAGTTATATGCTAAGAATGATAATGAGCTGGAAGGTCTTCTGCAAACTGTAAAATGCTTCAGCGAAGACATTGGAATGAAATTTAATTTGAATAAATGTGCTAAAGCTACAGTTTTACGTGGATCAATACAAGAAACATCCTCAATTAGCCTAGACCCTGCTGTAACAATAAAAGAATTGAAACCAGATGAAGCTAGGTGTAAATGAGAGCGAAAACATTCACCATAAAAAATGAAAGAAATAGTGCGTAAAGAGTACTATAGAAGGCTACGAATGATATTAAAAACTGAATTAAATTCACAGAACAGAGTTATGGCCATTAATAGCCTTGCAATCCCAGTTGTCCAATATAGCTTTAACATCTTAAACTGGACTCTAAACGACATCAGGCGAATGGATGCTAAAACAAGAAAGCTTCTTTCTAAGCATAAGATGCATCATCCAAAGGCTGATGTAGACCGTCTATACATACCCCGTAAAGAAGGTGGAAGAGGTCTTATTCAGCTGGAATTGTCATACAAGACAACAACTATTGGCTTACTAACATACATAGAAACAACAAAGGATTGGATGTTACAATTAGTAAGGCAACATGAAGAAAGAAAGAAAAAATATTCAATAATAAAAGAAGGCAGTAAATTCAAACAAGATTTACAGTTAGTAGATTCTGTAGAAAAGCAAAACAGAAGCCAAGAACCAACTATTGCGGCAAAAAATATAAAAATGAAAGCCAAAGATAAAGCTCTTGAAAAGATGAAACAGCGCTGGCAAGACAAACCTCTGCATGGCCAATATCCAGTACGTGCCAATAAATCCAATGTTGACAAAGTTAATACTCATCGATGGTTACGTGCATCTGGATTAAAGTCTGAAACTGAAGGATTTATACTTGCAGCACAAGACCAAAGTCTTTTCATGAGAAACTTTCAGGCAAATATTATGCATAATAATATGGATCCAAAATGCAGGTTTTGTGATAAACACCAAGAAACAATAGACCACCTAATCTCAGGCTGTTCTGTGCTTGCCCCAAACGAATATAAAAATCGCCACGATAGAGTTGGGCAATATTTACATTGGACAATGTGCAAACATTATGGAAAAGCTGTAAACAAACACTGGTATGAACATCATCCAGCACCGGTTACAGAAATAGAAGATGTAACCATTCTATGGGATTACACCATCTACACAGACAGAAAAATTGAAGCAAACAGGCCAGACATTATTGTTAAAAACCAGAAGGAGAAAACTTGTCTATTAATTGATATGGCTTGTCCAGCGGATTGTAACATAGCAATCAAGGAATTTGAAAAACTGTCAAAATATAAAGACCTGGAAATTGAAATAGAAAAAATGTGGAAATTGAAAACAAGAGTTGTGCCAGTGATAGTAGGTGCACTTGGAATGATAAAAAATGGAACAAAACAACACATTGAAAGAATCCCTGGAAACCCCAGCTTAAGAGATATACAAAAAATTGTCTTATTAAGTACAGCCCACACACTAAGGAAAACTTTATCTATGTAATGCTGGGGATGATAGGGAAGATATAAAAACATGAAATGGAGCCATAACAACACGCCACTACCTGCCTTAGGTCTCCCCGCAGACTTGGTTGGTAGTGAGACCAAAGCAGAAATCGAAATATGATGAAAAATGACATAATAATAATAGAAAAAATACATTTTACCATGATGCTAGTCATAAAGAAACCGGAAATTTTATTATCCCACTTGGTTTCGTCAAACGCCCTGCGGCGGTGTTGTTTAATGATATAACAAGAGAAGCATTTACAGACACACACGCACACAGACACACACACACATACTCTCTCTCTCTCTCTCTCTCTCTCTCTCTCTCTCTCTCTCTCTCTCTGGTCTTGGGTATGACGTTAAACTGCATTCGGCATCAAAACCTCTGATTGGGAGGTTGTGAGGAGCATGGAACCACCTCTTAATTACTATTCTTCTCGGAGTGATAGCACCTGTTAGGGTCCCAACCATGGGCAAATAGTTAACCACCAGACTGGGGTCAAAACACTATAAAATTATAAAAATACGCTTTTATAGAAATATATACATAAAACTAGACTTTTATAGAAAAATATATATTTTGAAAGGAAAAAAATGATTTTCAGCAAAACATTTTTGAATACAAAAGTAGAAGACATTTTCAGTTTTCTAAAATAAAAAAATAAAAACAAAAGATTTTCATTAAAATCTGACTAAATCAACCTTTCCACTATAACCGAGATACCTTAAAACCCCACCCTTTTTGGCTTTACCCATAGACGTTGATTTGCCGTTAAACAAAACTCAAACTGAAACTCTCTCTTTCTGTCTCTCAGATGTTACAGACGTGGAAAAAGACGTACCCACTGGGAGTGTTCGTTTACCCTATCCAATGACGACTGAACTATCTTTCCACTTTCGACTTCAGGCGTTCCAGCTTAGCGCAAAGCTGACTTAAGCTTGACCATCTTATCTTATGCTTATCTATACGTATCCTAACTTCAGGACAAAAAAAAAAAGAAAAAAAGAGGCATACCCAAGAGACGTTTATATGAAAAAAGATTAATCCTGTGTAGAAACGCATTTTTTGTGTGCTTCATCTTGAATTATTTGCGTCTGTTCACGCACCTCACCAACTTTCTTCTTCTTCGATGTGCCCTGTCTCTTCTTTTATTGAGAAGAGAATGTCACTATTAGTTACAGTTTTACTGTCATTATAACCTTTCCACTGAAGTTGTACCCGACCTAAAAGCGTACTTCAACTAGTGTAGATAGATAGATAGATAGATAGATAGATAGATAGATAGATAGATAGATAGATAGATAGATATCAGCAGACAGATAGATAGATAGATAGATAGATAGATAGATAGATAGATAGATAGATAGATATGGACAGACTGAGATAGATAGATAGATAGATAGATAGATAGATAGATAGATAGATAGATAGATAGATAGATAGGAACATGATAAACAGTTTCATAATTTTGCACATATTTACACGTTGCAACTGATGGGGAAGTAAGGATGAATAAATTCGATACGCCTAATATATCCAGAAACGTTGAACTCATTCTAGTCTGACCCCGTTTCCCGTTTTTCTCGGCTCGCCCACTAACCACGACATACCCTAGTCTTCACGTCTACTAACTCCAGTGCAGATTTTGTTTGAGTCGCTGGATCACGTTCACAGGCACACCATCATGTGACTATTGTCCTCCTGCCCAAACGCCCACTTCACGTGTTTGCTCCGTATTTTTTTTTTATTACCCTGTGCCTCTCATCGTTGGACCAACATTGCGATTGTTTTCTTTCTCAAAGGCTGAAGTAGGGACCGACGCTTCTTTAATTATCTCCTTTTGTTTCACCGTATTGAGAAATGTTTTATTGACAAAAAAAAAAAAATAGCTAATGACAAAAACGGAATGAATGGATAATGAACCTCTTGACGCCAGATCCCAAGATCTCTCTCGGTTCGTTTGTCGCTAAATATTACAGAGTCAGTCAGTTAAGTGCCATACGCGATACATGCTTGGGCGATCATGTCTCGAAAGGAACATAACTGACTGTGCAGAAGATTTTCTATCCCACTTTCTAAACCTATAGCTGAAGGAAGAAGAGACGGATTGTATTAATAAGTAGTAATTAGTGGGGGATCAGTTTATTACTTCATAACAATAGAAAACCGACCCCACACTTTATGCTTAGTAAAAGATTTACTGATGTTTCCAACTATTATCTTCATCCAGTTAGTTAAATGTCATACGCGATACACGCTTGAGCGATCATGTCTCGAAAGAGACATAACTGACTGGGCAGAAGAGTTTCTAACCCACTCTTTAAACTATAGATGAAGGGAGAAAAGACAGATTGTATTAATAAGTAGTAATTAGTGGGGGGGGGTCAGTTTATTACTTTATAATCATAGAAAACTGATCCCTCACTTTATGCCCAGTAGAAGCTTTGCTTATGTTTCCAACTATTATCTTCATTCAGTCAGTTAAGTGCCATACGCGATACACGCTTGGGTGATCATGCCTCGAAAAAGACAACTGACTGGGCAAAAGTTTTTCTTGTTACTTTCTATAGAACCCAATCTGTTCTGCTATTTAACCCATAGCCGGTGGGAGAAACGACGGATAAATACCTTTCCCAGGGGTATTTGTGCGTAAGTGAATGCAACGAATTTAACTGGAATTCGAACTCGGCCCTTAGATTTCTCGTTGCGAGCCGATATCCACCCGCACCACAACGCGTATTACAAAACTGAGCGGCTAAAAATGATATCAATAGAAGATTGAGGTCACCATTTTGGTGAAGTCATATCGAGGTCACTAATTGGTGAAGTCGTATCGAGGGCTCTAATAGGTGAAATCATATCGAGGTCACTAATTGGTGAAGTCGTATCGAGGTCACTAATTGGTGAAGTCATATCGAGGTCGCGACATTCTAGACTCAAACCCTTTTATCGTCAAAAGAGTCAAATGTAACCGTGACTTCTTTTCGAGAGTTTCCTTTCTCGCACCTCCCACCTGTGGAACTCCCTTCCGTTTGCTTGCTTCCATGATAGCTACCATTTCCAAAAATTTAAATGCAGCGTTGTCATTTTTTATCTCCCTGAAACCCTAACCCTAACCCTAACCCTCATTCACCTCCCTAAATTCTTCGACATCACCTGTACCTTGTTTTTTTTTCTCTCGCTGTAACCGCCCTCACAACAGTGACGGTTCTGCCTTACTTAAAAGTCAGATCAATATGTTGCAAATGATGGTATGATATTGCATAGCCACCCGTTTTTTCTTCTTTTATGTGTTGCGTCCCTTCAAGACATAGGCGATCAGGCTCTCCATATCTTCCTGCCTCTTGTAGTTCTTAAGAGATATAGTCTCTTCTGTGGACCCTAGATGTTATGCCAGGATTCATCATCGGAGGCCACAATTTAATCAACATAAGGTACGTAGATGATACAGTGCTGATAGCAGACACAGAAAGGACAAGACATCCTACAGAAGGTAGCTAAAGAGAGTGACAAGTAAAGACTAGAAATAAACTGCGAGAAAACCGAATGCATGGTCATCAGCAAAAAGGGCAACCCAAAATGCCAAATACAGGTGGAGGATACTAAAATCAAACAGGTACAAAAATTTAAATACCTGGGAAATGTTATAACAGAAGACGGAAAGCGTGACACAGAGATCCGAAGACAAATTGGCATGGCGAAAGAAGCATTCCAGAAGTTGAGTAAAATATTAAGAAATGGGACAATTTCACTAGAAACAAAGAAGAGAGAACTGGATAGCTATGTGGTGTCAGTTCTTCAATATGACAGTGAATGTTGGACAATATCTTCAAAGATGAAAGAAAAACTTGCGTGGAATATCAGAAGAAAGCGTGCTAAGAGCCACCAGGGATAGGGAGACATGGAGAGCAATGATCGCCTACGTCCTAAAAGAACAGGGCACATAGAAGAAGATTGTCTCTTCCAAACCCTGTTCTACCATTAATTTCCTCAAGTGCTTTAAATGCTACTTTCCTTGGTCTTTCTTTCCACCAATCCGGCCTGTGAGTATCAGATTTTCCAAGCTCTTTTTCCTCATCAGGTGCCCAAGAAGCAACGGAAATGTGGCTCTTCAGAAAGATGCTGATGATACCATGGACCGAACATGTGAGCAACAACGAGTTTTTAGAGAAAATTGGCACAAATGTCCGTCTGATTACTATTCTGTATTGCTATATATTGCTTCTGCTATTCTGTATCTAAAGTACAATCACCGAGGTTAAGCAACGTCGAGCCTGGTCAGTACCCATTGAAAGCCGGAGCATACAGCAGCCGAAGCGTTATAAATATGACAGTAAATATGAGGACAACAGTTCGAATAATGTAAACAGTATATATAGTTAAAATACCTCATGCCAGAAATAGAGACAAATCCTGAAGAAAGCCTGAGCGTACAATGCCGAAATGTCATGAATATGAAAATAAAGATGAGGATAACAGTCCGCATAATGTAAATAGTGTAAATAGTTACAACACATCAGTTCATAAAATAGACAGATTCTGAAGAAGGCCGCATCATACAAGGATCGAAACTCCCGTGAACTTGACTGCAATGATGAGAGCAACAGTCCGAATAATTATGTACTGTAAATAGTTACAACACATTAGTTCAGAAATATAGACTGGTCCTGAAGAAGGCTGGGGCGTACAAAGATTGAAATGTCTGGTAATAAAGATGGGGACAACAGTCTGAATAATGTAAATAGTTAAAATTTAATCTCTGAAATATAGATAGATCTATAAATAAACAGTAAATATTGTAAATAGTAACAATACCTCATTTCAGAAATATAAACAGATATTGAAGACGGTCGGAACGTACAGCTTTTTTTTTAATTACTACATTTTTTAATTACTACATTCAATTTGGATTCAATTTGGCTGTTGTTGCTAATGTGCATGCTATATTTTAAATGAATTAAGTAGGGGAGACAGAAAAAAAAACAACAAAAAAATTAAATTGGGGTTCCAAATCTCAGAGCAAATTCGATAGAAAAGTGTTTAGTTTGACGAGGGCATGATTTTAGCAGCCAACAATTGTCTTACTTTGATAATGAAAGCATCCCTAGAAAAAAAGAAAGAGAGAAATAAAAAGAAAGAAAAGAGAGGACAAGAAAGAAAGGGGTAGAGAAAACGTGAGTTAGAAAAAGCGAGAAAAAGAGAAAGAAATATAGAATTATTTTTAAAAAAAAGCTTGGAAAAGAAAGGAGAGAAGGAAAGAGTAAAAGAACGATAGAGTATCTGCTTCTGCTCCGATGAACTTAGCTCACTGGTGCCCCCTATATATAAATTTACTCGAGCAACTAACCTAGATCCTCTCGAGAAAGGATCCAGGTTAGTGAGATAGGAGATGACTATTGACTTTACATTTAAATTCTTGGATATTGTAGCTTTCGAGGAAGCAAGTAAATGGAATGGAATTCCACAGGCTGGAAGTGCAAGAAAAGAAGCTGCTAGAGTAGAATTTGCGTTTACATTTTATGGATTTCACAATAAAAGGGTGGTACCTAGTTGCTAATCTTGTCGAGTAAATTCATATATAATGGGCACCAGTGAACTAAGTTCATCGGAGCAGAAACCGTGAAAGTATTGTAGAAGAAATACAGGAAAACCACATTGCGCTGGTGAGATAGTGACTGTATCTGAAATACCAAGTCGGGATGGATCACATTACAGATTCTCCGGTGGATTTTGTCAAAGAACTCTAGGTGGATAGCAAGAGCACCCGACCAGATATTGCAGAAGTATACAATGCACGTGGGGATGGTAGATTTATAAATTTGTACATATTTTTTTTAAAAACTGGGGTGGCCTAATAATTATGGCCGGTAGTGTATCAAATAATAATAAGGATTAACTGAAAGTTGGTTTAAAGTGTTCAAGTGTAAAAGTCCTTGTGCATATTTTATACTAGCAGTATAGCCCGGCGTTGCCCGGGTGTAATGAAAGCTTTAAAACTAATCCATGGTCCTGGAGCTCAGACTCTTTGGACGTTGGCACGAAAAACTAAAAAGCAATACTTGTTTCCAGTTAAAGCGAAACCATAGACTGAAAGAAAAATGAATGGATGTAAATCAAATTTTGATTTCCTGGTATCGATATCAAATAAGTTTTTTTCATCGTAAACTGAATTTGGAAGGCTAAATATGTCCTCTGAATAAATGGTATTATGGCTGAGACTAAGAACTACAATTATACCTCTTAGAGTCAAACCCGAAGCAAAAACTAAAATAAAAGGGCTGAAAAAAACATGATAAAATATATATATATATATAGATAGATAAAAAAAACACACACACAAACATCTTGCCTTATATATATATATATATATATATATATTATCGATTTTCTGCACTATTGTAAGAACTGCAACTTTGAAACTTCTGAATATTGTTTTTTCATGTCTTTGTCTATGAGTGTATCAAATTTGATTAAAATCGGACCACTCCTTCTATAACTCGATTTTTTCGATTATCGATTTTCGATATTTATCGGGGGTACCTCGACACAAAACCTAGCTGAGAACACTCGCAGACGCTTATAGTACAACTGTGTATATTTTCAAGAAAATCGGTCCAGTTGTTTCGGAGTCTATAGGTAATGGACACACACATACAGACACACACACACAGACAAAGCTCCATTTATAAATAAGTTTAGATATTCTGGGACCAGAACATATAATTTTGCTCAGAAGTGCATTTACATTAAACAAATATTGTTTGATCGGGGAATGCAGGCTGGCAGGTGAATGAATATTGTTTGGGAAAATCAAGAATGCAGACGCCGGCTAAGGACGAAATTCTGTGAAGACAGGCGTTTTCCAGGTCAGAAAATATAAAAATAAAAATGTATTTACATTAAAATAAATACTAATTTTGGAATATTAAGAATAGAAGACCAGCGTTGCATTAACGGAATGCGGCTTTGTTTTGGTAAGCAGCCGTATTCAAGGTCAGAGAATATAAACTATGGAAAAGCAATAATAATAATTCGAAAATAATAATAATTCGAAAATAATACTTACATAAAAAAGATGACGGAATTAAGCAAAATTCGGCCATATAAGAGCGACGTTCCAGAGCCGAGAGCTCAGAGAACTCAGGGAAGAGAAGACGAACCCAGCCGATCAACTCATATGTGCGTGCCTACCTTTGACTACTCCTGTACAAACAAGGGTCACTGAAGAGAATAGAGAGTAAAATTATAAGTTGGTATTTTCATATATACGGTTTGGTTGTTATCGTTTATCTGTCAAGGCGTTTGTTGTTCCAGCAGCAATAGCAGAAGCAATGTATACCCAAGACGACGGTGGTATATAACACATAAAGTGATAGAAAGAGAGAGAAGTATATATATATATATATATTGTCATCCGCAGAGAGATCTGTTTCGCTGTATCATAACTCATCAGTACGGTTAGACTCCGATTGCTCCCTAACCCATGCTCGAAACTCGACCGAATTGGCGTCAGTCAGCGACTCTACCCCTGGGCCACGGGGCGCTCGGCGGAAGAAGGCAGTCTTTTTAGCGCATATCATATAACGCGCCCAATAGCTAGACTGCTCCATTTCATTTTACTGAATGAGCGATGCGTACTTGCTAGAGTGGCTACTGTTTTTCAAAGTCTACCTTTCTTCCAGAGTGCTCAATCAGGGTGTGAGAGCGTATATATATAGTCATCCGCAGACAGATCTGTTTCGGTAAGTAATACGGTATAGTGAGATGCAATAAAAATAAAAAATAAAAATAAAATTAGGTTAAAACTAGGTTGACACTTTGACCGTGATAGAGAAAAAAATAGAAAAATAGAAGAAAGTAAGAAAAAATTAAACATATATTCCTTAGAAACTACTGACCAAATTTAAAAATGAATCTATATTCTGTTTAGTTAAGAGAAACACACACATAAATTTTATATCTTCCCACATACATAAATAGCAAACCGAGGTTTTTTGTATTTAAATGTAAATCATTTTTACAACCAGCATCCAACATTGCCTGATGATGAGATTCTATCTCGAAACATAAAAATTTCCGTGTCGCAATGTACTTTTAATTCATAATTATATGATTATTTTATGCTCTACAATATTTACTGTTTATAAAAAATATATGCCAGGGAACTCAAAATCATAAAACTTTGGGTCCTCTTTACCAGGATATATATATATATATATATATATATATATATATATATATATATATATATATATAGTATATCGAGGCAGCAAGTAATTTTCTAGACATATGCTATTAAATATAAGAGACAATGAATGTCTATTATGTTTAATCATGAGCCGTTCTAAACGTCGTATTTTTGCTTTAATTTCAGTTGAAAATAAAGACAAAAATTCTCCAACATTTGGATAATTATTTATTGGTTTTCTTCTAAGCTTTCGGCTCACATGAGCCATCTTCAGAGAGGTAGTCTAAACTGAAATATTATAAAATCCACCCTCACCGACGATTTTATTTTGTGTTGACATAAAACTCCGCTTGGCAACGGAAAGCTTAGAAGAAAACCAATAAATAATTATCCAAATGTTGGAGAATTTTTATCTTTATTTTCAACTGAAATTAAAGCAAAAATACGACGTTTAGAACGGCTCATGATTAAACATAATAGACATTCATTGTCTCTTATATTTAATAGCATATGTCTAGAAAATATATATATATATATATATATATATATATATATATATATATATATATATATATTCAATTGTAATACTCGCCGATTGACCAAGGGGTGAAGGAAGGTATGTTTATTTTCAATGTAGCAGGGGCGGTTAGTAGTCTAGAGTCAGGCAAGCATTTTAATATATATATATATATCCTTCACTAATACTAGCCTACACGTTTTTGTTTTTTTAATTCCTATCTTTATTTTCTTCATTAACTTATTCATTCTATTTCTCTTTCATTTTTTTTCCTCACAATTTTATTCGCTTAGCCGAATTTTCCTTTTTCTGGTTTTCTCACTTTAATGCTTCACTTTTCTCCTTCCTGACTTTTTTCTTTCTTTCGATGTGGCTGTTCGAATTCTAATTACTTTTTTTTTTTTTTCATTTTCTTCTTTTGTGATTTCTTCATTTATTTTTTTTATTTAAGAAATCCTAAAAGAAACGAAGGAAGAAAATACAAAATAAAAGCAAAATAAACAGTGCAATACAATAGGAATTCTATGTCAAATATCTCTTTAACTCTTTTTGTTTTAATGCTGAAAAACTGTGATTTAATTGTGATTGATGGTTACAAGCGAGAGGGGAGATGAGATGCACCGGTTTTATCACCACAAATAGAATTATACTTACGTAGAAAGAAAGAAAGAAAGAAAGAGGTGATATAAAGGAAAAAGAAAAAGAAAATAGAAGAAACAAAAGAAAAAAGAAAAATTAAAGAAAGAAAGAAAGAAAGAAAGAAAAAGAGAACAGATGAAGAAAAGAGAAGAAAAGGGCAAGAGAAGAAAGAAAGGAAAGAGAAGAAAGAAAGAAAAGAAAAAAGAAACGATGAGTAAGAAAGAAAGAAAGAAAGAAAGAACCGATGAAGAAAAGAGAAGAAAAAGGAAATAGACTAGAAAACGGAAAGAGAAAAAATAAATGAAAGATGAGAAATAAAGGAAAGAGAAAAAATAAAGGAAAGAGAAGAAAGAAAAAAAAAGAAATTGCCATAATTTTTACATTTTCTTATATTTCAGTTATTTACTTTGCTTTCTTAAAGAATTGTGCAATATTTTATTTCCTTTTTTTCTTCTCATTTTTCTCTTTCTCTTTCTTCCTTTTGCTATAGTCTTTTTCTTTCTTTCTGCCAATCTGTCTTTACTCATTCCTTCCTGTTTATTTTTTTATTTTATTTTCACTTTTTTTAACTTCCTTTCATTTCTTACTTTAGATATGATTGTCGTTCTTAAATTCCTAGCAACACATTTGCGGTCTTTATTTAAATTAAAAATAAAATAAAGTGAATCATAAGCAACCTACGCGCCTAACAAACACGCATGCGCAACTGTGCATTTAAGTCTACATGCGCACTGGTGTGAGTTTCCAAATCAGTTCCAAATGATCAATTCGTTAATATCTTCACGTGAAGGATTCGTTAGCGAGATATCTTTTTCGTTATGTTTAATTTTTTTTTTTGTTTCATCGTTACCGTCCAATCGCCGAGCGCCACGTGTCGTATCAGGATTCATCGAACTGTGTATTATGTGGAGCAGATACTGAAGCAGACGATCTCATTAGTACACTTTAAAGAAAGCAAGAATCTCAAAAGTCGAGCCAATCTTGTTCTTTTTGTAATCAACGAAAACATACTTGGATTTGCAGACATATTTTTCATCTTTTCTAACAGCCTCGTGCTTTCATATAATCGGTTATTATTTTTTACATAGATGTAAAATGTCTACGTATAAATCAATCACCGGTTATATGACACTTGCCTAAAATTTGTGTCTGCTAGACAATTTTTTTTTTTTTACTAATATTTACACAATATATAGCCTAAGAGCCACTCAAGATAGAGGATTATCGAATGAGGTTGTTGTATAAATATAAGAGGAATCGGTAAAAAGTGAGGAAATGTTAGAAAGATAACGGTTAACCCAAGACTCAAATATATTAAGATTGTAGTAACTGAGAAAGTATCACCTCTGGAGCCTGCTTCTCAATGTAGTGGTTCCTGAGAAAAAGATGTCCGAGTAGGACTTCCTTCTTACCAATGGAACACTTGACGTGGCTTGGTGTGGCGTGGCGTGGCTTAACTGTGAAGGTAAGAACTGGTGAGATTTAAAAATCAAAACATCTGATATAGGAATAATGACAGAGAAACGGGAGGCTTACGAAACCTTGTCGGTGGAAAAGGCTGCAGTAGACGTTCTCTGTAATTAACTTTCCATATGACGAATAGGTTGTAATAGACGACACACTTTGTACTCCCCCAGATATAACGCGGGGCCGTCTGTAGATGAAATCTTGGTTCTGGAACTGGCAATGATTTCTCATTTTGTGATAACCAGTTTTTCCATATTCTGTTGATACGCAAAACCTATTTGTCATAATCTGCAATAATCCGATGCAAAAATGAAAGGTTGACATTCCTGCTTTAGAAAATGCTACAGATGATGGAACATTGTTTGTGGCCCTCAGGCGAAAGCTCACGAAGAAATCAAATACACTCTTTACAAATTTTCCTTATTAAATTCTGACATGCATTATAAACAATGAGTGGGCCCGTGCCATAAAAATGACTGAACAATATTTATATTGATATGCTTTCTTATATGACGACAACATATATATTGATGTACCCACTTTGACATGTATTATGAACAATGAATATACCGTAAAATATGACTGCAAAATATTTATAGTGATATGCTGTCAGCAACATATATATTGACGGCAATATATATATTGATGTACCTACCATTGAGTATCTTACATTAGGACATAAGAAAAAATAATCCACCCCCAACCCCTAGCGTGACAGAAGGGATATATGCGCCGATGGCTTAGGGAGTAGCGACTCCGACTTACATCAAATCGGTCGAGTTTCGATCCCGGGCAGAAGCAAGTGGATGTGTTTAGCCACACTGATGAGCTGTGATACAGCGAAACGGGCTTGTATGTGGATGACTAATATATATATATATATATAAATTCATACCTAACGGTCTTTATTATAATAGAGAGGATATATATATATATATATATATATATATATATATATATATATATATATATGTCCAGTCCGTAAATGGTGAGGATAATCCAACATGATTAACTTAATATAAAATATTAAGTGTTATATCTATATAGAGAGCTCAATAGATGTTATCCAGAGCAATATCATATTTATAAAGGAAAACTCAACAGGTCATTTCAAGTGGTGATAAACTATAGTTCATTTCTATGAGCTAATAAGCTCATTTCATCAGACCTTACAATATTCCTTCCAGTTGGTACAAAAAATTTTGCCGGAATAAGCATTTTCTTTAACTGAAGAGAAGGAAAAAAATAAAAAATAAAAATGTAAATAGAATAAAAAAATTAAAAATAAGAAGAAAAGGGAAATAGAAAAAGAGGAAAAGAGTTTTGACTTAGGCATTGGCGTCAGATCTGTCTGAGATTGCCCAGGCCGTCGTGAAGAGGTGACCTGTAAAGGAATTTCTAATGTATCTCGTTCTCTCTCTCTCTCTCTCTCTCTCTCTCTCTCTCTCTCTCTCTCTCTCTCTCTCTCCGTATATATATATATATATATATATATATATAACGGTCTTTATTATAATAGAGAGAATAGATAATTGGTTGGAAGAGATGATACATTAATTCTAGACGCATTTTCCTATCATTCAACCTTCGTTCTGCGTTCATGACGACGGAATAAGCAAATATGGTTGATTTGTTTGTTTAATGGCATAGTAAGACATTCATGGGCCATAATGCCGAAACTTAATTTTCTTGTGAGTAATAAAAATATGATATGTTATTTTGCTTTCACAGTTGAGTACATGCTAGATAATACTCAGCTTTTGTGCATATTCATGTTTGTGGGGACATGATTACTAAAGGCGGTGATGTGTGTTTTATATTGTATTTTTGTTCAAGTTATATTTTAGAAAACAGTTTAATTTAAGAAATTGTTGGATATTATGTGGATTAATGCCATGAAAGAGTTTTTTTCATTTTTGTTTTTTGGCTGGTTTTGTTTAGCGGCATATCAAAGTCTATGGCTTTTTAATGCAGAAATGTAAACATTTTGAACACAATTTTATTCCTTTAGGTACGGATAAAATATATTGTTGGTCATTTTACTAAATAAATATGTATTTTATACTTTCCTTGTGCTTTGATTTTTCTTGCAAATTCACTATTTGTCCCTAGCTGGGACCCTAACAGGTGCTTATTACTTAGGGTCAAGATACACCTGGGAACAACAGCAATTAAGAGGTGGTTCCACGCTCCTCAAAACCTTCGATCAGAGGACTTGCTGCCGAATGTAGTTTATCGTCATACCCATGAGTGAAATACGTAATTGTGATAGTCGTTGAAAAGTTCTAAGCCTCACCTAGAAGATGTGAGAGAAACAAGACAATTCTTTAGCACTTTTTAACATAATCCCCCGTGATATCAATGCACTTGGTCCAAAAATGTTTTAAGCATTGTGATCCAATCACAGAAGAAGGTGGCGTCTTGGTTCTCCGAGAACTCCTCCACAGCAGGTGGGATTTGGGTTTAAGAAACAGGAAGAAGTAAGATGGAGCTGTCTTATGAGTAAAGTGGAAGGGAAAAGCAATTCAAAGCCACATTTGGCTACTTCAGCTACTGCAACCACAATATTGACCTTGATTCACACCGGCCTAGTCAGCCTCTATAGCTCACAGAAATCGCTTCTTCCGGGTATATCAGATTGAGAGTTTGATCACAACAGACGCCTGTTAGTGTCTGGTCGCAAAATTGTAAACGTGTCATCAAAGAGGCTAAGTATTTGCTGATAAAACGAGACACTCTATCGCCTCTAAAAAGTTTGACTACTGGTGACCCTGTAATAGTTCAAGCCGCGGGATCTCACCGGTGGGCGGTGGGAGGAATATTTAAAGCTGCACCCCGCCGTCGACGGCAACCCCCCAGTTAGATTTTTTTTCTCCGCCACAAAGGCGCCCGAGTTCCGTCATCTCCCGGCGACGGGAAAATCGGAGACTGGCATCGGGACGGACGGAAGAAAAAAGGGAGGTAAGACGACGGGACGAAGACGGCAAGCGCCGGCGGGATGGGGTACGGCTAGGCAGCACCAAAGCGAGAGAGATTTCTCTCCCCAGCCCGGTAAAAACCGCTTTCGCCGCGACACCTCACCCGGAACCGATGCCCTCTAACGCGCTCTCTCGCTTTCGCTGCGCCTTCGGGGTTCGTGGAAAAAGGCCCCTACGACTCGAGTCCGTGTTTAAAGACGGGTCGGATGGGTTGCCAGGACTCCTTAGTCCGTGTAACAATCAAAGATTTAGAGCTAAAAGAAGCTCAAATGAGAGTGAAGGAATTCTCAATAAGAAAATGAAAGAAATAGTGCAAAAAGACTATTATAAAAGGGTGTGACTGACTCCTCGGGGTTCCTCGGTCCTTGTTTCAAGACGGGTCGGATGGGTTGCCGATGCACGTCGCAGATCCGAGGTGACGGGCGGCACAGACAGTGCGCTTAGCTACCGCACTTCCGAAAGCTCCCGCAGGCAAAATTTCTGCGCACGCCCAAGACGGTGGGGGAGCCGAGGGGATCGAGAAAACGAACCCCCGCGCGGACGGCCCGACCGGAAGAAGTAAACAAATAAGAGTAAGTCTGCTAACTCTCCTCTTAACATCTACTGAAAAAAAAAGCAGAATGTTTGCCTCGTAAATTCTCTTCAAATTGTACTTTTGATACATCTGGAGTATCTTTGCAATGGCTTTTCGCTTAGAATTAAGTCTCTAGTGCGATGTTTCTCAACCTTTTTACCCTTAAACCCTTAACATAAATTACATGTCTCAAGGAACCCCTGCACAAAAACAAAATTATATACCATATTTTTTTCATTTTATTTTCATCGTAGTTTATGTGGTAAATATCTTCTTTTTTTTTTTTAATCGTATCACCCCGAGCAAGGCGGTATTGCCACTGATGTGCAGGGGGCTACATAATAGTGAAAAGATCGGAAAAGAGAAAGCCGGAAACCACATCCTAAACAGGGAACAAGGAACAAGGTATATCAAAGTGTATATTTTTGAATAACTGGTTTAAGGAAAAATTAATACTTCTTTGTCAAAATTTTCAATAATGCTAAATAAAATTCATAGTGTTCGTTTATAATACTTCATCGGGGAATTTTTATTAACACAAAAATTCTAAACTCAAAAGTAAAAAATAAGCATAAGAAACCAATATCATATTCCTATAATGTAAATGTAAATAGGATGAAAAGCAGATAATTGCAGCATCGATTTATTACTAGCGTCGTAGCCCGGCGTTTCCCGTGCAACTCAGAACATTTTAGTAGTAAGAGAAAAAAAATCTATTTTCTTTTGTCTTGCGTAAACGTGATTTGATGATTTGTGTGACATTATAAACAACATTGCGTTTGTTTTTGTTTCAATATTACGGAGGAAAATATTTACATAATTTGTTGACTAAATGAATTTAACATAAAAATAAAAAATATTCATTTTGTTTTACTGAAATTAAAATATAAAAACTATTACGCTTTCAGTTCAGAAATTTTCGAAGAATATTTAAAAATGTAGACATTTAATTTTAGAGGAAAAAGTTACATTAATGCCACACGAATTACAGATCGTTGATTTCCTGTATGAAATATTTAGCAAAAAAAAAAGCTTTATTTTTTATTTTATTTTCTGAAGTATGAAATATTAAATCTGAAAAAAAAAAAGACTTAAATAATTAAGTTAACCATTGGCACTTTTTTTACACATTTTTTCTGTTTGAAAAAACACTCTTTTTTTTAATAAAAAAAATATTTTAGTCGCATTTGACACGTGTGATTTGATTACTGTGGGGTAATCTAGCAACCATCTTAGATCTTGAATGTTTTACGGAGCAAATGTAAACAATCGGCTCCATTGGCCAAAAAGTGTGAAAGGGAAAATTGCTGAACTCAAAAAGTATGTGTCGACCTGGCTTCCCTGTAGATATGAGTCCCTAGAAAGTTTGAATGGCGTAGCTTAAAAAATATAGGCGTGTATAGGGAACAGTCACACACAGACTCACAGAATGTCTTTTATATATATAGATTTATTTTTTAATGGCAATGTTGAAAAGACATAAGGTAAATCAAGGTAAAAATGTCCTTGCATTCGCGGAACTATTAGGAACCTTTCGCGGAAGATTAGAGTTCTGGGGAACCCCGATTAAGAAACGCTGCTTTAGTGAGATTTGAATTTAACAAACAGGAAAAAGTTTGTTATATTTCATATGTATAATATGCACGTTAGCGGAATTCTTCTATGTGCCCTGTCCCTTCAGAACCTAGGCGATCATGGGTTTCCACGTCTCCCTATCCCTGGTGGCTCTTAGCACGCTTTCTCCTGTTACACCCCCCCAAACCCGGCTGCCATCCACTAGCTCAAGCCCATAAATCTAGAATATAAATGTATAGAAACTAGCATGGCCACAAAATGAGGGATCAGTGTATATATTGATTATAATGTAGAATTGATCCCACATTTTATACCCACATTATAATTTCTTATAAACAGTTGGCATATATATTCTTCTTCAATGTGTCTTATTCTTTCAGGGCGTAGGCGATCATGACTTTCCACATCTCCCTGTCTCTGGTGGCTCTTAGCACGCTTTCTCCTGTTGCACGATGCAACCCTCGTTCCGTAATCCACCTGATCAGGTCCTTCAAATATGTTATCCGCTGCTTTCCATTATCACTTGTTCCCTCTATCTGGCCTGTTAGTAAAAGGTTCTCCAAGCCCTCCTTCCTCATTTCATGTCCCAGGAACTTCAGCTGTCTCTTCCTGATGCTCAGTATTAATTTTCTTTTCGTTTTCATCCTCATCATTGATCACATGCTCGATCCATGCTATTCGCAGCATCCTTCTGTAGAACCACATAATATGAAAATGTATAGAAAGTACTTTGATTGCGAGATGGTATACCGTAATTTTGTGCCTAGGTTTTCACATTTCATTTGTTTTGGTAGATCTTCTATTATCAAAATGAGGGATATTTAATAACAAAAACGGATAAAAACAAAAGCATAAAGAAAAAGAAATTAAATTAAACCGGCTGAACTTTATAGCCAAAACAGATACTAAAAAAAAATAATAATTAATTTAAATTTCAGAGACTCCTCTTCTTTGTGTGCATGTGTAGCCGCATCAACGTAAACATAACTTCAGCCTAATGAAGACCAAAATGACGAAACGTGTCACACGAAAAAAAAAATTCCACTTTGTTATAGATTTTCCTAAAATCGTTAGCAGGTTCTTAAAACGCCTCAATTCCACCCAATTCACGAAATCTGACAAAATAAAAAAAATATTCTTATTTTAATAACAAGCTTGTAAAATCTCACATAAAATTGTACGTCTTCTCCTCTGCCTCTACATACATTAAAGAAGATTAAAAGAATAGGAAATACCTCTATGATGTCATTCTGCAAAAGTCGGTGAGGCGAGCATTGATTCACAAACAACTGCATCACCCTGCGCATACTTTAGACTTCGACTGATGTTGACACCGTTTTGTTTCAATTTAATGCTGCACCCTGATCCTTGGTTGGTTATTCACGGTAAGGCTGCCGACTCGACAACAGAACGCCTTTGTCTTTTCGTATTTTTTAGGAACAAACCGAGAAGCGTTTTAAAAGAAGAATTTGCTTCATACTTAAAGGGTTTTGTCATTTTAGAAAATGTTTATAACGGATTTATACTTCTTTTATTTACACTAGACTTTTTGTTATGGTTAACAAGCGACTCTTATGCTTATACCATGTCATTTCCTTTTCCACAAACATGTGACAAGAATGATAGCTACTGTGTTTTTTTTTATATAATCATATCGCCCCAAGCAAGGCATTTTACTGCCACTTTTTTGCAGGGGGGTTAGATAGGAGGAAAGTTATGAGAAAGAGTGACAGGTTATAGGGAGTGTCAGGAAGTGGGTAAAATAAAGATGATTATGGCCATAAAGTGAGGGATCAGTTTATGTATTGGTTGTAATGTAGAACTGTTCCCCCACTTTATGTCCACATTATAATACTATAACAACTTTTTTTATAATCATATCGCCCCAAGCAAGGCATTTTACTGCCACTGTTTTACGGGGGGGGGGTTCATAGGAGGAAAGTTATGAGAAAGAATGACAGGTTATGGGTGGTGTCAGGAAGAAGGTAAGAGAAGGATGAGAATACTGATGAGATTGAAGTGGACGGAGAAGGAAGCATGAGAGAGAGGATGCAAGTTAGTGATACAGGAGATGACGATTGACTTTACATTTAAATTCTTGGAGATTGTAACTGACAGGAAAGCAAATATGCAGAAGAGAATTCCACAGGCGGGAAGTGCGAGAAAAGAAGCTGCTGGAGTAGAATTTGCGTTTACAATTTATTGGTTTCACAGTAAAAGGGTGGGACCTAGTTGCTAATCTTGTGGCTCGAATAAATGCATATATAGGGGGCACCAGTGAGCTAAGTTTATCGTAGCATTTAATATACCCGCCCAATATACCAAACATGATTTATGTGGGTTGCTCAATGGAAGAATTTAACAAAAGATTCAGTGAACACACGTATGACAGTTACGTATGCAAACAGGAGGGTTCCATAAGATTTATACTAAGCTCTTTAATTAATTTCTCTTCGTAACTAATAAGCTAGCGAAAAAGTTCAAGATGGGGCACGATCCCATCATGTTATGCACGTTACTGTTGCATTACTTCACGTTAGCTACGTTTCATTCGTTTTGATGCATTCATTACCAGAACAGTTTTTTTTTCTAAAGATAAGCGACGCTTGTACAAAAACTTGTAGATTTTTTATATTGTTATACTTGTAAAAATGTTTTAAACATAACTTGAAGAAGGAAAGACATATAGTCGAAACATTGTTCAACATTGTCAAACGCTGTGCCTTTTCTTTTCTTTCTCTTTTCTTAAATCGCACTCTTCTCTAAGTATTATTATTATTACTATCATTGATGTAGTATACATGTGAGAGTATATACATAAAGGTGTGCATATTTGTGTGTGTCTGTGTGAAGAGAAAATGCAAATTATTATTATTATTATTATTATTATTATTATTATTATTATTATTTCTTGGGGTTTCTGTTGTATATACATTTTGTTTCGTGTTCCATCCAGTGACCTAAGGCCAGAAATAGTTTAATGACATTTTTTTTTGTTAAAATACCCCTAAGATCACACATATTTTACATCGATAAAGCCCTTCTTTCTTTTAGGCTTTGGCTACCAGTACTCCTTTCAATGAATCTATCAGAACCTTTTTACAATCAACCCGTGGGCTCCAACTATAACTAGAATTACTGATGTACTCATGTAACACATTATTTTTAAATTTCCTCCTCAAGAGCCTTGTATTTTGATAGTTTTTTGGAACTCTTCAAAAATACATTACAATCTGCAAGGACTGCCATGGTCATAAGAAAGCTCATTCAGTTCATGTAGTCTTTGATGTCTGGGCGATTAGTTTTGATTGTTCTGTCTGTGTGTTGTATAAAGACTCATAAAATCATTAAGTCCCATAAAATCATTCTTTCTAACCGGGCCAGGGTGATCTTCATGCCAGTTTCTTGCAGTTTCCTTCCCGTAAAAGTTGCATATTTTCCAGGGCAAATTTTGGCCCACT
Source organism: Ascarosepion bandense (assembly GCA_037127315.1). Taxonomy (NCBI): domain Eukaryota; kingdom Metazoa; phylum Mollusca; class Cephalopoda; order Sepiida; family Sepiidae; genus Ascarosepion; species Ascarosepion bandense. The sequence continues at coordinate 1,644,182 of JBBBDQ010000416.1, forward strand.
CTATCTGGCAGAGTGTTACACAGTGTTAACACCTACCGAATATCAAATTCGGTAGCTGCTAACAATGTGCAACCTGATAAAAGATGGTCAACTGTTTCTGGAACTGAACACAGAATCAGTTTTTGGGGTCAACACAATTTTTCGGTGTATGTGCTTGGTAATTTCTAGTTATCAAACATTGGTCCTGAGCAGCAAATTATTATTATTATTACCATTATTATTGTTGTTGATGCTATATATATATATATATAGCTATTGGGCGTGGTTATACGAGCTAAAAAGCCTGCCTTCTTCTACCGGACGCTCGTGGCCTAGGAGTAGAATCGCCGACTGACGCCGATTCGGTCGGGTTTCATTCCTGGGTTAGGAAGCGAACGGAGTCTAAGCCGTACTGATGAGCTGTAATACAGCGAAACAGATCTGTCTGCGGATGACTATATATATATATATATATATATATATATATATATATATATAAGCATGCGGTGTAGATATAAAAGAATCCAAAGAAGTATCCTGTACATACAGTGGTAGGACAGCTTTCTAAGAGAACTCTAAATATATATATATATAAAAATACATATCGAGCAAATATAAGAAAAAATTTAGGCAGACACGTTATTTCATGGTAAATCGGAAGTTCATGCCTATTTCCGGCGAACCATCATCAGCTTCCATCTTTATTGTACAGAAGATTTTACACCAGAATTAGAGCACTCTCAGCTACTGATAATATACACGCTAAAATGTCTGCTTTCTTCTACCGAGCGCCCATAGCTCAGAGGTAGAATCGCCGACTGACGCCAATTTCGGTCGGGTTTCAATCCTGGGTTAAAAGCAATCGGCTTCTAACCGTACTGATGAGCTGTGATACAGCGAAACAGATCTGTCTGCGGATAACTAAATATATATGTGTGTGTGTGTGTGTGTGTGTGTGTGTGTGTGTGTGAAGGAATAATTAAAGATTTTCAGCCTTATCAAGAAGAAATTTAAAAAGATATCAAGTTTAGACTTATCTAAATTTTAACAAATATCAAAGCAACGTATCTTTTAATCCATTACAAGCCAGACCGAAAAGGTTTCAAAACGCCCACATAATTTGATGGAGAGAGAGAGAGAGAGAGAGAGAGAGAGAGAGAGAGAAATAGGTAAATTAATACGCAAACACACACACACACACACACATATATAGTGCAACGGATAAATTGTCGTCTAAATTACGCAGAAATAAAAATAACACTGACATATTGTAACCGATGTATTTTCCTTTTCATAGAGGAAAGATCCCACACTGCAGAAGTTGGTACGCATACCACGGTTGTTTTGGAAAGAAATGTTAAGTGGTTTAAATGATTTTCGTCTGGCTGGTTTAGCTTTGTTTCTTGGAATTTGAATATTTATTTCTGGTGCTGTTTTGATGAGGAGAGACCTCGAGTAGGAATCGAAGACGGCCATCAGGAAGGGAGTTTGCACAAACTGCAGCATAGTGTGGCTTTGAGGTTGCCCACCGAAAACGTTTGCAGGGACACCTATCCATGCGCGTCATGTTCACTGCAAGGACCCTGATATTATGCAACTGTTGGCCAAAGCAGCCGCTCTCGACGCTACGCAAGAGTTAGGGCTCCTAATTACCAATGGAAAGCATCAAACAAAAAACCGCCAACCCGATCTAGAGAGCAAAGATTATTTCACGTTGTTAATAGAAAAAAAAAAGATATCTTAATACGACAAATTATTTCGACTTTTCACGAAAATCTTTAAAGAAAGCATCAAAATAATTATCTTTTTTTTACTTTTTCCTTCTTTCTCAAATTCGGTTGGCTTAATCTTGCTGAATAAAGGTCGTTATATATATATATATATATATATATATATATATATATATATATATATTACTACATGTTTCATTGAATAATATAGACAAGTTCTGTCTATTTATTTTGTGTAAGATCCTTTCGTATGATCTGATTAGCTTGATAGTGCTGTCATTAAAAGACGCCAAGAAATCGCAGTAATTATTGATTTTTTTATCGGGTCTGAGCTTTCGACTTACATAAGCCATTATCAAAGAGTGGACATTTAATATATAGTGAATATAGAACATTTAAATTATTAACAGAGTGGCATTAAACAGAGAAAATTAAACCACGGAGACAGGTCCATTTTTGGCGTGGCAGATGGCCGCAGCCTGTGACGAACTGGTGGTGGTGGGTTCTTGGTCACATGAGGGTATAGTGGCATGAGGGGATTGGTCTGCGAACTGCTATTACTATGGGTAGAGGGGGTAAGCATGGTAACTATGACCTCTCACGTCGATTATAGGCATTGGAGTATGTTAGTATGTTACGCTTGTTGAAAATACATGTATACTTAGACAAGAAAATAATAAACGAAAACTTAAAATCCTAGAAGCTATCTACATCAAACAGTTTACACCTAGCTTAAATAAAATAAATTTCGACATCTCTACTAACATACTCCAATGCCTATAATCGACGGGAGAGGTCATAGTTACTAAACTTACCCCCTCTACTCATAGTAGTAGCAGTTCGAAGACCAATCTCCTCAAGCCACGATACCCTCACTATACCCACCAGTTCGTCAGCGACTAACAGACTAAACTATCGCCCGGTTCACACTCCACCCACATCTATTGAACAGGTGAAGAGGCTCATCCCTTGTTTCCTGTTTAGGATGCGGTTTCCGGTTTTCTCTTTTCCAATCTCTTCACTCTTATGTAGCCCCCTGCACATCAGTGGCGTTACCGCCTTGCTCGGGGTGATATGATTAAAAAAAAATGCTGCCAAACTACACACACAATATATATATATATATATATATATATATACACACACACATATATATATATATATATATAGAGAGAGAGAGAGAGAGAGAGAGAATGAGAGAGAGGGAGAATGAGAGAGGGAGAAAGAGACAGTGACAACTTAGTTGATACAAGAACAGTGTGTGGGAGGTAATGCTTCGGTTTATGTAGAACGGAACAGGACGAAAGAGTGGGCGATTGTAAAATTAAAAGAGTTCTTCATGTCTAAGGAATAAACTAATTGTTTTAGGTGGCCCAAGAGATAAAAATTAAACAAAGTATTGATGGTGGGGAAACATGGAGGCCATAGAACCAGTCCTCCCCTACCGATCCATCTTTCATGGTAGATGTCAACCAGTGCATCGTGAACAATGGAACTAAAATGTGCTGGAATCCCATCATGCATGCGTCTTTGTATTAGCAGGGGTACATCCTGGGGCGACGGATATCGACTCGGAATGAGAGATCGGATTGCCGAGTTCGAATTCCAGTTTAATTCTTTGCATTCGCTTACGCACAAATACCCTTGGGAAAGGTATTAATCCGTCTCTTACCTCCAGTTATGGGTTAAATAATAGGACAGATTGGAGTTTATAGCCTTGGCTGGCAACCAGTCTACTGCAGAAAACAATGGCAATCTATTACGGGATAATCTTCTGCCTAGTCAGTCATGTCTCTTTTGAGACGAGATCGCCCATGTCGTGTCTCGCGTATGGCACTTGACTGACTGACACCCTCTAGCAGGTCTGGAAGGGTGTTCGAAATAAAGTTCCTGTAGACAGCTCTTGTAAGACATGATACGAGAATATATGGACATACCAGATATTCACCTACACATTACTCGTTAACTGATGCTAGTGCCTAGCCTGTATTATACAATGGGAATTCCAATCCGCCTACAAATGTTGGTTGTGTAAATTTGTTATTCCATCTCTTCCAAATGTTGCCTCATCCATAGACAAGACTAAAGCGACAAACAATTGATCGACATTTATCCCCTCGTGAGTGATCAGAGGGCGAAAACCCTGCATACATTACAAATGAAACGGTTACAGCGGCTGCTCTTGAGGCACTCTTTATGGGGTATGATGCTAGACTAGCTACTGTTTTTCAAGGTCTACCATTCTTCAGTAGTGCTCAATATATATATATATATATATATATATATATATATATAATTATTATTATTATTATTATTATAGAAAAACGTACAAAGAAAACAGTATCACTAATAACTAAAATCATAAAGTTCTACCGTTAACAAAACGTTAAACAAAGTCGCCAGACCCCAAAAGGTAACACCAAATGGGTAAAGGGGGATAAAAAAAAAGAAACAAACAAAGCAAAAGCTGTGTTTGAAAGAAAAAAAAAACACAAGACGAAAACCTTAACAAAAAAGAGCTCGATACGAAAGTGCGAAAGCAGAGCAATGATACGAACTAAATGTAAAAATGAGTCAAAAGTCGACCGCGGTTTCACTCACCGGATTGTCAGGACAATGGCCATTGTCCTGACAATCCGTGAGCCGCATCTTTTGACTCATTTTTAGATTTAGTTCGTATATATATATATATATATTTGTTTTATTAAAATACTTTAATCCAAAGGGAAAAGTAGGAAGGTAAATCCCAAAACCTGATCCTACTTAATATTAAATTTTAATATTAAAAAATGATACAGGAGGAGAGCTCAATGTAATTAAAATTACAGAGCTAATATACCTCTGAGCTTTTTTTTAAAATATGTACCGTTGCTGAGGAGACGTGAAATCTCTCTTAGGGATTTCATGTTGAAATGTTCATTCAACAACTTTGAATATTGAAATTTTATTTATTATATATATATATATATATATATATATATATATATATAGCTCTTGTTATTTGTCGTAAAACAAGCGGATTTTTTCATGATTGTTGTAGTGTTACTTTCCTTGTTGGCTGCCGGGTAATGTAATTTAAAAATTGTGTATTTAGGCAGCAATCCTTCTTTTTCGCAAATTTCGTTTGGCAGGTGAATTGTTATTTTTGACAATAAAGTTAGCAGTTTTATTTTTGGTTTAGTAACTTTTTCTTAAAAATCTTGTTTTCTACATGGGTCATATAATAATTCGAGAAGCACGGGCCGTGAGGGTTTCCCATAATTAGTCTGTGTGTAAATATTACCAGTATGGTCATTCAATGGTGCAAGTGTGCAATGGATTTCATTATTAGATATTAGTATTTATTGTAATATATATATATATATATATATATATATATATATATATATATATATACATTACAATAAATATATATATGTGTGGGGGGGGGTGCACCCGCGTTTCTGTGTGTGTGTTTAGGTACCGTATATTGTAGTGCGTCTAATACAAAAAAAAAGTAGAGACACAAATAAAAAAAATCTGTTTGACCATTTATACGATGTCATTTTGAATGATTTTAAATTGATTTTACCAAACGTGAGAATGAAGGGATTAAAAACCAGTTGCTAAAGTATACACACAACAATACATGAATGTCGAATATTCGAAAGGACTCGGAGAAAAATAATGTATAAAATAAAAGTTAATATGAGCTTTGGAAAATTTAGCAATTATTCGGAACAACTTATTCGGAAATATGAAAGATTCAATAAAAAAAATTGTCAGACAGAAACATTCCGTATTATTTAACACACCATATATATATATATATATATATATATATATATATATATAGTGTATCGAGGTAGCAGATAATTTTAAATATAAGAGACAATGAATGTTTATTATGTTTAATCATGAGCCGTTCCAAGCATTGTATTTTGGCTTTAATTTCAGGTCTTTGATGGTGAATTTTTATGTTAACGTTCTTGTAACCTCTCTGAAGATGGCACATGTGAGCCGAAAGCTTAGAACCAACATAATAAAAAATTATCCAAGTGTTGTAGAATTTTTGTTTTTATTTTCACCTGAAATTAAAACCAAAATACGATGTTTAGAACGGTTCGTGATTAAACATAACAAACATGGTCTTTTATATTTAACAGTATAGGTTTAGAATATATATATATATATATATATATATATATATATATATATATATATATATATATATTCTAAATACGTCGGTTTCGATCTAGCGTTTTTTTAATTATTTTAAATGATGTACAGTTTTTTTTGTTTTGTTTTTTTGTTCTTTGCAGTAAATATACCCAGTATATTTGAAATTAAACTTCATAGTTAAATTTTTCCACGTTTTTCTAAGAGAACAGTTAGGTGGCTTGAGACGCAGAAATGGAGTCAACATTTATTTCTCGTGATACTGTATTTCCTTTTATTGTATCATTTTGTGTTTTCTTTTCCTCTTCTTGCTTTCCACTCAGTTTTTCTGTTTCCCTTTTTTCTTTTTTCTCTTTTTTTCTCTTTACATTAATCAATTGTCTATCTTTTCTTTGTCCTTGCTTTCCTCTTTCTTTGGGTTTTTTTTTCAAATGAACGAGAATTTTTCGTTAATTAACCGTTACAAATGTCTATTCTAATATGAGCATGTGAGCGTCTATGTAAAATAAAATAAAATAAAATAAAATAAAATAATTTTTTGGGTGGGTGGGGGGATATTTTGAGGACCAACTGTTGTACCATTTGGGTCTGACAAGCCGCGATAATAACATCAGGACACGGTGAATTATTATGTATTACCCATTGTAATAATCTAAAATCTTATATATATATATATATATATATATTGATTCTCCTTGATTCTTTCATCATATCTTTAGTTCTTTCTCTCTTGTTTTTCTTCTTTTTTTTTTTTTTATTTACTCTGTATCCTTTTTATGATTCCCCATTCTGGTTTCTTATTTTCCTTACCCCTTTTGCCCCGTACGAAAAAAAAAATTGCCAATATAAGGAAGTGAATTTCCATCACTTTTCAAAAATAGCATTTACTACCTAATGAGACATTGTCCTTTCAATGTCGAAACAAAATATACACTTTTGTAGTAGATTGTAGTTTGGACATGTTCTAAAATATAATTTATAATATATAATGTTCGTTGCATTTACTTTTATAAAACAATAATACAATTGTGTTATTACAATGGTATATAAAAGCATTATATCACTACACAAAAAAAATTCATGCTTCAGAACATTATTGGCCTTCTTCAGGTGATATTTTAAAAACAAAAATTGAAAGTGATTTATTTTAGCATCGACTTGAGATTTTTCTTGTTAAATAGTTAAATAATTTTAACATATTCAACATTCAGTCACTTAAGTTTCATACGTGATACACCCTTGGGTGATCATATATCGTAAGAGAGATGACTTACTGGGTAGAAGGTTTTCCTGCAGTAGGTTGCCACTTTTCCCTGCGGTAGACTGGTAGCCAACGAAGGCTATAGAACCCAGTCTGTCCTGTTATTAAATCCATAGTAGGATGGAGAATAGATGGCAGTGAATGCAACGAATTCGATTGGAATCTGAACTCAGTTCTTCGATTTTTTATTTCGTGTCGATATCAATTCCTCCACAACGCACATCCATAATCAACATTATAGACAAAAAATTAGGAATTTTGTACAGTTTTTTTTTTTAGACTTAACATGAGCCAACCAAATTCTCGGATTTTGACAAAAAAGAAAATAGATCATAGAATGACGTCAAAATCCGTAAAAAAAATTGTTCATCCTTTAACCGTCACTTATCTAAACTGGTCGTCATATCGCGCCTACATTGCTAGTAGACACTTATCAAACTCATTGTTCTGACGGGTATTTCGGGTTTCGTATATTTTTATCCTAGCTTCTATTTATTGGCATGAGGATCTCTCACACAACGACAGCGACAATAATAATAATAATAATAATAATAATAATAATAATAATTTGCTAGTCAGTTGGCTGATTATAACCTGTTAAGGATGTCCTCTTGCTCCGTGCATCTCTCTTGATAAGCGGGAGAGCATTACGGCCCTGTTATTAATGAGGTTATTAATTTGACTTGAGAGTTACATCTCGATAAGTGAGATCACCCTCAATCTGAGAATTTCTGAACGGACTGGCTTACCTGACCATAGCGTATTTCTGATTGGCTTGGGCCAGTGCAAGGGTCTCGCAGCTCCCATCCCCAATCTATGATACGCCCCTACAGTCTTTGATACGGGCCCCCACCATTCTACTATATGTCAATTTTCATATAAAATAAGATTTTTATTCTAACTTAATTATATACAATACTGGATCATATGCAATATAGGTGAACAATTCAACTCGAAAAATTGAAAATAAATACAATGTATCTAAATACAAATTAGAGGCATGTCATAATAGATTATTCCAGCTTAAATAAATCAACAATGCTTAGCAGCAATTTTTTTTTTTTTTAATCATATCACCCCGAGCAAGGCGGTAACGCCACTGATGTGCAGGGGGCTACGTAAGAGTGAAAAGATTGGAAAAGAGAAAGCCGGAAACCACATCCTAAACAAGGAACAAGGGATGAGCCTCTTTACCTGTTCAATAGATGTGTGTGGAGTGAGAACCGGGCGATAGTTTAGTCTCTATACTCCAATTGAAAAAAAAAAGAAAAGAAAAAAGAAAAGAGTGACAAGATTGGAAAAAAGAAAGAAAGACGGAAACCACATCCTAAACAGGAAACAAGGGATGAGTCTCTTCACCTGTTCAATAGACGTGGGTGGAGTGTGAACCGGGCGATAGTTTAGTCTATCTACTCAAATAACATCAATTCGAGATTTTTCTTGTTAAAAATTGAATAACACTTTCAACATTAAGGATAAAGAAATATTTATCGAGATATGACTCCCAAGGCAAATTAATAACCTCATACTAATGAGGTTATTAATTTGACTTGGGAGTCACATTTCGATAAATGATATCACCCTCAATCTGAGAATTTCTAAACGGACTGGCTTACCCGACTTCAGCGTATTTCTGATTAGCTTTGGCCGGTGCAAGGATCTTGCAACCCCCATCCTCAATCTATGATACGCCCCTACGGTCTTTGACACGAGACCTCGCCACTCTACTGCATCTTAATTTTCATCAGATAGTAATTATATAAAATAAAAATTTTATTCTAACCTAATTATGTACAACAATAGATCATATGTAATATAAGTGAACAATTCAACTAGAAAAAATTGTAAATCATTTCTTCTTAAATCAAAAATATGTAGCACCAATTTTTAACATCAATGTTGTGGATTCCGGGTGAGGAACCGTACAAAAAAATAAATAACAAAAACAGATATGGAGATAGAAAATGTAAGTTATATTGAACTTAATATACAAACTGGAACGCGGGTTAGTCAGTTTAGGAATACTATAAGTAGAAATAAATATATACAGTCTTGAAGTGAAATAGTATGTCCGGGTAACTTATACTAGCCGTGTGGAGCTCAGAGCAACTGCAACTACAGCTGTGATTCCAGATCCAACTCCAAATAAAATCTGCTGCTTTCTTTATAGGCAGGATTATATGTACACTCAGTCGAGTCCATTACTATCTACAAAAAGTGGGGATCCCACAACAATCAGTTTGAGATTTTTCCTGTTAAAAATTGAATAACGCATTCAACATTAAGGATAAAAATAATGAATTTTATATTGTGTTTTTGTTGTAACTTAGCATGAGTCAAAAAAATCTAGGGTTCGGACGAAAATAAAAAAGACCTCAGAATGAAGTCAAAATCAGCGAAAATGTTTTATCCTTTAATTATCATTTGTGTTTTCAGTTTAATTTGTAACGTATGAAAATGTAGGTAGAAAAAAATCAAATGTTGATAAGACAGCGAGGGTCACAAAGCACTGCTCAGAGACCCCAATTAAACTCAACCTCCGGTCTTAGGGTCTGGGATTAGTACGCACCTGCCCTGCTTACATGGTTTTGTCACTATTTTTATTATTTTTATTCGTTCGCTAATATTTTATTACCAGTTCTATTTTTACTCAAGTACTCCGACTCTATACTGTTTTCTTTATAATTATCGCAAAAATTTCTGTTTGATCTGACAGCTTTTTAAAACGTAACTGAGAAGCGAAAGGGAATTTTGACAACAGCTCATAAATAATTTTTAAAAAATATAAAATTTTTCTCCACATTTGAAGGTTTCAAACTGATGTAGACATTGATCAACCAATCTGCCTGTCAAATACTTTCATTACCAGCTTTAAAAACACTATCTTAAAAATTTTCATTTTAGCGTTGCAAACATTTTCCATTCTCATTTGGGTTACAAAACAGAGTCAAGGCAAAAAATCAACTTATACGCCAGTGTGTACAGTCTAACAAAGCCCTTAATACTTTATCTCACCATTGCGACGTGTCTGAAATTTCGACAATGCTCGCAAATTCCTAAGAGGCGTTTTCCGGACAAAAACAGAATTCCTGTCGGCTTTTCCCTTTGTGAAAAATTCTTTTTTCTTTTTCCTTATTTCATTTTATTTCTTAACAAAAGTTGCACAGAAATTATGAGAGGTGGTCGTATTCCGGATTCGACCGGATGCTGTATTTTATGGCCACCGATACTCATATAGACGTACCGGAAACGGACGTTAGCTATTGCATTTACACTGTTATCAACAAGTGACAACGAAAGTCCGGGGTGGGGGTGTAGAGTAACTGCTTTGAAACCGATGAATTCAACGGAAGGCCAAAAACATACATCAATTCCCAATACACACATCCATACACGCTTACATGCACAAAGAAAAACTAGGTGTGTTTATTGACCTCAGTCTTTCGTATCGGAAGTGACGCTTTAAGAATAGTGTTCGAACAGTCACACAAACTGTTGTGGGCAAGGTTTTCTTTCCTTAACAGGAGGTTTCGCCAACGTTCTCTAACAACAAAAAAATTCCAGGAAATTCTTAGAACTAAAATAAAATAAGCCTGAAATTAAGTAAAAATAATCTCTACTCAATATTTACAATGCCTTTACATTATATATATATATATATATATATATATATATATATATATATATATATAAATCCAAGTGAAAAGGACCCAAGGTTTTACGATTTTGAGTTCCCTGGCATTTATATTTTATAAACAGTGATCAATGCAAAAATATTGTAGAGCATAATATAATCATATAATTATGAATTAAAAGTACATTGCGACACGGAAATTTCTATAGGGCGTGTATAATGATAATATACACGCTAAAAATTCTGCCTACTTCTACCGAACGCCCGTAGCTCAGAGGTAGAATCACCGACTGACGCCAATTCGGTCGGGTATCAATCCTGGGTAAAAAGCAATCAACTCTCTTACCGTACTGATGAGCTGGGATACAGCGAAACAGATCTGTCTGCGGATGACTATGTACGCTCTCACACTCTGACTGAGCACTCTGGAAGAATGGTAGACTTTGAAAAACAGTAGCTACTCTGGCATCTACGCATCGTTCACTCAGTAATGAATTAGAATACTCTCAGTTATTGAGCGTGTATAATGATAATATTAACGTGTATATTATAATGATAATATACACGCTAAAAAGTCTGCCTCCTTCTACCGAACGCCCGTAGCTCAGAGGTAGAATCGCCTACTGACGTCAATTCGGTCGGGTTTCAATCCTAGGTAAAAAGCAATCGGGTGTCTACCCGTACTGATGGGTTGTGATACAGCGAAACAGATCTGTCTGCGGATGACTATATATATATATATATATATATATATATATATATATATATATATATCACACCGGCGTGATGTAGCTTCCCTGTGCCTCTTCTACAAGTACTTTCATGGCTTCTGCTCCGATGAGCTTAGATCACTGGTGCCGCCCAAGCACGAATTTACACGAGATACTAGATTAGCAACTAGGTCCCACCCTTTTACAGTTAAACAAATAAGATGTAACCGTAAATTCTACTCCACAGCTTCTTTTCTCGCGCTTCCCGCCTGTGGAACTCCCTTCCACAAGTCTGCTTTCCCGACAGCTACAATCTCCAGGTGTTTAAATGTAGGGTCAATAGACACCTCCTATCACACTAACTCCCAACTATTCTCACAACACTCTCAACCAACTCTACCCAACCCTCATTCTCGGTATCCTCACCCGCCTATCACCCACCCTCTGTTATTTCCTATATTTAACCAGCCTTTCTCCACTCTACGTAGCCCCCTGCACAGTAGTGGCAGTGACATGCCTTGCTCGGGGTGAAACGCTATAAAATATATATATATATATATATATATATATATATATATATTGAAGTTACAGTATTTCCCCGAGACTTATTTTTTGCTTATACTATTTAACCGATTTTTCCGAGAACTCATACAAAATCCGTTATTTTCCTTGTACTTATGCAATTTACCAGATACGTCTCACTTATCTATGCTACATACTCGATACATCCCTTATACCTATGCTATTTACCCGATACAATTGTGTAATTATACTATATGCCCGACAGTTTCCTTGGGCCAATATAACATACTTTCCTTGTGTCAATACTATATACCCGACACTTCTATGATGCTATACTATTTACCTGATACTTATCGCATGATAGTAACCGTGTTATACATACCTTATATCAATACTATATTCTCAATATTTACCGTGTACATATACTATATACATGATATTTACAGTACACCTCTATTGTATACCCAGTACTAAGATGACGTATATAATATAAGCAAAATAAACATCAGTCAGTCAAGTGCCATACGTGATACACGCCTTGGGCAATCATGTCTCGAAAGAGACATACCTAACTGGGCAGAAGATTATCCCGCAGTAGGTTGCCATTGCTTTCTGCGGTAGACTGGTTGCTACCCAAGGCTACAGAACCCAATCTATTCTGTTATTTGACTCATAGCTAGAGGAAAAAGAGATGTATTATATTATTATGTAGTAATTACTGGGGGACCAGTTTATTACTTCATAACAATAGAAAAACGATCCATTACTTTATGACTAGTAAACGCCTTAATCATGATTCCAACTATTATACTCAGTCAGTCAGTTAAGTGTCATACGTGATGCACGCTTCGATCGATCCTGTCTCGAAAGAGACATGGCTGACTGAGCAGAAGATTATCCAAAAGTAGGTTGTCATTGCTTTCTGCGTTAGACTAGTTGCAAGCCAAGGTTATAGAACCCAATTTGTCCTATTATTTAACCCATAACTGGAGGAAAGAGACGGATTAATGCCTTTCCTAAGGGTATTTGTGCGTAAGTGAATGCAAGGAATTTAACGTGAATTCGAACTCGGCAACCCGATTTGTCGTTTCGAGTCGATTTCCACTGCATCAAAACGCACATCCCGTAAACATAGCGTGCTATAAAATATACTACTCCAAGATACATAGACTCTTATTGTTCAAGGATCCAGTGATGATTTTAGTGGAATTAAAGTCTGAAGACAAGTTTTAACAATTTTATTGAATTTTGTCTGTGTACACCATTTCGTAAATAAAGAAGGAAACATTTAAAACTGAAAATAAAATAGAGATTAATGCCTTGAGCTACGAGAGTGCCGACATACGAACTGAACTCCGAAATTCGGTTCCTAATCCTACCTCATTTCTTATTTATTCAGACGTTTGCGCTCGTTATACAAAATTAGGAGGGGGGGCTATTTAAAAAAAAATAAGGGCGATTTTTAGGGGTCTGGAACGAATTGGAAATATTTCCATTAATTTCAATAAGGAAAATTGATTCGAGATACGATATTTTGAGTTACGAACTCCGTTATGGAACGAATTAAACTCGTATCTCAATGTATTACTGTTTTTTAATTCATTTTTATTCATTGTGTATAATACCGAGGTGCAGTAGATGTCGGTTCGGAACGAGAAATCAGAGAGCCGAGTTCGAATTTCAGTTGAATTCATTGGATCCACTTACGCACAAATAACTGTGGGAAAGGTATTAATCCATCTCTTCTCCCTCCAGCTATGAGCTAAATGTCAAAACAGATTGAAAACCAGTCTACCGCAGAAACTAATGGCAACCTACTGCAGGAAAATCTTCTGCCCAGTCGGTCATGTCTCTTTCCAGACATGATTGCCTAAGCGTGTATCACGTATGGCACTTACCTGACTGACTGACTGTTAATCCAAATATTTGAAATAATTTTAGCTTTAAATCCCAAAAACCTTTCATATATTTACAAAGTTCTTTGTTATTATTATTATTATTATTATTATTATTATTATTATTATTATCTATTTATATTTATTTTTTTTAAAGATAGTTTTTTAAAGCGTTATTTTTAAAATTAATGGCGGAAATGATAAGAGCTTCGCGTTTTCGTATTTTTTTTATTTTTTATAATCGTGTGGCGCCAAGCAAGGCATTTTACTGCCACTGTTGTGCAGGGGTTACATAGGAGGAATGTTATGAGAAAGAGTGACAGGTTACAGTGGGTGTCAGGAAGAGGGTATGAGAAGTATGAGAATACTGATGAGAGTGGGGTGGACGGAGAAAAGAGCATGAGAGAGGGAGGATGCAAGTTAGTGAGACTTGAGATGACGATTGACTTTACATTTGAATCCTTGATGATTGTGGCTATCGGGATATTTAATTGTAGAGCCGTCACGAATTTTAGCTAATACGCATATTTACGCGAAAATTAACGAAAAATCACTCTTCAATTTCTAGTCTATTTAAGATGGTTTGCGGCTTAGATTTAAGAATCGGAGAGCTGAGTTCGAATTCCAGTCGAATTCGTTACATTCACTTATGTGCAAATACCGTTGGGAACTCTTTTACTTCCAGCTATGGTTAGATAGCAGAACAAATTGGATAATATAGCCTTGGTTGGTAACCAGTCTACTGCAGAACGAAACGGCAATCTACTGCTGGAAAATCTTCTGCCTCGTCGGTCATGACTCGAAAAGACATGATCACTCAAGTATGTCTCACGAATTATACTTAACTGATTGACGGATGTACGTTGTGGTACAGTGGATATCGGCTCGAAACGAGAAATCGGGGAACCGAGTTCGAATTCCAGTTGAATTCATTGCATTCACTTACGCGCAAATACCTTGGGAAAGGTAATAATCCGTTTCTTCCTTCCAGTTATGGGTTAAATAACAGGATAGATTGGGTTCTATAGCTTTGGCTGGCAACCAGTCTACCGCAGAAAGCAATGGCAACCTACTGCGGGATAATTTTCTGCCCAGTCAGTCATGTCTCTTTCGAGACATGATCGCCCAAGCGTGTTTCATGTATGGCACTTAACTGACTGACTGATTGACAGATCAAGGAAAAACTAGCTGATTCGCACTTTCTCTCGAGCAATGTTTAGCAAGCGGCAATTTCAGTTTTAACAGACTTTTCTGTAAATACGGTATTGGGACAAAGGTAGTATTTTAAAATTAATTCAATTAATTGGCATACGTGATACCCGCTTGAGTGATAATATCTCGAAAAAAACATGACTGACTGGTCAGAAGATTTTTCTAAAAAAAGCTTGCCATCACTTCCTGCGGTAGACTGGTTGCCAACCAAGGCTATAGAACCCAATCTGTCCGGCTATTTAACTCATAGCTGGAGGAGAAGCGGTTGATTAATGCATTTTCCAAGGGTATTTATGCGAAAGTGAATGCAACGAATTCGACAGGATTTATCAACAACAAATAAAATGCTTGTAGAATACAAACATCAGTAGCTATTGTCGAGTAAATTTTATAGATTTCAATAACAAAAATAAAGTAACTATTAAAATCCCAAATTTAAAAAATATATTAATAAATCCTGTTTGAATTTATTAATTAAATACGTTTTAAGGAAAATCTATGCCATGCTAAACTGATCAATTGTTTTTTCAGCGTTCACGCAATTCGCAGTTACCAAGGAAATAAACACTTAGCGATCCCATGTTAACAACAGTAGGAAAATCACAGGAAATTATTGGGACAAGTCGATGTAACAGGACCTGTTCTTAAGCAATGCCTTTCACTTTTACGTCATGTAGTTAATATCCTCTAACCTACTTCAAATATGATTTTCGCTTAATGTCCTGTATCTGAAATAATATTAGGAAACAAGGTTTCTTCTTCTTTTTCTTCTTCTTCTTCTTCTTCTTCTATGTGCCCTGTCCCATCAGGACGTAGGCGATCATGTTTCTCCACGTCTCCCTATCCCTTGTGGCTCTTAGTATGTCTGCTCCTGTTACTCCTGGCAACCCCCGTTCCGTTATCCACCTGATCAGGCCCTGCAAATATGTTATCCGCTCCCTTCCTCTGTCTCTCTTTCCTTCTATCAGGCCAGTCAGTATCAGATTCTCCAAGCTCTCCTTCCTTATTTTGTGTCCCAGGAACTTCAGTTGTATCTTCCTGATGCTCAGTATCAATTTCCTTTTGTTGCCATTCTTTCCAACACCTCATCGTTGCTTGCATGCTCAGTCCACGATATCCACAGCATCCTTCTGTAGAACCCCATTTCCGCTGCTTCCAGTTTTGTCCTCATTTTCGATGATATTGTCCAGCATTCACTGCTGTATTGAAGAACTGACATCACATAGCAATCCAGCACTCTTTTCTTTGTTTCTAGTGAAATTTTCCTGTGTGTTAGTACTTTACTCAGCTTCTGGAACGCATCCTTTGCCATGCCAATTCACCTTATAAGCATGCGCGGGTAAAGGCGTTTTTCTCTGATATTAAAACGCTGAACAGCAAGAAATAGTTCCATATCTCAAAAATTGTTAGGACAATTCTGAAGAGAGTTTTTAAATCTGCCTCCTCGTCTGTTACAGATTCGGTTGTTTGGGTAGCAATGAAAAATGGAATTTATTACTATTATTATTATTCTGGAATTTGATAAAGAAAACACAATAACATAAAATATTATAATTAACTTTTACCTATTTGTATCTATACGGCCGGTATTGCAAGTCTGATGCTTTTACTAAAGTCATAAATGCTAATATTGAGAAGGGAAAAATGTATCCATGCACAAAATAGTTCGGGCGGTATTATTTCTTTATGAACACCCAGCCTAAGGGTGAATGAGTGCAGTTCTTTTAAAAACGTCAATAAAATATGAACTTAGGCTTAATACTTTCGTTCATATTTCTTGCCTATAGCATTTTATATTTTGAATGCGCATACAACTGTCTTGAATAAATAGATATAAGCCAGCTTCTTCTTCTTCTTCTACGCCATCGTTGGCCATTTTTTTCCTTTCCTTTTGTTTTAACTTTTATTTGTTTAATTACGCTTTTCTTCTGCATTTTTTAAATGGATTTCATTCTTTTTTGAAACGGAATAATTAGAGATATATAAAAAAAAATCGCTGGAAAAATTAGCAGAGTCTGAAGGAAAAGGCCTCAAAGTAAATAAAAACAAATTTTTCTCGGCAAAATGTTTACGCTACCATGAAGAGGATAGATCAAAGTATTTTTTATTATTTTTTAAAATCTTTTTTAATTGTTTTTAAAAGGTTCATTTAGTGGTAAAAATCTTTTTTTTTTATCTCGTCAGAGCAAGTCATAAATTGACGCCAGAGTTTATTACGTCATTTTTTTTTAAACCTATTTTTTTTATTCCGATCAATATAATTTCGGTTTGAAATACACCAGGGTATTTTGCTTACTGTAATTAGTAAATTTAATCTCTTGGCTTTCAATTAAAGCTAAAATTATAGCTTCAAGAATTTTTTTTAAAAATTCAATTTAAATTGAGGTATCGAAGATTTGAATGGAGGTACCTATAACAAATTAAAATATAACGCGTCTAATCGTTTATTTAGCATTTATTACACATAAAAATGTTTTCTATTTTACAATATCAGAAAAATATTGTTGCGAGAAATAAAAAAAAAAACGGTAAGCGTAATTTTAAGATTTCAACCTGGGATGGAACTTCAAATAAAGCCTTCCTTATTCTTCTCCTCGACTGAATCAAAAATTCCCTCTTTTTTCTCTCACTTAACAGGACACAAGATGGCGGCAATCAACATTTTCACTGATCGTATCCACCCTGCCATTGACCTTTTCTCCGACTAATTATGGTCCAGCTGTTATAAGTGCCGTTCTCCACCCCCTACCATCGTACAAAGAAAAACACAATTCAGACATCGACCCAACCCTTTACCGCCGCCGCCGCCGCCACCTTAACCAATCCCAGTGGTATCCAGGCTCTCTCCCTCACCGACTGGGAAGCACTTGCTTGTTTTCCCGTCTTTTCAGATCGATCAACCGTTCACGTTAGCCTTCACCTCGATCTCACCCCGACCCCACTCCAAGCCATGCCACGCTTCGCCACGATTGGTCAGGGTTAAAAATCTGAACACAATCCGAGCAAGTGATCGTCATATCTTTCACTTTTTTTGCTCTTTTTTTTGGTGGGAGGGGGGGGGGGGCTATTTATTCACAGTATCCATAGAAGTCTGTTTTTTTCTCTTTTTTTTCTCTCATTCGTTTCTTCACTTTCTCTTTCTACACTTTTCTGTCTTTCTTTTCTTCATTTTCCTTTCCTTCTTTTTTTCACTTGACTTTACTGTTTCTTTTCCAGTTTCTTTTTCTTTTCTTCATCTACTTTAGTTTTTCTTTATTTCACTTTTCTTTCTTTTTCTTCATTTTATTTGACTGTTTCTTTTTTAATCTTTTTTATTTTTTTTTAATTTGATTTACTGTTTCTTTTTCTGGTTTCTTTTTTCTTTTCTTCGTTTACTTTAGTTTTTCTTTCACTTTTCTTTCTTTTTTTCTTCATTTTATTTGACTGTTTCTTTATTTTAATTTTTCTTTCTTTTTTTACTTGATTAAACTGTTTCTTTTTTCTTTAATTACTTTATATTTTCTTTTTTCACTTTTCTTTCTTTTTTCACTTGATTTTACTGCTTCTTTTTTCTTTTCTTCACTTACTTGAGTTTTTCTTTTTTTCACTTTTCTTTTTTTTTCTTCATTTCACTGTTTCTTTTTTACTTTTTCTTTCTTTTTTCACTTGACTTTACTGTTTCTTTTATCACTCTGCTTTGTTTTTTTTTATTGTTTCTTTTTTTCACCTTCTCGTTCCTTCTTCACATTTCTCTATGTTTTTTTTTTACTTTTGTCTCTTCGTCATTTTATGATTTTTCAATTTTCATCATTTTCATTCATTTTTTCTCTTTTTCGAACAAACTCGTCTCTTTATCATATATGCCTTTACTTATCTTTTCATTACTCTTACTCACCATGGAAGTCATTTAGTCACTTTTCTTTATTTTTAATTTTCTTTTTCTTCATTTTACCTTCCTCTCTTTATTTCCTCCATCGAAAAACCATCACCACCATTATTTTTTGTTTTTGTTTTTTGCTTCAATATACATTTTTTAGGAATAGATAGATAGATAGATAGATAGATAGATAGATAGATAGATATGAACAGACTGAGATAAATAGATAGATAGATAGATAGATAGATAGATAGATAGATAGATAGATATGAACAGATTGAGATAGATAGATAGATAGATAGATAGATATGAACAGACTGAGATGAGATAGATAGATAGATAGATAGATAGATATGAACAGATTTAGATAGATAGATAGATAGATAGATAGATAGATAGATAGATAGAACAGACTAGATAGATATGAACAGATAGATAGATGATAGACAGATATGAAAGATGAGATAGATAGATAGATAGATAGATAGATAGATAGATAGATAGATAGATAAATAGATAGATAGATAGATAGATAGATATGAACAGACTGAGATAGATAGATAGATAGATAGATAGATAGATAGATAGATAGATAGATAGATATGAACAGACTGAGATAGATAGATAGATAGATAGATAGATAGATAGTTTTTTTTTCAGATTTCACCATAAAGTTATTATAATTCAAACAATACTGATCAAAATTTACTATATCTTTATATTCCTATAAACATACCCTGCAAAGATTGTTTTAATATTATCTGCTTTATATGAAATATTTATATCTTATTTGGGGGAAAAGGATTTTTCTATAACTAAGAGGTTGTTTTTTTATATTGTTAATAAGTAGTCATTAGTAGAGCCACGTATAATATCATGGATAATATGAAGAAAGAGATAACGACAAAAGAGATATAAAATATTGTCAAGAAGCACAGTGATGGGAACATAACAAGAAATGTCTCAAAATATTCAATGGGCTCCTTAGATCAATAAAAAATTCTCTACAGTAGCAACAGATAAGAATAAAAAGAAAAGAAAAGAAAAACAGGCTTTAAAAATTGAGGCACTGAGATCCGAATGCTAATTGGGAAGGCCAATAACGAATTCCAGAAGCTGAGCAAAATTTTAAGAGACAGAAGAGAGTACTGGATTGCTATGTGATGTCAGTTCTTCAATATGGCAGTGAATGCTGGACAATATAATCAAAGAAGGAAAAACTTGAAGCAACTGAAATGTGGTTCTACAGAAGGATGCTGAGGATATCATAAATCAAGCATGTGAGCAATAATGAGGATTTAGAAAGGATGGAAACGAAAAGGAAATAAATACAGAGCATCAGGAAAAGACAGTTCAAGTTCTTGGGACATGTGATGAGGAAGGAGGGTTTGGAGAATCTGATACTCACAGGTCAAATATAGGGAAAGAAAGACAGGGGAAAGCAACGGATAACATATTTGAAGGGCCTGAGCAAGTAGAAGGCAAAGCGGGGTTTGGGTTGAGTAACAGGAAAAGGCGTGCTAAGAGCCACCAGGCATAGGGCATAGGGAAACGTGGAAGGCCATGATCGCCTGAATGGACAGGGTACATAGAAGAAGAAGATATATGTCAACTGTTTATAAGAAATTATATGGTTATAATTATGTGGTTATAAAGTGGGGAATCAAATCTATTTTATAATCAATATATAAATATATATAAACTGAACCCTCATTTTGTGGTCATGCTAGTTTCTATACTATTCTAGATTTATGGGCTTGAGCTAGTGGATGACACAGCGGGGTTTGGGTGGTGTAACAGGAGAAGGCGTGCTAAGAGCCACCAGGGATAGGAAGACGTGGAAGGCCATGATCTCCTACGTCCTGAAGGGACTAGGTACATACAAGAAGATATATGTCAACTGTTTATAAGAAATAATGTGGATATAAAATGGAGGATCAAATCTATATTATAATCAATATATAAACTGATCCCTCACCGTCATCCAGCGGCTGTTAATTGTTAGCGCCAACGGCGTAAAAGGGATACAATTCCTCGAAACTGTTCCCTCGCCTGGAAAAGGATAACAGGTGTCACCGGACCGTTATCCTCCGACTGTTCACACCAAACACAAAATAACTCTCGGGACATGGAACATCAGAACGTTAAACAACTGTGGATAGCTGGAGATTGTCAAACAGGAGATGAGCAGATCGAATATTATCATTTTAGGCATATGCGAAACTAGATGGCCAAACATGACAACCACAAGATCATATACGCAGGAGGTAAAATTAATGAAAAAGGAATCGGCTTGATACTAGACCAAGACATGAAGAAATGCGATCTGATGTACTGCCAGTTATCTGAAAAAGTTCTTGTGATTAACCTAAAAGAAAAGCCCTTCAACATGGCTACTGTAGTAGCGTATGCACCGACAAAACAAATCATTGAAAAGCAAATAGAATCTTTCTACTTCATACTGGACAACGCTAAGGGTCAGTGTAAAACAAAAGAAATTAGAATTATCATAGAAGACCTGAATGGCAAAATAGTCAAGGAGAGGGAAGGTGTAATAGTTGGCAACTTCGATCATGGAAACCGCAATGACCAAAAATAAACATGTAACCATTGGTGCATTGCAAAAAAATTTTACCATTGTTATTTGCAGTTTTCTTTTCTCAATCATTTACGATATTTTTACAAGCGTCAGATCAGACCCCAAATTCAGTATTGCTGGCATATCAGAGCTGCAGTTGGCCAGCTTGCCTGACTGCGAAAGCAAAAACGAATTCTTTTCCACCCTACAACCCCTTTCCCCTGTTGCTACTTCATCGTTATTTCTATGCCAAATGTCAAGACTAGCTACATTTTTTAATTCCACCAGTTAAGATCTCCACATCTAGGACCCACCAGTCTTCGTACACAGGGTGAACTCATCCTCATTCTCTTCCTGTTCATTTGGCAAGGAGTAATTTCCAATTAAACAGCTGCTTTCCTAGAACTGTTACTTTGTGGAATAAGCTCTATCCTACGTACCCTCATAGGCACTTCTTACATCTTCCCTTACAAATCAATAAGCTTCTTCTTTGACTGGCTTGTATTGGGCCAAAATAGTTTCAAACAAAATTGTTGGAAGCTAAAAACTTTATTCAAAGTTGTTGTACGAGATTCAATATCAAAAGATTATTAATTTGTGTCCCTACAACAAATAGATGACGAAAATTAAACAGATGGATTGATATATAAATAGATTTAAATTTAGATTCTAATTTAGCGTTTCAATGTTATTACATTCTGTAATTATTATCTCGTGTATGCCAAGTTCTAAATCATGTTGAATTTTGAAAATATCTAAACTTATTTATAAATGGAACTTTGTGTGTGTCTGTCTGTGTGTGTATCCGTTACCTATAGACTCCGAAACGGTTCAACCGATTTTCTTGAAAATTTACACAGTTGTACGATAAGCGTCTGCGAGTGTTCTTAGATAGGTTTTGTGTTGAGGTACCCCCGATAAATATCGAAAATCGATAATCGAAAAAGTCGGGTTATAGAAGGAGTGGTCCGATTTTAATCAAATTTGATACACTCATAGACAAAGACATAAGAAACGATATTCAGAAGTTTCAAGGTTGCAGTTCTTACAATAGTGCAGAAAATCGATAATATATATAAATAAGATGTTTGTGTGTGTGTTTGTTTATCTGTCTGTGTGTCCTTCATATAAATCCACAATTTTTATCTGATTCTCACCAAACTTCACACAAATATTTTTTAGGCTGAGTCTGAGCTCCAGGACTATGGATTAGTTTTAAAGCTTTCATTACACCCGAGCAACGCCGGGCTATACTGCTAGTTTTGCCATAAAGTTAATGTCAAATATTGTGTCTTATGCGATTCACACCAGGAAATGCCCAACGTCTTAATCGAACATAATTATCCATCAGGAACGTCAATGTGAGAAGAGTTCATCTATCTGTAGTAACCGCAATATATAGTGATTTCTCTCTAAGAGATTTCAGCGTAAGTCTTGTACTCGATGTCGCCTCAGCAAGTCGAAAGACCTAAGCGCCCCGATAGTTGGCCTAAAAGCTAACCTCGAAGCCACCAAGTTCAAAATCGGGCGAATTGGCATGGCGAAGGAAGCAGTCCAGAAGTCGAGTAAAGTATTAAGAAACAGGACAGTTTCGCTAGAAACAAAGAAGAGAGTACTGGATTGCTACATGCTGTCTGTCCTTCAATATGGCAGGGAATGCTGGACAATACCATCAAAGATGAAAGAAAAACTTGAAGCAACTGGAATGTGGTTCTACAGAAGGATGCTGCGAATCACATGGATCGAGCACGTGAGCAATGACGAGGTTTTGGAAATTATAGAAACAAAAAGGAAATTAATACTGAGCATCAGGAAGAGACAGCTGAAGTTCCTGGGACACGCAATGAGAAAGGAGGCCAGATAGAGGGAAAAAGAGACAAGGGAAAGCAACGGATAACATATTTGAAGGCCCTAATCAGGTGGATGACGGAACGAAGTTTGCATGGTGTAACAGGAGAAGGCGTGCTCAGAGACACCAGAGATAGGGAAACGTGGAAGGCCATGATCGCCTACGTCCTGAAGGGACAAGTCACATAGAAGAAGAAGAAGAAGAAGAAGAAGAAGAAGAAGAAGAAGAAGAAGAATGTTAGTGGCTGCAACATTGTAAGTAAGGAAGCGGTCCTAGCTAAACTTAAGTCATGAGCACACAAGACAGCTAGATAACAGGAAATTATGTGAAGGGAGAAACAGAATCTGATAAAGCAAGAATATTGACATTTTGCTCACAAATTTAAGGTTTTACATTTTTAACTACCCGTTAGTCAGTTAAGTGCCATACGTGATACACGCTTGGGCGATCATGTCTCGAAAGAGACATGACTGACTGGGCAGAATATTATCCCGCAGTAGTTTGCCATTGCTTTCTGCGGTAGACTGGTTGCCGACCTAAGCTATAGAACCCAATCTGTCCTGCTATTTAACCCATAACTGGAAGGAAGAGACGGATCAATACCTTTCCCAAGGGTATTTGCGCGTAAGTGAATACAATTGATTCAACTGGAATTCGAACTCGCCTCCCCGGTTTCTCGTTCCGAGCCGATATCCACTGTATCACAACGCACATAATGAGTGATTTGAACAAAACCTTATTGCAAAATTGGTTTTATAACATCGAGAAGTAAATGAATTTATTTAGATTCACCAAAGGATTTATATTCCACAAATGACGCTATCTGAAACGATTCCTGCTTTCTGAATATTTTGCCATATCTATATATAAAATTCTGTGACTTCCATTAGTCCGTCAATCAGTCCGCCATATCTTCTAAAATGAACATACATTGAACGATCGAAATTAAATTTTGGAAGAAGTGAAAAAGTTTTAAAGGGAATACAAACTACAAAGTACATTGATTTTGCTAGGGTACAATTGCTTAGTACAATAATATTTTTGGCAAAAATAAATGTTTCATAATTTAGCATACAAAATATTCCCACTAATTAAAAAAAAAAACAATTTAACGATTAAAATAACATACGTATTTAATAAAAATGCAATATTGTTTTTTCATGTCTTTTCTTTAAGTTTTTATGTACAAGAACCCTGTTTCCAGTTCACCCTGCATTTGCGAGAACTAATCACTACACCAAACGCTTCAAAATGTTGGATTTTGGCGCCAGGAAAAATATTTGCGCATGGCTGGTTGTATGTTGCATGCTCAAGAGTAAGAAATCCTAAGAATCTATTCTTCGCTATTAACTAGAAAAACTGGAACAAAGTCAATTTTCTTAAAAAATATTGTTTACCATGAAGTTCTGTTAAATTAAAAAAAATATTACACAGCGAATTAGGGGTTTTGTCAAAGTATTTTTTCAAACAATTCAGCTTATTCAAATTTTATCCATTGGTTTGCGAAATTGAACGAAGCGTAGAGCTCGTGAATTTCGACAAAAAGTATTTTACTATGAGAATGCTTTTCTTTCTCTTTAGCATAAAACTGCATCTTTCAAAGAAATGGAAACTAACAACTTTTAGGTGAAAATGTCTTTAAAAATGTACAAAAATCGATTAGAAATTTCCAATAATGGACTCAGAATATGGTTATTCTATTATAGCGAGTTTAGGCCTCAATACAAATGATTGGCTGCAGAGAATATATGTAGTAGCAGCAACCCGCAGTATACTGCGGGTTGCTGCTACTACTGACAGGCGCCTTTAAGAAGTCGCAGCAGCGACTGACAGGCGCCTTTAAGAATCCACGCTTTCAAAAACACACTCTTTCCCCGTTTTTTTTCTTTCGCTTTGTAGGCCCATCGAACCTAAAGAAACGCGCTCCTCCACAGCTGCTCATGTAAATAATACTGTTCGTGTTTCAGAAATGTAGATACTTAGACTTTACAGTTAATGAAAAGTGTACATAGTTCACAGCCAGACTTTTACTATTTTACAAGTAACCAAAAAAGGATTCTGTCCGTTTTTAAAGGAAAAAAAAGAAAACGCTTCACAGTATGTGTCAGTTATATTTAGTCTTCGAAGTAATCGCCATCGGCATCCAGCACCTTCTGCCAACGTGTCTCTTTCAGTAGAACTCGGGAGGTTTTGACGCAAAGAAGTCCGCGAGGGCTTTGCGCAAGTCTGCTTCATTGGTGAAGGATTTCCCACGAAGATGATTATCCAGGGAGTGGAAGAGGTAATAATCGGATGGCGCAAGGTCAGGTGAATAAGGTGGATTGCACAATGTCTCCTACCCAAGTTGCTGTATGGTATCCCTGACCACTCGCGCGACATACGACCTGGCGTTGTCATGGAGGAAAAGCACACCTTTACGATTCACAAGTGCTGGCTCCTTCTGGCGCAATGCCTGTTGCATACTTTTCAGTTGCTGTGAGTATAGGTCTTGGTCCGTTAGTAGCAGTTCATAATGAACCACTTGACGACCTGTCCACCACACACAAAGCATAATCTTGCGTGGATGCATTGGCGGTCTTGCGGTATGAGGGACAGCATCCTGAAGAGACAAGCAATGTCTAGAACGCTTGGGAGTTTCGTACCGAACCCACTTTTCATCATTGGTAAGCACTCGATTGAATAAGGATGCGGTACGGTGGCGAGAAAGCAGTGATACGCAGATAAACAAGATTTAATATGAAAAATAAAAATAAAAAGATTTAGACATAAAATGGAGAATAAACTTTATAATTCGAAGGTGTGATGAAGTGAAGCATAATTTTGTAGTTTTATATTTATTTTAATACTAGTAGTATATCCCGGCGTTGCTCGGGTGTAATGAAAGCTTTAAAACTAATCCATGGTCCTGAAGCTCAGACTCTTTGGACGTTGGCACGAAAGACTAAAAAGCAATAGTTGTTTCCAGTTAAAGCGAAACCGTAGACTGAAAGAAAAATGAATGGATGTAAGTCAAATTTTGATTTCCTGGTATCGATATGAAATAAGTTTTTCGTCATAAACTGAATTTTGAAGGCTAGATAAGTCCTCTGAGTAAATGGTATCATGGCTGAGACTAAGAACTACAATTATACCTACTTAGAGCCAAACTCGAAGCAAAAACTAAAATAAAAGGGCTAAAAAAAATACAGATATACAGGCAGATAAACAGACACACACACACAAACATCTTGCCTTATATATATATATATATATATATATATATATATTATCGATTTTCTGCACTATTGTAAGAACTACAACGTTGAAACTTCTGAATATCGTTTCTTATGTCTTTGTCTATGAGTGTATCAAATTTGATTAAAATCGGACCAGTCCTTCTATAACCCGATTTTTTCGATTATCGATATTTATCGGGGTTACCTCGACACAAAAATCTTCTGCCCGATCAGTAATGTCTCTTTGGAGACATTATCGCCCATAAGACACTTAACTGACTGACTTAATAGTTGGAAACATGATTAAGGCTTCTACAGGGTATAAAGTGGGGGATCAGTTTTATACTGTTATGCAGTAATAATCTGATCCCCCATTAATAACTACTAAATAATGTAATAAATCTCTTCCCACTTTAGCTATGAGTCAAATAACAGGACAGATTGGGGTCTATAGCCTTGGTTGGCAACCAGTCTACCGCAGAAAGTAATAGCAACCTACTGTGGGAAAAAATCTTCTGCCCGATCAGTCATGTCTCTTTCGAGACATGATCGCCCAAGCGTGTATCACGCATGGCACTTACCTGAGTGACCGACCTTTTATATTCAGAAAAGTATTAATATAAAGAAACTACGCTCAAACAACGAATAAACACTATAGAAAAAAAAACTACTATTTTCAAAGTAGAGAGTGCTTACAAAATGAGCCGCGACCTTTGCTGTCTCGCTTGCATGAATGATGACGTCATAAGATCTGAGAATGACCTAACAGCTCGAGGAGCTGCCTTTTCCGCTTTCGTTTGATAAGTTCACCCACATCTCCTCGAACGAAGCGATCGACAGATGTCAGGTTTTGTGAAGAGGGTGGATATGTGCACTAACAAACACCAATTGGCGAGGGGGCGATTAGAAACATTCTCGAGCATCCGTTTAAATATGCTTCACTGAACATGCGCAATCAGACACTGTAGTTATCTCCCTTGTATCCGGTTACACCTCAAATATAAAACCATAATGATTATCTAGGTGTGTGTGTGTGTGTGTGTGTGTGTGTGTGTGTGTGTGTGTGTGTACGTGCACGTGTGCCTGAAATGAGCTTCTGCGTCGTTTATTTGAAGACTTGTTAAAACAGACTTTGATGTGAATAACAAATATATCAGTCAGTCAGTTAAGTGCCATACGTGATACACGCTTCGAGCGATCATGTCTCTTTTGAGACATGACTGATTGGGCAGAAGATTATCGCACAGTAGGTTGCCATTGCTTTCTGTGGTAGCAAATGCTATAGAACCCAATCTGTCCTGTTATTTGACTCATAGCTAAAGGGAGAAGAGATGAATTATATTATTAAGCAGTAATTAGCGGGGGATCAGTTTATTACTTCGTAACAATAAAAAACAGATCCCTCACTTTATGACCTGTAGACGCGTTAATCATGATTCCAACTATTATACTCAGTCAGTTAAGTGCCATACGTGATACACGCTTGGGCGATCATGTCTCGAAAGAGACATGACTGACTGGGCAGAAGATTATTCCGCAGTAGGTTGCTATTGCTTTTTGCGGTAGATTGGTTGCCAGCCAAGGCTATAGAACCTAAATTGTCCTGCTATTTAACTCATAGCTGGATGGAGAAGAGATAGATTATATTAAGTATAATTAGTGGGGGATCAGTTTATTACTTCATAAAAATAGAAAACCGATCCCTTACTTTATGTCTACTAGATGTTTTAATTATGGTTCCAACTATTATATTCAGTTAGTCAGTTAAGTGCCATACGTGATACACGCTTCGGGCGATCATGTCTCGAAAGAGACATGACTGACTGGGCAGAAGATTATTCCGCAGTAGGTTGTCATTGCTTTCTGCGGTAGACTGCTTGCTAGCCAAGGCTATAGAACCCAATCTGTCCTATTATTTAACCCATAACTGGAGGAAAGAGACGGATGAATACCTTTCTCAATGGTATTTCTGTGTAAGTGAATGTATGTAATTTAACTGGGATTCGGAGTTGGTTCTACTGATTTTTCGTTCCAAATCGACATCCGTAGCACCACGACGCACACCCGATAACAAATATATAAGAATGTATTTATATTTGATTAACTAGTCAATCATTTTTGGTCCCTAGCATTTTGTGAGCATTTTTTTTTCTTAGTTAAATCAACCAAGGAGATGTCTGCAATTTGTACACACCACGGCTGCCATATGTCCAATGATTCCGTTTCCTAATTTTCTTCTATTATATCAACAATATCTGAAAAAGCAAAACATCTTAAATTGAACAATTTAGAAGAAGCGGCAATAACTTCTGGAGTTATGAAAATCATTAGTATTTATTTTAACATCAAATCTATAAAATTGTCCAAACGATAAGCCTTATTCCGAAACAGCCTGCACGTTTTACAATTAGCTTCCTCATTTAGAGTACAAATTACATTATAGATTCGTATTATTCATTCTTCTACAACCAAAGCCGATTTGTCATCATTGGGTTACTTGCTCAAAACTAATGACGTCACTCGAGTTAACTTCCTTTTTTAATCGGTTCATTTTTAACAACCAATTAAAATTTTTTTCAAAATATAAGATTCATCGATGAATCAACAAAACAGGAAATCAAATTTTGGATTGAGGTTATGTTAACCTTTGAAACCTGCTGAAATGTGAGCCACTTCTTTGTGATCTGACAAATTGTAGACCACTTCTTTTATATACCGTGTCCCTTCAACACGTGGATTACCATATCGCTCATTCAGTAATGGATTAGAGCACTCTGGCTATTAGGCGGGTATAATGACAATATACACGCTAAAAAGTTTGCCTTCTTTTACCGAACGCCCATAGCCCAGAGGTAGAATCACCGACTGACGCCAATTCGGTCGGGTATCAATCCTGGGTTAAAAGCAATCGGAGTCTAACCGTACTGATGAGCTGCGAAACAGATCTGTCTGACTCTCTCTCTCTCTCTCTCTCTCTATATATATATATATATTATTTATTCAGAAATTATAACATGGATATGTTATAATATTTCTACAAAAGTATGGATGTTTGTAGGTTTATTTATGTGTGCATTCTTTCTCTTCCTTGTTTAATATATGAATAACTTTCTAAATGTAATAAATTGGTAAACTTAGAAAGGTTCTTAAAATTTCGCAACTATAATAAAGTAGATTTAATAGTTAATCAATAAGGCTGATCTCAATTTAATCAAATATTAATACCAATGCCCCACCAAGATTATTTTTAAGTCTGCTCACATATTCTCCAAATTAGAAGTTGCTTTACTCTGATTGGTTCACGTTGTACATACAACAATGGCTTCCTGATTAAAGGGGTTTTGCTTGTTTTTAACCTTTTAAAACCATTCAATTTGAAATAAACCACATCACTTGACAAGACACAAGAAGTGTCGAAACAAAATAGCTACTTTTGTAGTGGTATTATAACATATCCATGTTATAATTTCTGAATAAATATTATTAGCTGTACTTTGTATTGAGCACTTTTTTAAGAATAGTGCTTCTTTGGATAAGGAATATTATTCCATCCATACGTACCCTATACTCGTATATTATATATATATATATATATATATATATAAAACTTTCTATCATTTGTAGCGTTTCTCTTTTTCTCTCACCCAATTTTTGTTTTGTCATCCATTAAGACAAGCTCGTTGTGTAGGATAAATTCCCTCCTTACCTTCAACCTGCTCCGTGCGTGTCAAATTCTCCAAGCCTTCTTCTCTCGTTATGTGCACTAGAAGTTTCAACTCTTTCTGATTCCCTCTCATTGTCCTATTTGTTTCCATTTTTCTTCAAGCTTCCTCATTACTCACATATTCAGTCCATGGTATTCTCAGCATCCTTCGGTAGAACCATATTTCTTTTGCCTCAAGGGTTTGCTTGCAGGATAAATTTTGTTGACCACATAGAGGCACTAAATTTTAAAATCTCTTTTTGGTCACTAATTTTGAAATCTATAATATATCAAACCCGTCATTTTTAGTTTATTTCATTATTTCATTTATTTTCTTTTCTATTCTATTTATGAATAGAAAATAAAAATAGTAAGTGACGGATGTGCGTTGTGGTGCA
Source organism: Ascarosepion bandense (assembly GCA_037127315.1). Classification (NCBI taxonomy): domain Eukaryota; kingdom Metazoa; phylum Mollusca; class Cephalopoda; order Sepiida; family Sepiidae; genus Ascarosepion; species Ascarosepion bandense. The sequence goes on from JBBBDQ010000416.1 coordinate 1,674,882, forward strand.
GTGGATGTCGGCTTGGAAAGAGAAATCGGTAAGCCGAGTTCGAATTCCAGTTGAGTACCCTGCATTCACTTAAGCACTGGTACCCAGTTATAGGTTAAATAACAGTATGGGGCCTGGAGGCAACCCATCCAGTGTTGGTGTCACAATAAAAATAACCTTTGGTAGCCCTGGCGAAGCGTCAAGTATTCAGCTATTTGACAAGATTATGAATTTTGCTATAAATACGATTCTATTTATTGAAAAATTGGTTGGTCGATTTTGTTTAGCGGTGTATGAATCTCTATTGGTTATTTAATGCCGAAATCTACGTATTTTGAACGCAGTTTTATGACTTGTATAATTAGAGATAAAAGGTATTGTTAATTTTGGGTTTTACTATAAATAGGTATTGTTAGTCGGCTGATTTTGCTTAGTATCATATCACCCACTTTCGGTTATTTAATGTCTAAATCTAAATAATTTGTACATAATTTTACGGATATTTTTACAGAAGTAAAGGGTATGCTTTTGAAATATGTATTTTGTAGATCTGAAATGTATTTTGGGATATTTTGCTATAAAAATATATTGTTTATTTTATTATAAAAACATACTGTGACTTTTGTTTGGGATTCGCTGTTTGTTCATAGCTGACACCCTAACAGGTGCTACCAACCGGAGTTAGGGTAGACCCAGTAACAACAGCAATTAAAAGTTGGTTCAATGCTCCTCAAAATTTTATCAGCGGCCTTGCTACCGGGACGCAGTTTGTCGTTATGCCCAGGACGATTTATTGAGAAAGGAGAAGTTTTCATTCATGCAAGTTAGGAAAACACTGTATGCCTTTTTATATTTTTGGAAAATCTATGATAAAGTGGAAAAAAAGTTTCGCGTGAAGCCGTTCGTCGTTTATGTGTTGAAAAGAGAAAGCAATTTGTTAAAACGAACGTGTATAGAAAGTGCTTTAATCGCTAAAACGCAATTTACGTCTTGACTTTTCGTGCCAGATCTTCTTTTGTCATAATGTTGGATATTTAATAACAAACGTGATGGAAATATAAACAAATGGAAAAGAAAGTAAATTAAAGGGTAAACTTTATACCCCCCCCCCCAACATCATCATTTCACACCCAATAGTGTGTAGGGCAGTAACTTTTTGTTACTGCTTCCTTAACAAACTGTTTTTTTTTTGTTTTTTTTATGGAGCAGGGTTGTCACCCATCTAAATACTGACAAGAATCCATGTTGCTTAACTTCGGTGATCAGACGAGAACTGGTGTATTCAACACGATAAAGCTGTAGACATACCCCCCCCCCCCCACACATATATACATAATGTTGAGTTGTGATAGTTTTTGGCGCCAAGAGTGTTGTTTTTCAGTAGTTTTACTGATAAGAGGTATTTTTACAAGCAGCTATTTTTTGTAGGGTGCTCAATATCAGGGTAGAGATAAAGCCTTGATAGTTTTAGTGCAAAGAATTTTTTATTTCAAATTAGCAGGTTCATACCAAAAAAAACAACCCATAAGTGAAGTAAAAACAAAAATACAGCCCTGATGAGTGAAGATATCATAACGATGACCTCTCGAAATTTCGAAGTCGGCATGAACCTGCTCAGTCAAAGTAAGAAATTCTTCATTTTAAATTGTTAAATATAAGATACAATGAATGTGTATTATGTTTAATCATGAGCCGTTCTAAACATCGTATTTTGGCTTTAATTTCAGGTGAAAATAAAGACAAAAATTCTCCAAATTTGGATAATTTTTTATTAAGTTGGTTCTAAGCTTTCGGCTCATATGAGCCATCTTCAGAGACGTTACAGGGACGTTAACATAAAAACATCCACCATCAAAGACAATTTTATCTTGTGTTGACATAAAACTTTGCTAAGCAACGATAAAAATTATCAAATAGCAAACGCAGTTCGTAAATTTGTAATGCGGTTCTATGACGTCACACCACGTGAGAGCTCGAAATGTTAACAGACCATATATTTAAATGCAATGTAATGTGTTATGACCAGATTTAAACGTGATTTTATTAGGTGTGGGTTGTTTGGATGGCCTCCAATATCTGAATATATATTATAATTACTTTAGAACATGTGCAAACTACAAACTACTACAAAATTGTACATTTTGTTCCGACATTGAAAGAACAATGTCTCATCAGCAATTCAATTCCGGCCAAAATTTAAAATTTCTCTCTCTTGGCCGTTTCCATTGTATCTCCCATTTCGTCCCTCTCTACATTTTCTCATTTTTTTCCTCTTTATTTTCCTCTTTACTTTCTACTCCTTCTGCATCTTTTTTCCCTCTTTCTATTCTTTTTCTTTATAGAAATTCAATTCTTTCTTTTTTTTTTAAGGCGAAAATATTTGAGCCCAGACACTGTGTAACCGATGTCTATATCTGTCTGCAATTCACTTCCGGACAAAATTGAAAATTTCTCTCTCTTCATTGTCTCTCCCTTTTCTTCTCTCGCTACATTTTCTCACTTTTTCCCCTTTATTTTACTCTTCACTTTTTACTCCTTCTATATCTTTCCTTTCCCTCTTTCATTTCTTTTTCTTTATAGAAGTAGAAGTCTTTTTTTTTTAATGCCAAAAGATTTTAGCTCAGACACCGTGTAACCGATGTCTATATCTGCCTGCAATTCACTCCCGGCCAAAATTTAAATCTCTCTCTCTCTCTCTCTCTCTTAGCCGTTTCCATTGGCTCTTTCCTCTCTATATGTCCTCACTTATTTTCCTCTTTATTTTCCTCTTCACTTTCTATTTCTTCTGTATCTTTCCTTTTCCTCTTTCTTTTCCTTTTCTTGCTTTTTCATCTTTTTTTCTGATCTTTTCTTCCGCCTTTCTTTTCCTCCTTTTTTAATATCTTTTTACCTCGTATTTAAAAAATAAAGAAAAGTGCTGTTTTTTTAAATTTTTTCAATAAAACGTTTGTTACCATCATTATTAACTACCTGATGAGACATTGTTCTTTTAATGTTGAAACAAAATGTACAATTTTGTAGTAGTTTGTACATGTTCTAAAGTAATAATTAAAAATAAATATTCATTACTCTATTTTTATATTGAGTACTGTTTTAAATTAATGTTTTGAACGTTGCAATTATTTTCTTCTTTCTTATTCGTTTGTATATATATATATATATATATATATATATATATATATATAATTTAAACATACGTAAATATCATTTTAGTCTGAGGAAGTCCTTAAGAACAAAACGTGTCAGACGAAAAATTGATTTCAGGTTGAAAATGGAACAAGAAGTGTTATTCAGTACTGGACTTTTCGGAATATTCTATCTTAAAATCGAGATGTCGAACAGAATACGCCATGAAGCAACTACCTTAGTCAAACTATATGATGGAGTGATGTTCAGATCATCAATCGATTTTTCCGGTGGGTTGAACAAGATTGCCCTCTTCAAAATAAGATCCTTTGCTTTCTCTACCCCTGTGAGATAGAAGTGCGTGAGCGTTTTTGCTACCCGGTTGGCCACACAGCCGTTGGTGCATGAAAGCGCATGCGTGCAGAGGCAAACTCGGCGGGAATCCATCGTAACGGAGAAGGTGAGATGAATAAGAACAACCTAATCGATTGCAGACGTAGAAAGGAGACTCGGGTGGGGCGGTGTCGGGAAGATGCGGGAAGATGCGTGAATGGGTGAAGAAGATAGCGTGAAGGAGAAATAAAGGAGAAAAAGAAACAGGAGTGTAATAAAGATGGCGACGAAAGAAACGTGATAAAAATTTTGATTCAGTGAGGAGACGGAAGAAAGAAAGAAAGATTGGATGGATGGATGAATGGATGGAAGGAAGGAAGGAAGGAAGGAAGGATATATAAAGAAAGAAAGAAAGAAAGAAAGAAAGAAAGAAAGAAAGAAAGAAGAGTGTGTGATGAGAAGAAAGAAAGAAAGAAAGAGTGTGTGATGAGAAGAAAGAAAGAAAGAAAAAAAGAAAGAAAGAATGTGTGATGAGAAGAAAGAAAGAAAGAAAGAAAGAAAGAAAGAAAGAAAGAGTGGGTGATAGGAAGGAAGGAAGGAAGGAAAAAAATGGATGGATAGAAAAAAGAAAGAAAAAGAAAAGAAAGAAAGAAAGAAAGAAAGAAAGAAAGAAAGAAAGTAAAGGTGTGTGAATAGAAAAAGAAAGACACAAAAATTATGAATTGAAGAAAGAAAGAAAGAAAGAAAGAAAGAAAGAAAAAGAAAGAATAGGTAAAAAGAAAGAAAGAAAGAAAGAAAGAAAAAGAAAGAATAGGTAAAAAGAAAGAAAGAAAGAAAGAAAGAAAGAAAACGATAGTGAAAGAAAATACATATTCAAAAACGGATGAATCAGAATAGACGAAGCGGGACTTGGTCGCTTTCACTGGAGTCAAGAATATTAACAGAATGCGAAGAGAATAAGGAATTGGTCGTGGTATCAAAATTCTTGTGGATCACAGATCTTTGCAGATGTAATCACAATAGATGGCTGACTGCTAAAGAGAGAATTACAAAATGAAAAAAAAAAAAAAAAGAAACCTCCGAACATGATTGTAGCCACTGAGCAAATACTGAGGTCACAAGTTATATCCGAAAAAAAGGTTCCATTTTTCTCAAAATGAATACATTTATCGCACAGAATAATGAAATATTTCTGTCCCATGTAATTGGTACATTTTCATACACATTGCATACACAAAATGTATCAAGTATTATGGGACAGAGTTTGTATGATATCTTACTATCTCTATCCTATATTTTTGGTACATTTTCTTACACGTTGCATACACAAAATGTGTGAATTATTATAATAGATAATTGGCGTGCCATAAGTAGCCTAGTGGTTATTTGCTTGGAAAATAAAATCGACAAGCCAAATTCAATTTCGCACTAATGTCCTTGTGAAAGGCATGAATTCATCTCTTCATACATACATTTAACGACCAACATACACACACATCCATGCATTTAGCGACCAACATACACACACATCCATACATTCAACAATCAACATACACACACATCCATACCTTTACCATCCAAAAGACTTCTCATACATATCTCTAAAAAATTGTGCATTCACTTGACATGTGTATTAATTCTTTTTTAATCATATCACACGGAGCAAGGCGGTAACGCCACTGATGTGTAGAGGGCCACATTAGAGTAAAAAAGATTAGATAGAAGAGAGTGAAGAGAAGGACGAACCAGTTGGAAAGGAGCAAGAGAAGGATGGGAATACAATAAAATAGTATCATCATTCCTGGAGGTTGTAGTTGTCAAGAATAAGGAAGCGATTTCCACAGGCGAGAAGTGCGAGAAAAGAAGCTACATAAGTAGAATTGTCGTCTTCATTTGGTTGACTTAACTGTGAATGGGTGAGACCCAGTTGCCAGTCTGGTTGCACCTGTTGCAGAGGCACCAGTAACTTAAGTTCATTGGAGCAGAAGCCATGGAAGTATTTATAGAACTGACAAAGGGAAGCCACATCCAATCGGTGGGAAAGTGGCTGTAGTCGAGCCGCCAAATCGGTACCTATCACATTACTGATTCTCCTTTGGAGCCTATCAAGAACACCGAGATGAACAGCGGGGGCACCTGACCATATATGGCAGCAGTATTCCATGCACGGACGAATGATTGATTTGTATATATGCAGGATGGTTTCAGGTGGGAAAAACATCCTGGCCTGACACAGTAACCCAACATTCCTAGCAGTGGATTTAGCTATTGACTCAATGTAGTTGTTCCACTTGAAATCAGAAGAGAGGGTAAGGCCGAGGAGGCGCAGTGTATTGCTCTCGAGGAGACTCGCTTGGTCCATGCTTATGGGAGGCAGGAGAGGTTGCCTGTGATGATTGACAGACAGCAACTTGATCTTAGACGCATTGAAGTTTACAAGCCACTTCTTACCCTAATTCACCACAGAATGTATATCCCTCTCAAGGCCAGCAGCGAGATTATGTTTGTCCGCCACGCCGGGTTTATTACTGATGCGGGAGTAAATTGTGGTGTCATCTGCGTAGATGCATACTTGGCTCTTGATCAAGTCTTGGAGGTATTTTATGCAAATAAGGAAGAGCGTCGAGCCTAAGATAGAGCCCTGAGGGACACCAGCGTTTGTACAGTAGGGTGTGGAGGCATGCCCATTCAGGACGACCTTCATTATGCTGTTACGTAGAAAAGATTGGATCAGATCATGCAATCGTCCGGTAATACCGTAACCCCGTAGCTTACACAGAAGGACAGCGTGCCAAACCCTGTCAAAAGCCTTGGAGATGTCCAAAGCAACAGTACGAGACTCGCCGGACTCCTCAAGGGCCTGGAACATGCGCTCCGTAATGCCTGTCGGAGAAGAGTTTATGGGCAGTAAGATGCTGAACTATTCTTAAATACAGGAACGACAGAAGACGACTTCCAGAATGCAGGAAAACAGGAAGCAGAGAGGCAGTAGTCATAGTGTTTAGAGAGGAAAGAGGAGAAACAGACAAGCGTTTCAGTACACACATTCACATATAAGCATACATGTATTTAAAAATAATTATCTGTTGATTTAATTCACGTGACACATATCTGACCAATGAGAATCAGCACCAAATCCCAAAATCTCAGTATACTGTCATTTTGTAAAAAACATTTTCATTTTAAACTTGATTTCTGAAGAAGCTTTAATAAAAGTGAAGCATGTTAGATTGAGATACGTTTCTTACATTGTTTTTCCGTATTCAATTCTATATATATTGTCATCCGCAGACAGATCTGTTTCGCTGTATCACAGCTCATCAGTACGGTTAGACTCCTATTGCTACATAACCCAGGCTCGAAACCCGACTCTATCCCTGGACCCCGGGGGCGTTCGGTGGAAGAAGGCAGTCTTTTTAGCGCATATCATATTACGCGCCCGATAGCTAGAGTGCTCCAATTCATTTTACTGAATGACCGATGCTCATATAAAGAATATATATATATATATATATATATATATATATATATATATATATATATATATATATATTCCTCATTCGTAAACGAGTTATTACACGGCCTAGGTTTCTACCATGTGGTATCTTCAGGCGATTTGCAATAACTGATTTTACCGCTTTTTGTCTTTTTTAAGAACACTCACGTAACTGTGATTTTTTTAACGCTCAAGTAACGAAGAATTTTTGAACGCGCAATTTTTAAAATCACAAGAAGTTATAACGTTTTCATCCATGGATGTATGAACCTAATAGGTAATATATATATATATATCTATCTATATATATATATATATATATAATTGTAAGAAAGTTATGGAACACGTAGATTTTAAACCCACTGTTCATGCATTGACTTTTATAAAGGGTGCTCGATACAACGTAGAGCTTTATATGAGATGAGGAGCAAACGTAGCTCCGAAACGCGAAGATTTTTGTGTAGTGATACTATGCTTTTATAAACCATTGTAACAACCATTACATATATATATATATATATATATATATTCCATTTTTAAAACGAGTTATTTCGCTACCCAGGTTTCTACCATGAGTGGTGTCTTCAGGCGAAACACATACACATATATTAACTAATGCTACCGTCCAACATACACCTAAGCAGACAAGCCTTAGTATAAAAACATGCACATTCACTGTTATGCACTTTACCATCTAAAATATTCTATGCACATGCATTTAAATGTTAAAAAAATAATGATCAATTCCTTTAATACAAGTGACGTATTACTGACCAATAAGAATTAACCCCAAATGCCAACATCCCAGTAAACTGTCTTTTTAACTCGATCACTGAAGAAGCTTTAATAAAAGTGTAACATGTTAGATTGTGATACATTTCCCATTTTGTTTTTTACTTTATTCTATCATAGACACACACACACACACACACACACACACACACACACACACACACACACACACATACGCACACACACACATATATATATAATACAAATATGGTATTAAATTATGTTATATCAGAGCTAGAGCGTATATACAGATATATAAATACAAATGTGGACACTGAGGTCAACAGTGAATGTTTCATGCTTGAATGTTTTTCTTCATAAAAGTGTTTTGCAATGATCGTAAAATGGTATCATCTTTTAGTGCAAGCCCCTGTCTAAAGGGCGGAGTGGGTAGAGCCGACTAACTGCCAAAATTGTTTTTAGTGATTTTCATGCAGTATGCAGCCTTGCGTTGCATACTAAAGAACAACATCGGTCATTTACCTCTTTGTGTACGCTGCTACTGCAGGGTAAAGACTAGTGTATGTTAGTGTATCAGCAATGTCTTCTTCATGACAATTGGTTGCTCAAAACGGAACTTATTTATAACTCAACTTAATTCATTGATAAACTGGAACATGTACATGTATTATAATTATAAAAAAATACTGGTAGATAAATTATTTTAGATAAAAACGATCCTGGTTTAGAAGTTTGACTTCAGTCACTTTCTCACCGATGGGATGTGGCTTCCCTCTGTCTTTTCTACAAATATTTTCGCGACTTCTGCTCTGAAGGGCTTATCTCCCCTGTGCCCCGTCCATATGAATTTACTCGTGTTACTAGACTGGCATCTAGGTCCCACCCTTTTACCGTCAAAATAGTCGAATGTAGGTACTTCTACTCATTTTTCTATACCTAAATTTAAATTGAAATGATAAAAATAAATAATTTATCTTCAAGCCTTAAAATTAGCTTCAATTGAAAGCTAAGGGATTAAATTTAATAATTTCAGTAAGCAAAATACCGTGGTGTATTTTAAAGCGAAATTATATTGATTGGAATCAAAAATTTTCTAAATTTAAAAAAATGTTTTTAAAATTTCATATTTTCGGCCATTTTTCATCGATTGTAAACAGAAATTAATTCTCGGTTTTAAAAAATCATACAAAAATAAAATACACTTCTTTAACACATTATTTTCTTCGAACATGTTAAAAGGGATTAAAAATGTTTATAAAATAAATAAAAATTACTTTGATCTTTCCTCTTAATAATATTATAAACATTTTGATGGAAAAGTTCGCTTTATTAAGTTTTGAACCTTTTTAATTCATACTATGCTGTTTTTTTGTTTTTTGTTGTTTTGTTTTTTTTTGCGATGTAATGAAGGTACTTAGTCAAATGTAACCGCCATTCCTTCTCTAACAGTTTCTTTTCTTGCACTTCCGCTTGTGGAACCTCCTTCCGTTTACTTGCTTCACTGATAGCTACAATCTCCAAAAGTTTCAATTCAACATCAGTCGCCATCTTTTATCTTCGCAAATCCCATCCACCTCCTTAAATTCAATTCATCTGTTATTCTTTCTTCGGTATCCCCTGTACCTTGTTTTTTCTTTCACTGTAAGCCCCAGCGCACCAGTAGCAGTCCTGCCTTGCTTGGGGTGAAATGATTATTTAAAACGAAGATAAATAATATCTCTCCGTCTTTGTTTTCTCTTTTTCTACTTTGGGTCTTCAGCATGTTGCTGATAGTGGCTCTCTACAGCTTCTCTTTGTCACACTTCTTTCTCCTTTCATTTGCTTTTCATGACAACTATTCTTTCCCTCGTGCTTTGACTACAAGAATTTAAGCCTGTTACTAGATTGGCAACTAGGTCTCATCGTTTTACTGTTGAGTTAGTTACAACAGTACCTTATATCCTAATAGCTTCTTTTCTCACATTTCTCACCCATGGAACTCCCTTCCGGCTTCTTGCTTCTGTGCCACCGACAATCTTCAAAAATTTAAATACAACTTCAATCATCTTTTATCTTCTCCTATTCGTTTTATTGTTCTTTCTCTTACTAAAATATTCTCATTCTCTTTCACTCCTGGCAATTCTATGCGTCCTAGTGGCTTTATCACCTTGCTTGGGGTTAAATTATTAAAATAAAATAGGCTCTTTGATTTTTTCTTTAGCTTCTCTTTTTTATAATCAACAAGAGATTCAGAAATGCAGTCCTTCACTGCAAAGCCTACCCAAGTGTGGAATGTGGAAGTGACTATCTGCCAGTCGTATGCAAACTAAGGAGATTAAAGAAACCTAACACAGCCCTAAAACTGCAGTAGAATAGACTCATGAATGACCCGAACCTGCAGGAAACGTATGCGGAGAGCGTGAAAACAATTACCGTTCGATTAATTATTTCGACTAGATTAACAAACTTATAAGGATTAGATTTCAGCAATCTTGATGAAATGTAATTTAAAGAACCTGGCCCAAGAAGGATAGAGAGGATGGCTTAAAATTGCGTCGTTAACCCCATTTTCGTCGAGGGCAACACTATGCATGATGCTTCTTGCACTGAGCAATGTTTTCTCTTTGGTATTGGAGCTGATCAGATGGGCACGTGGCCATGCACACTAATTAATTAGGAGCTCTAACGCAGAAGCCACAAAACGGAAAGCTGTTAATGAATTCGGGGTCCTGTCGAACTCTGCTTCTCTTTTCTGCTCTCTTTCGAAACCCATGTGAAAACCGAATGTTTTATATTAAGCACATAAATGTGAAGTTCGCATGAAATTTCCAGAATAAAAGTCGGGTCCGAAAATGATTTTGCTAATCGTAAATATCATTAAACTGAATCGGATTAGTAAACATAACGGAGACTTTCCTTAGTGAACTAAACTTATATAATAAATGGAACTTTGTGCGTGTCTGTGTGTCCATGTCCGTTGCCTATAGACTCCGAAACGGCTGAACCGATTTTCTTGAAAATTTACACAGTTGTGCTATAAGCGTCTGCGAGCGTTCTTAGCTAGGTTTTGTGTCGAGGTACCCCCAATAAATATCGAAAATCGATAATCGAAAAAAACGGGTTATAGAAGGACTGGTCCGATTTTAATCAAATTTCATACACTCATAGACAACGATATAAGAAACGATATTCAGAAGTTTCAAGGTTGTAGTTCCTACAATAGTGCAGAAAATCGATAATATATATATATATATATATATATATATATATATATATATATATATATATATAAGGCAAGATGCTTGTGTGTGTGTCTGTTTAGCTGCCTGTATGTCTGTATTTTTTCCAGCCCTTTTATTTTAATTTTTGCTTTGGGTTTGTCTCTAAGTAGGTATAATTGTAGTTCTTAGTCTCAGCCATGATACCATTTACTCAGAGGACTTATTTAACCTTCAAAATTCAGTTTACGACGAAAAACTTATTTGATATCGATAACAGGAAATCAAAATTTGACTTACATCCATTCATTTTTCTTTCAGTCTACGGTTTCGCTTTAACTGGAAACAACTATTGCTTTTTAGTCTTTCGTGCTAACGTCCAAAGAGTCTGAGCTCCAGGACCATGGATTAGTTTTAAAGCTTTCATTACACCCGAGCAACGCCGGGCTATACTGCTAGTGAGTACATAAGTATATAAGCAGGCGGTAAATATAATGAAAAAGGAGTCGGCGTTATACTAGATAAAGACACAAGAAAATGCGTCATGGGATACTGCCAGATATATGAGAAAATTCTAGCAGTTCAAATGAAAGGAAAGCCTTTCTATATATCGGTAATAGTGGCATACGCACCAACATCACAAAGTAGAGAAGAAGAAATCAAATCCTTCTACTCCATACTAGATTATGCCAAGACACAATGCAAATCACAAGAAGATTTGGAGTATATAGATCTATCTATCGCCCGGTTCACACTCTACCCACGTCTTTTGAACAGTTTAAGAGGCTCATCCCTTGTTCCCTGTTTAGGATGTGGTTTCCGGCTTTCTCTTTTCCAATCTTTTCACTATTACGTAGCCCTCTGCACATCAATGGCGTTACCGCCTTGCTCGGGGTGATACGATTAAAAAAAAAAAAATAGAATTATCATGGGAAATCTGAATGCCAAAGTTGGCCAAGGAAAAAAAGGTGAAACTGTCGGCAACTTCGGACTAGGACATCGCAATAGCCGTGGTGAAAAGTAGGTCCAATCGTGCACAGCGAATGACCAGATAATAACCAACACCTGGTTCCAAGAGCACCCACGAAGACTATGGACATGGAAAAGTCCAGGAGGACAAACTAAAAACCAAATTGACTATATTACTATCGACAAGAGATTCAGAAATACAGTCCTTCACCGCAAAGCCTACCCAAGTGCGGACTGCAGAAGTGACCATCTGCAAGTCGTATGCAAACTAAGAATAAAACTGAGAAGATTAAAGAAACCTAATACAGTGTTAAAGTTGCAGTACAGTAGACTCACGAATGACCCGAATCTGCAGGAAATGTATACGGAGAGCGGGAAAACGATATGCGAAAGACAAGTTGGAAATGAGACGCACTCAGATGTCTAGTGACATCGGCGAATGACAGCATTCCTAAGGAAGAAGCACGGCAGAAGAAAAACGAGTGGATCACCGAAGAGATACTTGGCCTGATGCGAAAGAGACAGAAAACAATGCCAAGATATGGAACGGAATATAAGAGACTATACAAAGAAATACGAAGCAAATGTAGACAGGCTGAAGAAAGATGGCTCAACGCCAAATTCGCCGAAGTAGAGAGACTGAGCACGACAAATAATGGAGAAATGCACAAAAAATAAAGGAACTAACAGGGCAAAGACATCCTCAGCAACAGGATGTATAAAAGCAAAAAATGGCACACTAATTGTAGAAAAAGAAAAAAATACTTCAGAGATGGGACGAGTACATCGGAAATCTCTTCCACGACAACAGAGAGCAACCAACAATGCACAAAACTACGAATGGATTAGAAATATTAAAAAACCAAAGTGGAATCGGCAATGGCTAAATTGAAGGGAAACAAAGCAGCGGAACCAGACGGGATTGTAATCGAGATGTTGATGTCCCTAAATGGCTTTAGCGTCGACAGACTAACAAAAATAAACGAAATCTACAACAGCGGCACTATACCGAAGGGCCTAAGCAGATCAATCTTCATAACACTACCTAAGAGGCCAGGTGCAAATGAATGTGAGCTCCATCGAACAATCGGTTTAATAACAAAACTCATCATCCGGATTCTGATGAACAGAGCGCGCAGCAGAATCGTCCCAGAGATAGGACAGGAACAATGTGGATTCGTTAAAGATACCGGAACGAGGAATGCGATATTCATGCTCAGAATGCTATTTGAACGAGCAATACAAATGCAGAAGGACCTTTATCTGTGCTTTATAGACTACGCAAAAACGTTTGACATAGTACGACTCAGGGACTTGATAGAGATGCTCGACAACCTTGATATTTTCAGAAAAAAACGTTAGGATAATCAAGAATCTATATTGGCAGCAAACCGATTGTGTACGGATAGGAGGTGAACTCAGCAGGTATGCAAAAGTAGACAAACGGGCGTAAGACAAGGATGTGTTTTCTCACCGGATCTTTTCAACCTGTACAGCGACGCAATTATGAGAGAAATAAAAGCCATGCCAGGATTTGTCATTGTCGGCCATAATCTCAACAATATCAGATACACGAATAACACAGTGCTGATAGCAGACACGGAAAGGAAAATGCAGGATCTTCTACAGAAGTTAGCAAAAGAAAGTGAAAATAAAGGACTGAGAATAAACCTCAAGAAAACCGAATGTATGGTCTTCAGCAAAAAGAGGAGACCAATATGCGAACTGCAAGTTGGAGAATCTAAAATAAAACAAGTATTCAAATACCTGGGAAGTGTTTTGACAGAGGATGGAAAATGCGACACGGAGATCCAAAGACGCATTGGAATGGCCAAAGACGCATTTCAGAAGCTAACCAAAGTACTGAAATACAAGATAATCTCATTAGAAACAAAGAAAAAAGTGCTGGATTGCTATGTACGATCTTATCAAAGATGAAGGAGAGGCTTGATGCAGCATAAAAAAGGTTTTACAGAAGGATGCTGAGGATACCATGGACAGAGCACGTGTGCAACGAGGAGGTGTTGGAAAAGATGTAAACGAGAAGAAAACTGATAATAAATATCAGGAAGAGACAAATAAGGTTCCTGAGACACGTAATGAGGCAGGAAGGCGTGGAGAACTTGATACTCACGGGACGGATAAATGGCAGAAGAGACAGGGGAAACCAGCGCGAGACGTACTTGTTAGGTTTGAGCAAATGGTTGATGGTGAGGGGCTTGGAAGAGATACCAAGAGAAAAATTAGTGAGAGTGACAAGAGACAGAGCCAAGTGGAGGTCCATGATCGCCTACGACCTGAAGGGATACGGCACATAAAGAAGAAACGTATGTTTTCACGTTGTTTTCTTTTTCATTTTCTTCTTTATTATTTTTTATTTATTTGTTTATTTATTTATTTTGCGGAGATAAAAGATGGCGACTAATGTTGCATTTAAAATGTTGGAGATTTTAGCTATCAAGGAATCAAGTAAACGGAAGGGAGTCCCACAGGCAGGAAGTGCGAGAAAAGAAACTGTTAGAGAAGAAATGGATTCCAAATTGTTAGCTAAAATTCCCCGAAATTCTGCGTCTAAATTAATGTTTCGGACGAGCTCATGTGCGGTTCGCCTCTAAATGGAAAGTGGCTCTGACTGTCGCCAATCAGAAGCATTTGCAAGGTTTCGTACCGGGCCTAAACGTAATTTTCCAGTGTCTGAAAGCACTTATTGAGAGTGGGCCAGAAACTGATCATCTCTGGTCGGGTAGGCGCGGTGAGGGGGGGTATGCTGTAGAAAGACCCGAAACCCCCTATTGATCCTCGCGATGACATCACTGACGACACCCACTAGCGCCCCCATTACGGTGCGTATGTTTGAAATGATGGAAATATTCAGGTCCCTCCTCTTCCCTCCTATTTCTGACTTTCTCAGTTAAATTCTTAGGCCTACGATTTCTGACCAATAGCAACAAACTCATATTGAAGAATCCAAACTTTAGAAATGAGATGCTAATTGTTGTGGAGTAATTTTCGCCCCGAAGCTTATAATCGTGCTATGTTGGTTTCTAATCGACCTAACGCACCCAAAATGTTAGGAACTTGGTAATCCTCCACTGAAAGCTGACTCCTTAGTATTCGGCTAACTGCAGACTAATACCAACTGCCTAGTGGTTCTACTGAACTCCAATAGAACTCTAAGAACTCCTATGAACTTCCCAAGAACTTCTCAAGAACTTCCTATTAACTCTTATTAATATAGAAGGGAGAGTCCACTATCTGATGAATAGGTATGTTTCCCTAGAACACTAACTAATTTTCCTCGGCCTCGCACACGTAGACAGCGTCACAAATGACACACAGTCCGAATCCGAATCAAGAAACAGTGCCGTTGGAAGACTCCACCGTCAAGAAGAGATATGGATATGTCATAAGAGGCAAGAAATGGCCAGACAATGCCACTGGATGAACTAGAAAAGAGAATCATACCTTGGCACGAGAACGAGGCACATTGTGGTAGCTGGTCATGTACTCAGCTCTGAAGCGACCACAACCAATCACGGGATCACTGATGATTATGGGGGCGGGTCGGAGGATAGTTTTAAGAAAAACGTGTCAGTTGCTGGTAGCCGCGAAGACTCACTCGTAAAGTAATTGTATTTGTGACGACATTCACTCCGAGCCGGTTTCATAGGAAGTGCATATGGTGTGAAGATTTTTTTCCTGCGTTAATTTCCCGATTATTACAGCGATAGACTGGTTGCCAACCAAAGCAGTCCAACCCAAATCCCAGTTTGTCCTGATATTTACCCATAGCTTTGGGTCTGGGAGAAGAGACGGATTTAAACCTTTCCTGAGGGTATCAGCACACCAGTGACTGCAATTAATTCGACTGGAATTCGAAATTGGCTCTCCGATTTCTTAATCCGAGCCATTATCCTTTACTTTGTCATGCCTCCCTCAATGTTTTTTTTCACAGGAATGTAAACCAGGTACAAGGCTCAAGAGCCACTTGAGGTACAGGCCCACAAATTATGATATTTAACCCTCAGGGTCGATGGAGGCTGTCCAGTGAGTCGATTTATGACTGGAGGTCAAAAGAGGAACGAATAAATAAATTGTGGTTATTGCATCTTAATTTTTTTTTCTTTTTCATAATGATAAACACCTTGTACATTGCTCGAGATCTACTCGAGGTAGGGGTTTACAGCGTAAGAGGCGGCAGTTTATGCAGTATATGTGAAAAAGATAACGGTAAGCGTATATTTGAACATGTTAAGTATATAGTGATCGGGGAAGCGGTTCATAGGCAGGCGTCACTCGAGGGGAACTTACGACTCACTAATGGAATATGAAGGGAATGAGAATCGGTGCGTTACTTGGAAGGTTTTGGCCGTAAAGGTAAGGACTGAGGGAACTAAGCGATGCAATTCAACTGAACACTTGCCATGAAAGTAGCGATAGATCAGCGAGAAGCTTGCGACTTTTTGTTTGTGAGGAAAGGGATTGTAAAGTGGAAAATAACTTGTCACCCACAAGAATATAGAGACGCTTTTGAACATTATCAAAACTGGAGAGTAAAATCTGAACAACTCCTGCCTAGTACTCCTGCGATAGTACTCCATTTTGGGTTTGATATGGCTCTTGTAAATTTAAAGGATAGCAGGCGGAGTCAGGTACTTACTGGAGCCATCCAAATATCAATGACTTTGCTACTATTTATCAAACGCATATTTCTAATAATTAGTATCAACCAATTCTATAAAATGGTATACTAATTCATTTTTAATGGCTTATTATGTATTTATTACCTATACTATTTGCGTTGTGGTGCAGTGGATATCGGCTCGGAACGAGAAATCGGCAGAGCTAAGTTCGAATTCTAGTTGAATTCGTTACATTAACTTGCGCGCAAATATCCTTGGGAAAGATATTAATCTACCTCTTCTCCCTCCAGTTATGGGTTAAATAGCAATACAAATTAATCTCTGTAGCTTTGTTTGGCAACCAGCCTAATGCCTACTAAATGGCAACCTACTGCGAGAAAATCTTCTACTTAGTCAGTCATGTATCGAAAGAGACATGATCGCCCAAGCGTGTACCATGTATGGCATTTAATTGACTGACTATTTTGGCAGTTCTACTAATAATTCTTCTTGTTTCCTGGTTCCTTAATTTGTTAGTTAACACTTACGCTCTGCCAACATCATGAAATACGGAAAAGACACACCAGAAACGGTGTTTGCTTTCAGTAAAAGAATGAAACATAGGAGAGCGTAACCCTTCTATGGGTTTAACGTTTGCTTCAGTAAACTGGAGAACCTTGTCTAATGTAAATCCTTTTATAGATGAAATATTTTAATTATCTACACTATTTACATTATACGGACTGTTGTCCTCATCTTTGTTGCAGTATTCACGACGTTTCGGTCATTGTACGCTCTGACCTTCTTCAGGTGATTAAAATTTCCTCCACTGGAATAGATTGTTCTCGTTTCTGCTTCCAGTTGTCTCAGTATCAGATATCTCCCATTATCTCAACACACACATTTTTTTTTCTTTTGTGCCAAGTATTGAACTCACAAATCTTTGGATCATTTCACTGGATCCAACCAATGGTTGTATCACCTGGACCACGTATTCTCGGTGTAAGCATTTTATTTTGAGCGTCTGGCGCTACACCCATGATTGTTATTGCGATATATTGTGGGACTTCTTAAGCTTGAATATTTACGGATGTAATTAGTGAGAAATTGAACGCTTTTTAAGGAGTACCAGTCTGTAAACAACAGAAACTTGTCTACCACACACACATAATACAGTTTATGAAAATGACTGAGACGGTTGGAAGAACATGAACAAATCAACAGCACAAATATGAACATCAAACAATTATCTTAGTCAGTTACGTAACATACGTGATACACGCGTGAATAATCTTAGTTAGACTGGTCGTCAAACCAGTCTGTCTTGCTATTTAACCCATAGCTAGAGAAAGAAGAGATGGATTAATATATTTCCCAAGGGGATTTGCACGTAAGTGAATCCAACGAATTCAAGTGGAATTTGAAATCGGCTCTTCGATTTATTGTTCCAATCCGATATCAACTGCACTACAACGCAACTTTCCAAATTCTAACTAAACTTCAGATTTTTTTTCAAGGACTTCTTGGTCCTTTATCTGACAATACATGGAACTTTATGACAGCATGAATTTAATGGTTAGCTTCCAATCTATATATATATATATATATATATATATATATATATATATATAGTATTATTTTTATTATTGAATTTTATAATAAAAACATTCTTTTTCGCTACACAAGAGCTGTCATGTTTCGGTGCTATATTCAGTACCTCATCAGGCAAGCACTGTTAAAAATAAAAAGCTACGAATAGTGGAATATTATTCCATTAGTTCTTACTAAGATATATATATATATATATTAAATAAACTTCAAACGTTGTGTCTGCTTATTCTTAATAAAATCCGTTCATACTCACAGATAATCTTTCGCGTATTATAATTGAAAGATGTCAGAAATGAGCTGTAACGTTGACAGATGGTATTATCATGCATTTCTCAGTGTATCCAAGTACTTTCAATCTCATTCTGAGATCATCTTCAGGGGTGTGAAAAAAACATAAGCAGGTACAATTTTGAAATTTATTTAGACTGACATGTCTAAAAGTAAATTTTCTGCCTAAATACACAAATATGAAACAGGCTTGTATGTGGATGACTAATATATTATGCTTTCAATACGATTGAGCTCTCTAGAGAAGAAAATGTTAAAAACAGATACCACTTCTGCAATATATGCATTACTCTTCAGGAATGAATTGAGTTCTTTCGGTGACTGGCGTATGTATACACTTCTTATATACAACACGTTAAAATTTCCTTTCTCTGATTCCATGCGCCGATGGCTTAGAGTTTACATCCCGGCCAGAAGCAAGTGAACATGTCTAGCCACACTGATGAGTTATATATATATATAGAAGCCAGAATTAATGGGGACCTGTTTATGACTTAACTGAGCAGTGTCGTTTCAGTCATGCCGACTTTGAATGCTCCTGAGGGCATTGTCTTCACTCTTCAGGGGTTTTGTTTTGTCTGCTGAAGAGTGAAGATATTATAATAATGTTTTCACAAAAATTAGAAGTCTACATAACTGAAACAACACTGCTCAGTTCAGAGAAAAACAATGTCATGCCGCTTCTGGATTATTTCATTTTCAGTTATTTCCCTTTAGTAACTTTAAGATTTTATTCATCTCTTCTGTGGCCAGGTATTGAACTCATAATTGTTTGTATCAAGTCACTGGATTAATTCAACCAAAGCTTTATCTACTGGGTCAAGTGTCTCTGAGAAACTGAAACTATGATATCAGGAAGAGGCAAGACACATAGAACTAGAACAATCTATGCTCGGTGGACGAAATTAAATGTTCAGCTCGAAATTCCAATCATCTGAAGAAGGCCGGAACGTTCAACAGCCGAAACGTCATGAATATGACAACAAAAATGAGGACAACAGTCCCAAAAATGGAAATAATATAGATAATTACAATACTTCATTTGAGAAATATAGACAAATATTGAACAATCTCATTCAGTAAAATCTTACCTTGAGTGGCTCTTGAGCCTGATATTAGGGTAAAATTAGCAATGCGTGTGTGTGCGTGCGTGTGTGTCTTTACTGCCATTTTTTTTAATCATTTCACCCAAAGCAATTCAGTACTTCCACTGGTGCGCAGGGGGTTACATAAGAGTTGAGTGATGAGAAAGCGGAACAAGTTACAAGGGGTGGATAAGAGATGGATGAGAACACTCATATGAAGTGAGCTGTATGAGGGTAGAGTGGAAAGGGAGAAGAACATGATACAAGGGTTGTCAGGGAAAGGATGCGAGTCAAAGAGATAAGAGATGGCAATTGACATTGCATTTAAAACCGAATCCGAATTCCAGTTAAATTCATTGCATTTACTTCCGCGCAAAATACCCCGGAAAAAGGTATTAATCCGTCTCTTCTCCCTCAAGCTATGAGCTAAATAGAAGGATAGATTGGGTTCTATAGCTTTGGTTGGCAATGAGTCAACTTCAGAAAGTAATGGCAACCTACCACGAGAAAATCCTCTGCCCGGTCAGTCATGTCTCTTTAAAGACATTATCGCCAGAAAGCGTGTATCACGTATGGCACTAAACTGAGTGACTGAATAATAGTTGGAATCATGATTAAGGCTTCTGCTGAGTATAAAGTGGGGGATCAGTTTTATATTGTTCTGAAGTAATAAACTGATCCCCCACTAATTACTACTAAATAATATAATACATTTCTTCCCACTCTAGCTATGAGTCGAATAACAGGACAGATTGGGTTCTATAGCCTTTACTGGCAACCAGTCTACCGCCGGAACAATGGCAACTTACTGCGGGATAATCTTCTGCCCAGTCAGTCATGTCTCTTTCGAGACATGATCATCCAAGTGTGTATTACGTATAGCACTTAAGTGACTGATAGCTGTCCAGTTAGAGCACACACACACACACACACACACACACACACACACACACACACACACACACATATACAGGCGTGTGAAAACGAACGAGAATTTAAAGTGGGTGTATTTGTTGTTTGTTTGTTTTTGCCACTTTCGTATTTCTTAGAAATATTTTTTGCTAGTTTTTGCTTTGTTTTGTATTTTTAAACAAGTATGCATAAACACAATCACGATTTTTAAAGTGGGTCACAATATCTGTCATTGTAAAACTTGTAAAAATATTTGAAATTCAATGATTACAGGAAAATAAAATAAAAAATAAAACACCGAGAAACAATAAGAGAGGAAGTGAATCACTTACACCCACGTAAACTTATACATGGCATAAATGTTTCCCTCCATATATATATATATATATATATAATTCCAACTGAAGAGGACTCAAGGTTTTGTTTATATTTTGAGTACTCTGGCATGTATTTTATTATAAACAATGCTCAATATAATGAATATTATAGAGCTTAATATAATATAATTATATTTTAATATAATTATTTTTTTATAATTATATCTTTATATATGGTTAACTATATATATATATATATATATATATATATATATATAGTTTAAAGAGTAGTAATAGGATTTTAAAAAGTAGTTTTTTATATTTTTGACAGGGGATTTTCCCACAGTTACCAAAAACACCTATTTTAAATATATTCAGTGTATATTGTTCTATGATTTAAAACTAAAAAAGCGTGTGTCTTACGTCAGATTTGAGTTAACCTCTCACCATAAGATTGGTTTTAACCTATTGCTGTTGCTAAGCTTTACAGGATGGACTTATCTAAACTTATTTATAAATGGAACTGTGTGTGTGTGTGTGTGTGTGTGCGTGTGTGTGTGTCTGTGTGTGTGTGTGTGTGTGTGTCCGTTACCTATAGACTCCAAAACGACTGAACCGATTTTCTTGAAAATTTACACAGTTGTACTATAAGCGTCTGCTAGTGTTCTTAGCTAGGTTTTGTGTCGAGGTTCCCCCAATAAATATCAAAAATCGATAATCGAAACAATCGGGTTATAGAAGGAGTGGTCTGATTTTAATCAAATTTCATACACTCATAGACAAAGACATAAGAAACGATATTCAGAAGATTCAATGTTGCAGTTCTTACAATAGTGCAGAAAATCGATAATATATATATAAAAGGCAAGATGTTTGTGTGTGTCACTGTTTATCTGCCTGTATGTCTGTATTTTTTCAGCCCTTTTATTTTGGTTTTTGCTTCGGGTTTGGCTCTAAGTAGGTATAATTGTAGTTCTTAGTCTCAGCCATGATACCATTTACTCAGAGGACTTATTTAGCCTTCAAAATTCAGTTTATTACGGAAAAAACTTATTTGATATCGATACCAGGAATCAAAATTTGACTTACATCCATTCATTTTTCTTTCAGTCTACGGTTTCGCTTTAACTGGAAACAACTATTGCTTTTTAGTCTTTCGTGCCAACGTCCAAAGAGTCTGAGCTCCAGGACCATTAGTTTTAAAGCTTTCATTACACCCGAGCAACGCCGGGCTATACTGCTAGTATTTATATAATATATAAATTGTATATGTTTCAGCGTGTAATGTCTTTCTTCAGATTAGTGATAAATTGTTTTGTAGTTGCGAGGTTTTATGCAAATCAAATTCAAACAAAAATCTTATCTTAAAATAAAACCAAAATATATAGTCTAGAGAAAACTATATTTAATTAACCTATTAGCAGAAATCATACAGGTCGGGGATACTAGAATCAAACAGGTACAAAAATTTAAATACCTGGGAAGCGTTATAACAGAAGACGGAAAGTGCGACACAGAGATCCGAAGGCGAATTGGCATGGCGAAGGACGCGTTCCAGAAGTTTAATAAAGTATTAAGAAACAGGACAATTTTGCTAGAAACAAAGAAGAGAGTACTGGATTGCTATGTTATGTCAGTTCTTCAATATGGCAGTGAATGCTAGACAATATCTTTGAAGACGAAGGAAAAACTTGAAGCAACTGAAATGTGGTTCTACAGAAGGATGCTGCGAATATCATGGATCGAGCATGTGAGCAATGATGAGGTCTTAGATATGATGGAAACAAAAAGGAAATCAGGAAGAGACAGCTGAAGTTCCTGGGACATGCAATGAGGAAGGAGCGCTTAGAGAACGTGATACTAACAGGCCAGATAAAGGGGAAAAGAGACAGGGGAAAGCAACGGATAACATATTTGAAGGATGACGTAACAGGAGAGGGCGTGCTATGAGCCACCGGGGATAGGGAAACGTGAAAAGCCATGATCGCCTACGTCCCGAAGGGACAGGGCACATAGAAGATAGAAACTCCTTGTCAGTCTATAATTTGTTTGAATGGCCCTTTCCATTCTCATATAGAACTTTTTTAAAAATTTGGGTCACAATATTTCTATTGGATTAATATTTGAAAAGGTTGAAGGATATCCCATTAATTTTTTCGACTATTTTGCCAAAGCTGTCGTTAGTTTTGTCGAATGCAAAGAAACGTCTGAAATTATTGTTCTACACTTTAGCTTAAAGATTCTTGGTTGTGATCTTGTATAATTCAAAAAACTATCTTGTCTAAAAAGTAAGAATTCATTGCATTTATCTGGAACCATCATCAACATTGAAGAAAACTTAAATTTGACTACCTACAATCAGTCAGTTAAGTGCCATATGTTATACACGCTTGGACGATCATGTCTCGACATGACTAACTGGGCAGATTATCCTGCAGTAGGCTGCCATTACTTTCTGAAGTAGACTGGTTGCCAGCCAAGGCTACAGAACCCAATCCGCCCTGTTATTTAATCCATAACTGGAGG
This sequence comes from Ascarosepion bandense, assembly GCA_037127315.1. NCBI lineage: Eukaryota > Metazoa > Mollusca > Cephalopoda > Sepiida > Sepiidae > Ascarosepion > Ascarosepion bandense. Next base: position 1,698,096 of record JBBBDQ010000416.1, read on the forward strand.
GGAGAGACGGATTAATACCTTTCTCAATGGTATTTGCGCGAAAGTGAATGCAAGGAATTCAACTGGAATTCGAACTCAGCTCCCCGATTTCTCGTTCCAAGCAGATATCTACCGCACCACAACGCACATCCTACCTATAATATTAGGCCAAAATATTACTCCACCATCTTATTGTTTATTTTACGGATAACCTTTCGCGTATTATAATTGAAAGATGTCAGAAATGAGCTGTAACGTTGACAGATGGTATTATCATTCATTTCTCAATATATCCAAGTACTTTCAATCTCTTTCCGAGATCACTCTCCTCTTATGCAAATCCATTTACACCAGTGGCAGTACTGCCTTGCTTCAGGTGAAATGATTAAAAAAACCAGCACACACACGCACACACACACATATTATATGGCTAATTTTACCCTAATATCGGGCTTAAGAGCCACTCAAAGTAGTTTTTTACTGAATCAGATTGTTCAATATTTGTCTATATTTCTGCAATTAGGTATTGTAATTATTTATATTATGTACATTTTTGGGACTTTTGTCTACATTTTTGTTGTCATATTCATGACGTTTCGGCGGTTGAACGTTCCAGCCTTCTTCAGATGATTGAAATTTCGAGTCGAACACTTTTGATTATTTCAGTGATAGGCTCAAACGCTTGCCCAGGCATCAGGTTTAATTATTATAGTTCTATATTCATTATGAACAATTAACGCCTCGAGTTCTCATGTCCTACTTCGCGTAACTTACAGGGTTTCTTATGATACATTCACTGTGCCTTGAGAGATAACATTTCTCTCCAGAATCTATCACAAATATCTATAAATCTGTCATTGGTTCATGCTTAGAATATTGCTGCCACATATGGTCCAGTTACCTTGCTATTCCTTGATAAAACCAAAGACAAATCAGCAATATTATTGGTCCTTATCTGGCGGCTCGGTTTTAGACATTCTCCCACCGCCGTAAGTTGGTTCCATGTGTCTTTTCTATAAATACGTTCATGGTAATTGTTCAGATGAGCTATTTGTTAAACCATTTACACTTTATCAAATTCAGCGCAGTACTCGACTGGAGACGAGGACTCATCGATTGACAGTTCAGCTGGCTAGATGTAGCCGTAAGTTCTATGCTAACAGTTTCTTCTCTCACACTTCTCACTTGGGGAACTCCCTTTCAGATTCTTGCTTCCCTGGCAAGGTCTCATCATTTTATAGTTGAAATGGCTAGCTGTAGCCGTAAGTTCTATGCTAACAGTTTCTTCTCAGATTTCACTCATTTGTCACTCTCTTCTGATTTTTCAAGCCAACCATGTATAAAATTTATTTGCAATATCAATCGTTATCTACTGTCTCCTTGGTTCCTTGTTTTTTTTTATTTTTTCCGCTTTTCAATGTTCTTATTTTTATTATTTTTTCACACACTCACTAAGGTATTGCGTCTTAGTGGCTTTATTACCTTGCATAGGGTAAACTGATTAAATATATTTATTAAAACATACATGCGGCTGAAGATCGATTGTAAATACAAATTCCCACTGAAGCTTCTATTGCATGTCCGAATGAATACGGCCTCTGCTATGCTTGGTCAGTTGTTGCTCGGGTGCGGCATTAAAAGGTCCCCAATGTTTCATAGGGAATTAATAGAAGGAACTAATAAATGTAAACGAACGAAAAAGTGAAAATTTAACTTACAAACCAAAAATAATTATTTCTATTGTGCTTTATAGAGTGAAAATAAACTATTCTGTTAAAAACTTTTTTGTATAATTTTTTTTTTTTGTCAGTTGTAGATTTTCAGTATTCCTTCTCCAGAAAGAAAGTATTCCGCATACTTAGCCATGCATTTTCCGCCATGAGGTATAGTTTGGCGCCCCACCCCTTTCTGAAACCGTCTTCGTTAAAAGCTTTTGCATATTAAGTCGCCCTTCCCTCCAAATCGAAGATCGCTTTTCATTCGTAGGGTCACCCGTTTGTGACACGCAACTCGCATTGTTTCTTCTCGATCAAGAATACAACTTCGAGTTTTTATCACGCTCGGCTTTGGTTTCGTAGAAAAGACTATTTTTCAGCTTATCGCTAAATATAAGTAATATATGATTTAGACATTGTTTACGCGTGTTAATAAGTCGTATTTTAACGAATATTCACTTAGATATTACCGTGTTAGTCTGCAGCGGATAAGAAATTAATTAAAATCAATGCTCTTCAATTTTATAAAAATTCACAATGACTTGTGAAATCCTGGTTTTCCCAAATAGAAAAAGGATTGACCATGTGCTTAACGAAAAAGTCGAAACCAGATTTCGCAAGTAGGTGTTAAAATGATTTTTGACCAATGGGAGCGACTTGTAAGACTTGAAAGAACTTAGCGATCCAGTGTGAAATTAAAAAAAAAAACTATAAATGGCATCGGCGTCAGTCAAGAGTCAGTGAAATGGAAGCAGCGAGAAAGAAAACACCAAAATGTAACTTTCAACTTCAAGCGACTCAGACATTGTCCTCTTTCTCTTTCTCCTTATCTATTTCAACAATTACTACTAAAACATTTTGTACGAACTCTACCCTTAACCCCTTAATAATGTTTCTAATTGAACATTAACTACTACAACTTATGTTATTCTTTCCTCTTAATAAATTTCTATTTTAACATACAAAAAATGTATATTTTATTATTCCACTCTTCTACACTAATCCACGCATTCCAACTGACAACCAACCTTCTGATAACTTTGATGAAAACCTTAATTATTTTTTATTTGTAAGTTAAATATTCACTTTTTCGTTCGTTTCCATTTATTCGTTCTATTCAGTATAAAATTTGTAAGCTGTGGGGAGTTCGCTTAAGTCTGACAAAAGGCTGAATCAAAGAAAAATTAACCATCTCCCTACGCCACAAGTCCATATTTATTGGTAATATCTCTTCTCACTTGAACTACAAATATTTTAACTTTTTCAACGTTTTTTATATCACACAATTTTGTCTCAGAAACATATATTATTTTTTTAAGGCTGAGGGTGAATATGTGCACTTGTTAAAATATTCAACTCGTTCATAATGTAGAAGAGGAAAAAACCGGAAAAGTAGATAAGTTGTAAATCCAACATTTTGAAACCAAAAATTATTTCAGTATCTTACAAAACTTGTTTCGTTTTTGTTTTTGTTTTATCGGTACTCTTTCTTCTTCTAATTATTCCATGGGCATGACGATAAACTACATCCGACAGCAAAGCCTCTGATCGGAGGAATGGGAGTTTTGAGTAGCGTGGAACCATCTCTTAATTGCTGTTATTCCTAGGTCTGCCCTGACACGGGGTGGTTGTACCTGTTAGGGTTCTAACTATAGGCAAATAGTGAACTTCTAAACAAAAATCCATAGTAATAAAATAACAATACATTTTTATAGCAATGACGATCGATGCAACACTAAAAATTAAAAAGAAATATTTTATGATAAAATTACCAACAATACATATTATGATCTACAAAATGTATATCTAAAAGACATATTTTTACGTTGAAAGTATAAAATTATGTACAAATTATTTAGATTTCGGCATATAGGTGTTGATATGCCGCTAAACAAAATCAACCAACCAACAATACAAATTTGTTGCGTAATTACGAACAATGCATAATTTAAACAAAATTACCAACAATACATTTTCTCTCTAGTTGAAGGCATACAACTGCGTTCCAAATATTTAGATTTCGGTATCAAGTAACCCATAGAGGTGTTGATATGCTGCTAGACAAAAACCAATCAATTAATTTTCTCAATAAATACCTATTTGCAATAGAATTATGAACCATACAGTTTATAGCAAGATGAGCAAAATACATTTTATCTGTGGTTGGAGCCATGAAATTGTGTTCAAAATATTTATATTTCGGCACCAAATAACCCATAGAAGTGTTGATATGCTGCTAAAACGTCAACCAACCATCCAGTCTTCTTACGAAAAGAGTTTTTCTAGAACAGAAAATGGGCAATACACATAAACATTTCTTAATGATTTCTTTTATTACTTCAACTAGGACTGTTACGCTCACTACTACTCGGACTATTAGACCAGCTTGTTAGTACGTTCTCCCTTATTTATACCTATATATATACCAGAAGCATGGACATAACAGTAGACATAAAATGCACGTGATTATTTAATAGAAAAATCCTCTGTTCAACTTAATGCGCGTCAGTTGAAGAGTAAGACATTTTTGAACAGCACAATATCTATACATACGTGAAATCTGAAACTTTACAGACGAATAATTTTATTTATGTTATAAACGCTGTGTCATTTTCTATCTTCCGCAATAAATTTAATGAGTAATTTAAAATTTATCTTCAGTCGATATCCACTCAGTAGAGACATATCTTATTACTAAGTTTTAATAAAAAGAAATTTAATTTTGTCCGAAGCTGTTAAACTTGTCGGAAATTCAGTCAACCATGTTTTGTTTGTTTATTTTTTTTTATACTTTTATACTAAAAGCTGGAACGACCGAATCCCAAACAATAACATAAAAGGAAATAAAAAATAGCCTTGTCTGTTAAATAAATCATTTGTAAACATGTGTACATGAATTCAAAATATTAAGGAGTAAAATAGTTTTTAGCTGAGTAAAAGTGTTTGGGTAGTTAGTTAAAAAAAGCTATGGTTTAGAATAAAACTTTAGTAGTTGTTTCACGGAAAAAATATGATTAAGAAAATACTTTTATCGTTAGCGAAGATTCACTAATCATCTGTTATTGTTGGAAATTATTCTTTTGAAGTCAGTGACATATGATCGTCAGCGAAGATTCACTGTTGTTTTTGTTGTAACGGATTCGTTTGAATGTTTCTTTCAGCACGTTGGGGTGAGAGGAAAAAGCTATATAGCCATAACTCTTGTATTTGCATGGCTTGGGGACAATCGCATCTCTTCTCGTTGAAAGTCGAAAGCTGTGGATTTTCTTAAGATTTTTTTTCAAAGAGTAAGATTTTAGTTTTCTGTGATTGCTCAAATATTTCACATGATAATGTTAATTTATAACCGACAGGAACTCTGATTTAAACGATGTGTGCTGCATTGTGGAAAATTTTAGGAATGTTTTTAATACTGTAATTTACTGGGTATAAAATCAAGTTTGCTCGTGTTTTCACGTGGCATATATTTAGATATGTAATTGTGTTGTAAATAAGGTTTTTTTCTTATAAAACTCCTAGATTCGCAAAATGGAATGTTGTTCTACAGGGTGTCCGGTAAAAAAGTGGAACATTTATTATCACTGTTTTATCTTTCAGGACCTTAATAATAATTACCCTTAAATAATCTTAAATCAATTTCATGAATATTCATGACTTTAAATAATCATTCGAGTCTCGCGTAATTACTTAACTCCGGTTCTTTTATGATGATTTTCAGTTTGTGTATGAAACATGATGGCACCCTTTATATTAGGAGATTATTGTAGCCTCACATTATTAGACAACTGTCTAGATTGGGACATTTTTCTAGATTTACACATTGGGAAATATTCTAGATTTATTTGATAGAATATAAAAATAAAATAACTTATTTACATCCTGAGACGTATTTTTTTTTTTTTTCAAGATCCTAAAGCTTTACTGGTTGGCATTTAGGAACAACCTTTAGTGTCCTATTCACCCTCAAGATGAGTCTATATATCTGAGATGAAGTATTGTAACTATTTACATTATTTACATTGTTCAGACTTTGATCCTCATCTTAGTTGCCATATTCACCTTCAAAATCTGTCTATATTTCTGAGATGAAGTATTGTAACTATTTACATTGTTCATCTTAGTTGCCATATTCACCTTCAAAATCTGTCTATATTTCTGAGATGAGATGTTGTAATTATTTACACTATTTACATTGTTTTGACTGTTGTCCTCATTTTTGTTGCACGTATGGTAGGCTACAAAAATAATCTAAGTCGGCCAAGCGTAGAAATGAATACAATATGAGAACCAGTTATACTGAGTGCTTGTGGAAAAACAATAACAAACCACAATATTGTAATATGAGCTCTGGTAGAAAAGATATGGTTACTGTGATATTAGGCTTATAACTCACCAAAATTCTTACACTGATGTCTTCTAGGACAAATGTCTCGGTGGATAACAACGTTAATTGAATCCAGTGACTTGACCCAAAGAATTGTGTGTTCAATACATGGCTACAGCGGAGGTGAGCACAGAAGAGGGGAACAAGAACTTTGAGAATCGAGTTAAAGGGTGATAACTGATACTGAGACATCTGGATTGTGGAAATACAAAAATCTACCTCGGTGAATGAATAAAGTGTTCAGTTTAAAATTTCAGTGGCCTGATGCATCATGAATAGGACAAGATGCGGACAGCAATCATCAACAAACCATGTAAAAAGCGTAAACTATATTTCTTTAACAGCATTTTACTTAATTATCCGAAAATGAATAAAATGCTATATAAATTGCTGTTATTACTAGCATTACAACTACGACTACTACTACAGTATATTTCAAATAATTTGTATCCAAAATATCAATCAGTCAGATAAGTGCCATACGTGATACTCAGTCAGTCATGTCTCAAAAGAGACATGACTGACTGGGTAGAACATTTTCCCCCAGTAGGTTTCCATTACTTTCTGCAGTAGACTGGTTGCCAACCAAGGCTATAGAACTCAATCTATTAAGTTATTTCTGGTGGGAAGTTGAGGGAATAATACCTTTCCCAAGGGAATTTGCGCGTAATTAAATGCAAGGAATTCAAATGGAATTCGAACTCGGCTCCCCGATTTCTCGTTCCGAGCCGATATCCACTGCACCACAACGCAGTACTGTTTTCAAGATGTTTTAACAAAAATAGGAAATGAAAAATGTAAAGATTTAGATGAGCTTAACTTTTATTGACCCCTTAATCCAGGGCGTTGTTTTAGAATTCTGGTTCGGTGTTTTTTTTCTGTGCCTATAGCATCCAGGTACTTAAAGGAGGGGTAAAGTTTCCAGGAGCTTTTCTTTGCTTCTGAAGCTAGTGTAGTCAGCTGTTTTGATCGTCATTGTTTTGGCTTTTTGCGCTCATCATCATTCTTTACAGTAAATGACCCTAGCCTCCAAGATACACGGTGGGGAGGGACACTCTAGTCCAACGGTTGCCAAACTTTCAACTTTAATATGCAGCTCGTAGGAATATGTGAGCTGATCTCTCTTTTTTTCATCACAGTTAATATAAAAGGTAAATAAGAAAAAAATCAATCTTTATAATTATTTACTAGGTATGAATTGAGACCCCATTGGATTAAAATGTAAGTTTTATGTTAATGTATATGCAATAAAAACGCATATGTAAATTTTGCTCATGACTTGTGGCTCTCAAACATCTGAAATTTATCGTTACGTTAAACAAACTAGTCATAATAAAAATAATAATTTGAGAAAAGTATTTTAAGTGGTTTTCAAGGGACTTGCAAAAATATTCTTAGATAATAGCAATATTTAAAAGTCATGAATGCTAAAAAGTGAGCTGTGATATTGAGAAGTCTTGCTGTCACATAATCCTTGCTAAGCACATCGGAAAATTTTCAGTGATATATACCTTCAGAAAACAAGTGATAATGACGGTCCATTCTTTATTATCTGTGAAATTACATGAAAAATTGAAATCTAGAACAGCGTGACAAAATAAAACAAAGTCGCAATATGTGTCTCCAGAAAATGTCTCAATCTGAATGAATGACCCAATAGGTGAATCTAGAATATTGTCACAAAGTATAAAAATGTCGCAATATGTGTCTCCAGAAAATGTCTCAATCTGAATGAATGACCCAATAGGTGAATCTAGAATATTGTCACAAAGTATAAAAATGTCGCAATAGGTGTCTCCAGAAAATGTCTCAATCTGAATGAATGACCCAATAGGTGAATCTAGAATATTGTCACAAAGTATAAAAATGTCGCAATATGTGTCTCCAGAAAATGTCTCAATCTGAATGAATGACCCAATAGGTGAATCTAGAATATTGTCACAAAGTATAAAAATGTCGCAATATGTGTATCTAAAAAAATGTTTAAATCGGAGCCTATGCACAAAATGTCTGAATCCAGACCAATGTCCCGATTAAAAAATGTCACATTCTGTACCAATGACTCAGTAAGTGAATCTAGAAAATGCTTCAGTCTAAATCAATGTCTCAATAGGTGAATCTAGATAGAATATTGTCACAAAGTGTAAAAACGTCCCAATATGTGTATCTAAAAATGATTAAATCAGAACTTATATCACAAAATGTCTGAATGCAGTGAATCTAGAAAATGTCTCAGTCTGAACAAATATCTTGGTATATATATCTAGAATAGGGACACACTCTAGAACAATGTCCAACTATGTGCATCGAGAAAATGCCTCAATCTAAACAAATGTCTTGATATATGACTCAAGAATAATCTGCCACAATTTGGAGCAAAGACTCAATAAGTTTTACTAGAAAATGCTTCAATCTGAACCACTGTCTCGATAAATGCATCTAGAATAGTGCAACAATCTAGAACAATGTCCCAATATGTGTAACTCAAAAATGTCTCAATCTAGAGATCAATGTCCCAATATGTGTAACTCAAAAATGTCTCAATCTAGAGATCAATGTCCCAATATGTGTAACTCAAAAATGTCTCAATCTAGAGATCAATGTCCCAATATGTGTATCTGAAAAATCCCCCAGTTTTAGATAATATATCAATACGTGAATCTAGAACAATTTTCTTGCTCAAATATACTATTATATTTTCTTTTCTTTTTTCCAAGAGATTTTTTACGATGTTGTATAGCCGATCAAAAGTGATGCTGACATGTTGATTATCCACATTCGGCTTTGCGTGGAAACCTTTTTTGGTTCTGTAATTATGAACAGTTTGGGTCATTTTTGAAATATGACCTATAGCCAATTGATTTGACTTGAAACGAACGGAATACATTTTCTCTATTATATTTCTAATAACCAAAACATTTCTCAATAGCTTTTCTCAATTTTAGACTTTGCTCGACGAAACTTGAAATTAATGGAGACAGTTTTAATAGAGTGAGTGAGAGAATGAGTAAGTGAAAGCCCGAAAAGAAAGAAAGAAAGAAAATCTTCAGGAAGAAAATAAAAAATGGCATAATATCCGAGAAATGGTCACGCAAATAAATTTAAGAAAAAAGAAATAAAGCAAAAGAAGAAATAAATGCGTGCCATGAATGAAAAATTAATTTCATTTATGAATGAAAAACGAAATTATACGAAGCCAAGAAAATGTCAGAAAAAAAAGGACCAGAGGAAGGAATAATTAAATGAAATTAACGAGACGGAGGAAAAATAAAAAGAATAAGTTTTTAAAAAAAATGAAGTTTTTTTTAAACAATAAAAAAAAACTGATCACATTTTGACTGAATGAAAAAGAAGTGAACGAACGAAAGTGAAGCGAATTCCGATCAAAGTCTTTGTTCAGCCATCGTTCGATCGATACATTGTAGAGAGTTGCTTTTGCCACAATAACAGGTCAGAGGAATCCATTAAGTCTTCCTTGGTCACAAGCTCTTTTCCCTAAAACCCCCTCTCTCTCTCTCTCTCTCTCTCTCTCTCTCTCTCTCTCTCTCTCTCTCTCTCTCTCTCTCTCTCCTCGTCAGTAAACTCGTACGTTAGAGTGCGTAACGCGCGCGACGCCTGGGCCTATCTGGGTGCGTGTGTACGTGACCTATGACCTTCAGCAGTTAAATGTAAAGCTGATGTTTATAATTCAATTTCCATCTCGGAAATCACTAAAAACTTACTGCGCCAATCTTTGTATTAATTTCTTTGTTGACCTTTTCGTTTCGAGTCAATCTCGTTTCAGCTCCTTAGATTTTGCCGCATCTTTGTTGGCCTCTTTATTATTGAGTGAGAGAATGGATTTTGTTTAATGGCATATCAACCTCTGGGTTATTTAATGCCGAAAAGGTGGGGTTTTAGGGTTTGTTTGTTTTTTTTATGTTCTGTTAAAGTGAGAAGGTTGATTTAGTCAGATTTTGATATTAATGTTGTTTTTTTTTTTTAGAAAACTCAAGATGTCTTCTGTTTTGTATTTTTCAAAAGGTCTTCTAATATGGAAGAAAGGTTTGGTTGGTTTTGTTTTACGGCATATCAACACCTCAATGGGTAGTTTAATGCCGAAAAGGTGGGGTTTTAGGGTTGTTTTTTTTTTATGTTCTGTTAAAGTGAGAAGGTTGATTTAGTCAGATTTCGAAATTAATGTTTTTTAAAAAACTCAAGATGTCTTCTGTTTCGTATTTTTCAAACGGTCCTCTAATATGGAAGAAAGAAGGTTTGGTTGGTTTTGTTTTACGGCATATTAATACCTCAATGGGCTATTTAATGCCGACACCATTTTTATTCATATGAATAGAATTAGAATATGTATTTTTGTAAGAAATCAGTTTATAAATCAGTTATCATTGATGTATTTTTGTAAAGAGGTTCTGTCGAGAGTCAGATGTATTACTATTATATATTTATTTTTTTCAAAAATCTATTGTTGGTAATATTTTATCTTCGTAAATATATTGCTGGTAATATATATCACTGGTTATATTTTCTTCTCCAAAAAAGTATTGTTGGAATTTTCACTGTAAAATTATTTATACTTTCATAGTGTTTTGACCCCGATTGGAGATAAACTATTTTCCCATAGCTGGGACCCTAACAGGTGCTAACATCCCTGGTCACGGTGGATCTGGTAACAACAGCAATTAAGAGGTGATTCCATGCTCCTCAGAACCTCCCAATTAGATGCCTTGCTACCGGATGCAGTTTATCGTTAAACCCAGGACCCGGATGTAGTTTATTGACATACCTAGGACGCTCTTTATCAATGAGTTCAGCTTTGCCACATAAACTTCGTCCCAACCTGACATTTTTTTAGATTGATTTACATCGGATGTACTTGGTAGAATTTGGATTGATAGAATTTTCAGGAGATACTTATATGGAAAATATTCCACTTGAATTTCAGCAGACAAAACCCATTTCTATAAGAAATATTTCCAATATCCGCCAGCTGGGTGCTATACGCGATACATGCTTGGACGATCCTGCATAGGCAGAGGATTTTCACGCAGTAGGTTGCAGCAGACTGATTCTCTTTATCCTCTTGAAATCCATAGTTTTTCCTTGAGCAGTTGCCACCCAAGACTATAGAACCCAGTCTTTCCTGCTATTTACCCATTGTTGTGGGAGGTGGGGGTGAGAAAAGATTGATTCTTATCTTTCCGAAGGGTATTAGCACGTGAGTGAATATAATGAGCTCAACTTAAATTCGAGGTCAGCTCACCGATTCCTCAACCCCTGCCTCCCCTACCTGTAAAAAAAGGCAAATCACAGAAGCATCAACGGCAACAAACCAGACTAGAACAGCGTTCGATGGTGAGGGTGTCGTCGATGGCGAGGTGTCGTCGATGGTAAGAGGGTCATAGGTGGTGAGAGTGTCGTCGATGGCGAGGTGACGTGGATGGTAAGGGGGTCATCGGTGGTCTTTAAAAAAAAGATCGATTCCCAAGCAAAGCTACAAAACAGTTTTTCTTGCTATTTAACCTATAGACGGGAGAGAAGAGATGGATTTATTCCTTTCCTAAGGATATTCGTGCTTAATGGAACATAATTACGTACGTAAACACATGCCATCAGTCCTGTAGGTATGCGAGAGCGCACTTACACACACGCACACACATACAAATATTCAACCGTCACTCTTAAAACCAAGCGGTCAACACACTACAAAATAATAAATCACCGAAAATCAAGCACTCCTTAAAAAAAAAAACAGCAGAAAGCAAGAAGATAACGGAAAAATAAAAAAAAATTAAAAAGAATGAGAATAAAGACAACAAGACATTCATCAAGCAAAAAAAAAAATCATAGACTTATACAAAAAAGTAAAAACACCAGATTTACAAGTGTATGTTGAGAAAATATCAGCAGAAAAACCGGACACGCCCTGATACGTTCACAAAACATCAAAGTCAGCATGATGGAAGTGATCCAGATCAGTAAAATGACAATTTTTTCTATAATAGTTCTATTAATTATCCATCTCCATCTCCGATATCAAGCACTTTATGGTAAAGTCTGCTTGCCTTAAATGCCTTTACCAGAAAATCACTGTGAGTCAGCAGTTTTACTTTCAGTCTTACAATATAACACTATACATACATACATATATATATATATATATATATATATATAGAGAGAGAGAGAGAGAGAGAGAGAGAGAGAAGGGCGAGAGAGAAATAGTGAGAGTATTATGCAAAAAGTTCTTGCTGTTTTTTATTTACTAGCAAAAAAGTGTATACTATGTAGCTCTTAACATCATTTCTCTAGTTACTTCTCTCAAGTTTTACTCTGCCATCCATTTGCTCAAGTCCATCAAGTATGTTACCCGTTGCTTTCCCCTGGCTTGCTTTCCCTCTATCTGTCCTGTGAACATCAGAATCTCCAAGCCCTCCTCCCTCATTACATGCCCCAGAAACTTCAAATGTCTTTTCCTGATGTTAAGTATAAGTTTTCTTTTCGTTTCCTTTCTTTCTAAAACCACATCCTTGCTAACATGTTCAGCCTATGGTGTTCTCAGCATCCTTCTGTAGAACCATATTTCGGCTGCTCAAGTCTTTCCTTTATCTTTGATGAAATTGTCCAGCATTCGCTCTTATATGAAGAAGTGACATCATATAACAATCCAGCACGCTGTTTCCAAAGAACTTATCTTGTCTCTCAATATTCAGCTTTTGGAAGTCTTCCTTTGCCATGCCAATAATCCTTCGACTCTCAACCCTGGCAGTAAAAATCTGGTGTCTTGGACGTAAAAATGGCTGTAAGTGATTGCTGCAAATCAGCTTCATTTGCGAATGATTTCCCACGAATGTTGTTGTGCAGGAAATGGTAGAACGGGCAATCTGTTGGTGTAAGTTCCGGGGAGGGACGTGGATGGCACTGTTTCTACCAGTCAAGTCGCTGTATGATATCCCTAGCCACCGCGTGTCATGAACCTGGCACCGTCATGCAGAAACAATTCACTGTTACGATTAACTAACGCAGACTCATCTTCTCGAGTGCCTGTTGTACACGTTCAAACTGCTGTGAGTACAGAAAAATGTCACTCAGCGGCCATTCTGCTTTTACTCAGTCTTCTGGCCCGAATCAGATAATAATAATAATAATAATAATAATAATAATAATAATGTGTGTGTGTGTGTGTGTGTGTGTGTGTCTCTCTCTCTCTCTCTCTCTCTCTCTCTCTCTCTCTCTCTCTGGCGTGTCCCCATGCCACCTTGTAAAACATCGGTTCCATGTTTCTGTCTTCGATCAGTTCCTTGTCAGTGATAAGATGAACCTCTCTTGGAGGAGAGTTAGAAGACTGAGCAATTTTTCTTCATGTCTCTATATGTATGCAAAACTAGATATATATATATAGTTCAATGAAGAAGTTGTCGTCAGAAACGGGTTGCATTGATTGTATAAACTTAATAATAATACCAATAATAAACATATCAATCTTTGAAATTGTTGCTCTTATTATTCACACCCACCTCTTTACCTGCAAAACATTTATTATTATTACTTATTAAAAATATGTTATAATAAATGTATTCTAACAAAAATTATGAAAATAAAAATATTACAAATGCTTTAAATGAATTAATGGAATCATAGAACTGTGGTGATACCGTGCAAAAGCGAGGGGCCGGATGTTTGCTCTATAACGACCAGAAAGCAAATGACCAAAAGTTGTCTGTGCGCAGGTAGATCCGCGCAGATGTTGAAAAATAAAAATTAATTAAATATTAAATTTCCATTTAGCGAGCCTACACGAATTTTATTTGTCAGCCAATGGGAAGCCCAGAACCAAATACAAGTGTGAAATCCCAATCGAGCTGCTTTGATCCAAAAAGTAGATATAAAAAGCGGATACAGACAGACCCCAACAGGCAGACCTCGAGAAGAAGAGTGTAATCAATATCCCCTTGACCTAAGTCCAGTGGCTACTAGGCTTGCTTCTTTCCATTTCCCCTGTCTCAAAACTACTTACTGACCTAAGGAGCGACTACATCAAAGACATTCCTCACTTACACGCTCCCCACAGTCCTAAGCCTTAAATCTCTTTCTGCTTATTATTTGCCATGAACATTTTAACCTCCGTTGGACATATATTCAAGTATTACTTTAATTGTAAAAAACATTAATTGATATATGTATATATAAAAATGTTATTTTTTATCTCAATTTGCTTTTCTTGATTTTATAATCATTTTTTGACTTATAGTGGGCTATCTACCACAAGGCCAAATTCCGTTAACCTACAACTACCCTTCACTAGAACGGAATCCCACTACAACTAGAAAAAGAATAGATAAGCAACCCACTATAGAACCAGTATTATATGTATAATATTTTCCGTATACCCTTTTTTCAGCCCGCTGTATTCAGTAACACATGGTGCGTGCTCACAGTTTCCATCAGCTACTGAATAATTAGGTCTCCTCCATTGTCTAACATGAAAGAATTTTTTACATGACATTACTGCGGTTCATTGCCACAGATCTAGTCTATTCGATTCTACCATTGGTCTGAAGCAGTATGAAGATGGTTAATGTTTTTTGAATTGGCCTTGTGTCAAACATAACCGAGCTCCCTACAACTTAAAATTATTCGCTATCATCAGAAGTTTGGAGATCGGAATTTGTGGAAGAATAAAAGTATAGCTTTTGTATGTTTAAATAGAAAATAACATGAATTGGTAGAAGTTTATGTTCAATTAGAAACAGTAAAGATATCAAGAGATCGCAGTAGTCCTTGCAAGAGTGAGTTTATGTGTACGTAGGTAGGAACGTATGTATGTATGTATGTATGAGCGTTTATTATTGGGTAGGATTGTCTTTGAAGTTATCGCTCAGGGTGAATGGTGAAAAGGAAGGGGAGAAGTGGGAGAGAAAGATAGAGACAATAATAGCGATCGTTTGACGTTGTTACGGAACGAGTTAACTCTCTTGCGACGGTCAATTTTGCTCCGTTTTTTATTTCGTTTTCTAGGGCTCCAGAAGGTCATTTGGGAATTCACTCTCGGATGTGATTCTAGCCTTTCTCTTTTGTTCTTTAGATGTTTCCTAGTTTTCTATTGGCCGAAAAACATTTCGCATCAAGGTGTGAAATTTAACGAGTTTTGTTTTGGATTCATTTTTGCATGTTTGCTAAACAAGGTTTTGTAAACTCAAGTACATTCGTTTATTTCTAACTATCAGTATAGCTCGGCGTCGCTCCTTCTATAACCCGATTTTTTCGATTATCGATTTTCGATATTTATCGGGGGTACCTCGACACAAAACCTAGCTAAGAACACTCGAAGACGCTTATAGTACAACTGTGAAAATTTTCAAGAAAATCGGTTCAGCCGTTTCGTAGTCTATAGGTAACGGACACACACACACACACACACATACACACACACACATACACACACACAAAGTTTTATTTATAAATAAGTTTAGACAAAATCAATGAGTGAGTGCTTAGCGTTTGAATTTTAAAACCTAGACCATGTTTTGTTCACTACAGGCCATACCCCGTTGCTGGTGTGGCCTACCATGGAGCAACCGATGATTTTGTTGTTTTTCTTCATCTGCTATATGTAGGCAAAAGTTGATATACAGTAATGGTATACAAATGGGCGCACAAAACAAAATGTATTGATTTTACAAGCATATCAATAATAAACATATCAATCCCTCAAATGTTCAAGCTACTTGCTCTCGTCATTAACACCCACCTCTTTACTAGCAAAACATTTATTATTATTGTTATTTTTTGAAACATAAAAAAAAAAATAATTGTATTACAATCAAAATTATGCAAATAAAAATATTAAAAATGATTTAAATGAATTCTGGTATTAAATGAATCCTAGAACCACTATTCAGTCAGTCAAGTGGCATATGTGATACACGTTTTGGGCAATCATGTCTCGAATGAGACATGACTGACTGGGCAGAAGATTATCCCGCAGTAAGTTACCATTGCTTTCTGAGGTAAACTGGTTGCCAGCCAAGGCTATAAAACCCAATCTGTCTTGTTATTTGACCCATAACTGGAGGGAAGAGACGGATTAATACCTTTCCCAAGGGTATTTGTGCGTAAGTGAATGCAACGAATTCAACCGGAATTCGAAATCGGCTCCCGGATTTGTCGTTCCGAGTAGATATCGACTGAACTGCAACGTACATCCTAGAACCACTATTACAATACTGATAAACCTGCTATAATACTTACTGTATACATGTTTTTGCAGACCCCTATGTTTCCCATAGCATTACATCTCTCACTGCTTCCCTCGCGGCTGAAAGGGGATTGAGACATGTGAGATCTGGCAAACCTAGTTGTATCGGGCTGTCGGATGCTTGGTTTGTCAAGGTCTGCTTTGTTTACACCAGCTGAACTGGCGCTGTTCTTGTCCGTCGGTTTAGTCCTTGAGATCGTGTAGATCTTTGCCTATTCCTTCGTTGTGAGACTCCGCGGTTTAATCGCGTTCAGTCTGGTCCTTCCTCATCGACCTTAACACCATGGGTGGCCCCTACAGGAGTTGGAATTCCAGACGGCTTCGCTCTTAAAATCACCGGTACACGAAAGCCATCTTCCATAACAACGAAGTTATTATCATTTTTTAAAAAGCAAAATAGAATTTCTTAAAATCTACACAGTTGATGTAATTAACAATTATTAAGAAAATTACTTACTTTCACACATGAAGACCAAAGAATAATCGGGAATATTATCCGTCCTGACCTGGCATCTCGTTTCAAACATTTTCCAACTACCGGAACGTAGCTTCCTTGAGATTTTTCGATAAACATTTTCAGGCAAATTGTTCTGATTGGTTTTCTCTTTGTTACAAAGACTTCAGGAATTTAATTCTAACAGTTTATTTTCCTCGCTTTTCTATCCTATGGAACTCTCTTCCAATTCCATACCTTCTTGTCAACTACAATCTTCAAAAATTGAAATACAACGCCAATCGCAACATTCTGTTCTTTTTATTGCTTCTTCTCAGTTTATTTCCCTCTTAGTAACTCCATTTTGGAGGCTTTATGGCCTCGCTTTGGGAGAAAATGGAAAACAGTTATTTAGACAAGTTGGTTTTGCTTTTCAATACTTGGTTGCGTATAATGCCTCGAAAACAAAACTTTTCTCTCATTTAACCACCTTAAAGATACTTTTTCTGCCTGCAATGGACAACGCTAGACTCCTGGAGAGCAAGACACTGGGTCTTCTTGGCCTCACATTTTCAACCGACTTGAAGCAGAATATCGAAACAATGGCTGCATTTACTGCAAGGAAGATTGGGTCATTTTGTTATATTAGATTTTTTTCTCTCGTCAGAGTCCATCTTGCATATTTACAAATGTACCATTCATCTGTGCATTGAATACTGCTATTAATACCCAGTCTGGTGCTCCTGGTATTCATTTTGAGGTTCTTGATAAAATCCAAAAAAGGATCTGTAATGTAATCGATCCTGACTCAGCATCTTGACCAGTCATTTTCTTACCGACGAGACGTGGCTTCCCTCTGTCTTTTCTAGAAATATTTTCATGGCAACTACTTTGACGAACTTTTTCCCTTGTGCCCCAACTACATGAATTTAAGCGTGCTACTAGATTGGCATTTAGGTCCCACTCGTTTTTTATTGAAATAGCTAAATCCCACTTCTATTCCAATAGTTTCCTTTCTCGCACTTCCCGCCTGTGGAACTCCCTTCCGTTTAGTCGCTTCCCTAGTAACTACAATCTTCAAAGATGCTATGTCAACCGCAATCTTCCATATTCTTGAATTCTTTTCTTCTTTTGTTCCTTCCTCCCTATACTCAGCCTTTTCTCTCAATTTCACTCTCTGTAAACAGCTGAGTGCTAGTAGCATTTCCGCCTTGCTTGGGGTGAAATGATTAATAAAAAATATTCATAGGTTGTCATGATTGCTCGTAGATGTTTTTAGAAACTTTCATTGTTTTCCACAATATCCTTTGATGCCATTGTTTATTGTTTTCTTGCAAACAAATTGTCATCATAAATGCTTTTGTGTTTCCTATGTTCAAGCTTCGCCATGAATTTTCAATTGTATTCAAGAAAAGAGATTGGATCGGCCACTGATGAACTACTGTCTATTCGTTATTTGATTCATATGAATCAGTGGTCATCTTACTGAAATACTGAAATATTCAAACCTTTTCAATCCTAAGCTATTTCACCAAAGAGTACAAATTAACTTCCAAAATACTCTGATAAATCGCTTCTTTTCATGGGCCATTAAATATCTTTCTACCCTAATAAAACCAAATATCCCTGAGGCATTAAACTTTCATCACAGTGCTTTTCTGCGAAGATTTTTTCGATCAAAAGAACATCCATCTTTTTTCCATCTAGAACCGACTGAAAAGGCCTATTCTGGACGAAATCTTGTTTTTGAGATAATAACGGTTTTATTATTAATAACCCATAGAAACAGTAGATTCATACTTCACCCAATAGAGAAAAAAGTTTTTGCATTGTATTTTTGAAAATATTTATTCTTTCTTAGAGATTGCTAATTTTACACCGAAATACAGTGTATTTGGGCTAAATTTGCCAGTTTAATGATTTTTTTTTTGAAATTGGTCTGTAAAATAATGGCATTTGGAAATCTAATCGCCACAGTTTTAGAGGTGACAAGATTAACTGTCATGGACGAATGAAAACCACCTAAATATTGGGAAAAGGTCACCTTCCTCATGCCGATTCGTGCAAGATATCAAAATAGCGTAATGAAAACAATAAAACGTGAAATGGATTGCTGGAACGAAAGCCGTGGCTTGTAGGAAAGAACACGATAGACGTTTTAATTGTCTCCGTACACTAAAATTCATTCAACTACTGCGAGAGATGTGCGTTGTGGTGAAGTGTATATCGACTCGGAACTACAAATCGTGGTGCTGAGTTCGAATTCCAGTTGAATTCCTTGCATTCACTTACGCACAAATACCCATGGGAAAGCTATTAATCCGTCTCTTCCCTCCAGTTTTAGGCTAAATAATAGAACAGATTGGATTCTATAGCCTTGGCTGGCAACCAGTCTACCGCAGAAAGTAATGGCAACCTACTGCGGGATAATTTTCTGCCCAGTCAGTCATGTTTCAAAAGAGACATGATCACCCAAAGCGTGTACCACGTATGGCTCTTAACTAACTGACTTAATATAATAGTTAGAAACAAGAATAAGGCTTCTACTGGACATAAAGTGGGGGACCAGTTTTCTATTGTAATAAAGTAATAAACTGAACCCACACTAATTACAATTTAATAATATAATACATCTCTTTCCACTACAACTATGAGTCAAATAACAGGACAGATTTGGTTCTATAGCCTTGACTGGCAACCAGTCTACCGCAGAAAGCAATGGTAACCTACTGCGGGATAATCTTCTGCCCAGTCAGTCATGTCTCCTTTGAGATATGATCGCCCAAAGTGTATATCATGTATGGCACTTAACTGACTGACTGCAAGAGAAAGTGATGGAAGACCCAGGCAATGGAAAATTGGCGCAAGAAATGGGTGTTGAAATTTTCACAGTAGAGCTGGTTTGGAATTAAAACTTCCACTACTAGTCATACAAAAAGTGTAAGTGCCAACTTCTTACAGAAAAGACTCGAGAAAACCTCCTGACGAAGAAACTCTTAAACAAGATGAAACATCTTGTTGAACAAAGGACAATCTGGTTCTTCTCTGCTTTTGTCAGGGCCAGCTGCATAATAACTCCAACAAAAGGTGGCTTACCTACATTCCATATAACGTTGTTCATGTCATAAAGACCAAGTTTCCAACTGTTATGGCTTTTGTTTTGTTTTGTTTTTTTTTTGTTTTTTTTTTGTGATGTCATGCAAATTCACGTCTTTAAACAAGGTCTCAAGATCAATTCGGATGAGTATGTGAAGTTGCTGAACATGTGGTCAAATTTTGGTTGGAGGGGTTGGCTGCTGGAAGATCATATATATGGCAGCAAGATTCAGTTCTCTGACATACCTCCAAAAAGTGACAAAAGTAGTTGTCCAATACTTTTTACGACTTCAACAGCCCCCTAACTCCACTAATTGTGATCCCATAGATTATTATGTGTGGGGTGAAGTCTAGAAAGACACCAACCGCACAGCCTGTAACACTAGGATTAAGGAAGGGTTTGAGGCTCTCCCCAGGGACAACGGGAAAGCTACACGTGTCAGAATAGTCGTAGTCAGATCGAGGGCTTGCTATATACAGAGGGCGGTTTCTTTCAGTGAATTCTCTTTCGATTACAAGTGAAAATTGACGTCAAAATACATATTGATGTACCTACTATTGAGTCAGTCAGTTAAGTGCCATACTTGATACACGCTTTGGGTGATCATGTCTCGAAAGAGACATGACTGCCTGGACAGAAGATTATCCAGCAATAGGTTGACATTGCTTTCTGCAGTAGACTGGTTGCCGACCAAGACTATAGAACCCAATCTGTCCTATTATTTAACCCATAACTGGAAGGAAGTGACGAATTAATTCATTTCCCAATGGTATTTGTGCGTAAGTGAATGCAAGGAATTCAACTGGAATTCGAACTCGGCTCCCCGAATTGTTGTTCCGAGTCGATATCCACTGCATTGAGTATCTTACATTAAAGCACGAGAAAAAAATAATAATAATTCAATCACCCATCCACCCTCTAGCTCGACAGGAGGCAATATATATATATATATATATATATATATATATATACAACGGTCTTTATTATAATGGAGAGGATTATAACTTGTACAGTACTTGTTTAGTTTTCCAATAAATTGGTTTTGAGCTGACATATTCACTTTGTTTTACTTAAAAATTGCAAAAATTTAATCCGAACTCCCTGTACACCAATCGCGCAAAATTAAAATAAATGTCCTTTTTTTTTCTTTTTTGTTTGTTTGTTTGTTTTTTATTCAATCCTTTCACCCTAAGCAAGGCGAGACAGCCACTATAGTGCAGGAATTCACAATAAGAGTAAAGACTGGGTACAGGTGACATTAAAGAAATGATAAAAGATGAACGCTATTCAAGAAGACAGAAGATGGCAATAGTTGTTGTATTTAAATTTTTTTTAAACTCTCAGGGAAGTAAGTGGAAGGGAGTCCCACAGGCGGGAAGTGAGAGAAAAGAAACTGTTGGATGTAGAAGTGGGAGTTACATTAAACTATTTCAACGTTAAAAGGGTGGGACCTAGATGCCAATCTAGTAGCACGCTTAAATTCACGCTGTCGGGACACTAGGGTCAAAAGGAAATTTATGACCTATCAAAACAAAAATAGAATGGAAAACAATATTCAAACAAAACTGGTCTTTTGGAAACAATAAATTGCTTTTGAGTTTAAATGTTCACTTTGTTTTCCTTAAAAAAACAAAAACTGTCAAATTTAATCCGAACATTTTGTAAACCAACGGCGCAATTCTAAAGCAAACACTGAAAGTATATAAAATATTTTCCAAGCGTCGAAATACTTTTTTTCTCTTGATTAAAGTATTTATGAGACATGCTTTTTTTTTACTTCTGCAATTTCAGACAACGCTGTTGTCGATCTCGGCGCCAAAACCTGACCTACATAATTTCTAAATTATGGATAAATTCATATCGAAATTGAAAAATATTCTCAGATTCATTTTTTTTTTTTGTATCCGAATAGGATGTTCATAAGGAATATGAAACGCTATGACTTATGATTACTTCACATTAAGACACGATCACCGAAGTTAGGCAACGTTGAACTTGGTCAGATGGGTGACCTTTTGGGAATACTTGGTGCCGTAAGTTCGAATGTGTGGATGGTGTAATGGATAATGGCTCGGATTTGTTAATCGGAGAGCCGAGACCCAATTTTACTTGTTTTTTTTAAAAATATATTCAACCTGAGAAATGTATGAATCCAAATGTTCTTCCCATCTATGGGTTAATTAGTAAGACTTGTATCACCGTTATTATCTCAAAAACAAAATTGCGTATAAAATAGATTTTAGTATTAAATAACCCATTGAAGTTGAAATACTGCAACCCCCCCCCCCCCCAAAAAAAAAAAGAAACTGTGATAAATCATGTTTAATAATTATTGGAGAATTTTTTGTTTTTTGTTTTTATTTTTCTCTCTCCTGTGATTTCACGGTTTTATGACAAAGCTCTGTGGTGCTTGGTTTTATTTCAATGTTACAAGCAAAAAAAAATAATAATTTTTTTCGCCTCCTCTTTCTCCTCCGAAAAAACTGACTGAAATTTACGAATCGTTTTAAGAAATATTGGACTGTTCGCGAAAATTCTGTTGGGATTTTTGAAACATTAATTCTTCTTTTTCTTTTGTTTACAGATTAAATTTATTCTTGGTCTTGGCTTTCCTTTTATTCTTTTTGCCACCGTTTTTAAAGAATGTATAGCTTTTCTCTTGCTTCTTTTCGTCAATACATTCATCCTTGCCTTTTCAAATTAAATCGCTTTCCTTTTCTTTCTTCTCATTTCGTGTCTAACAAATTACGATTACCTCCTTCACCTCCTTCACCTCCTTCCCCTGCTCCTTCTTTCCTCATCCTGTTCTCTTGTTCATTTATAACATCAAATCAATATGATGATGACAACGCTGGCGGCCATTTCAATCACCTGAGATTCTGTCAAATAATTTAAACACCTCACTCGATAATGAGAACGAAGATTTCACGCTATCACATTCTCAAACAACCTTGTCTTGGAGAAGCATCTTTAGCATCAGGTAACTTCCGCAGAAGCCAACATCCAGAAAAAAAAAGACTCTTTTTCGGCCAGCAGAAACTAGATATGATTCATTTTCTGTTGACTCTTTAGGAAGGTCGTAGAATAGATACACCAATATACCGAATAACAATCAAATCAATAAAAAACAATGTGACAAACATTTTGAAAAAGTATGGGAATAAAAATCGTATATTCTTCGTTTATTCTGTATGATAACGAAAAATGTGGAATAAATGATGCTACAACATCTTCTTACTCCACAAACGTAAGTAGATTCGTTTCCTTAAAAATGTTCATAAACAAAAAAAATTCTTTGGTCAATATATTTCAGGTTTTTATTTCATATTTGTCATGCAATTTATCGATCCTTTTGGATCAATTTCATTTCGAATTAATCAAATATTCAAGGTCAATTGTTTTTTTATTCTTTACTAGCGGTATAGCCCGGCGTTGCTCAGGGTTCTTTAGTGGTTATGTTAAAATGGTAAGGTCAAGTGGTCATTCAAAAAGCTTTAGTATGACGTTGCCGTGACGCGTAAGTTAAAACAATCTGAAGTAAGTATTGTTTGTTTTTCATTTTTTTTTTTTTGTATTTGTAAAACGGGATTCATGCTTGATCAATTTTGCCAATAAACGGGAATTATGTATGTACAATTGGAAGAACGGGAGCGGTCGTTACATGGCCTGTAATGTGATGCGATGACGTTGTCACGCAGAAGAAGTGGATGCATTGTCCCTGCAACGTCGGAGGGGGTGGCACCTTGTAGAAAACATGAAATTGTTATGTCATATGGTAAGGTAGAAGTTGCAAAAAAGACCAGATTTTTGTTGGAATACAAGTAAGCGTTTCGAAGATATAAACGATCGAAAAAAGCAAAATTTTCCATTAATTTTTGCCGCACCATGTGTGCAAATTTAAATTTTTGTTCGTATATTAATGCATCAGACCTTCATCTATCAGGGCTTGATTTTGGTTGAGTTTGAGTGAACTTTCTTGGAGAAATGCATAAAAATTCGTAAAAGATCACCCGAAATTATGTTCGTCGTTGATTTTTGACGAACTCTGTACATTGATTCGAAAGATTTTTGTGTACATCAAAGATTCAGGTCTTGATTTACAAGTTGCCCGGTTTTGGTGGGATTCACATAAGGTGTCACATGAGCGTTTCTACCGTACCCAGTAAATCGTTTCGAAATTTTTTGTGTACAGCAAAGTTTCATGGCATGAACGATAAGTGGCCCAATTTTGGTTTAAATTTGACTAAGGGTCTCGTAGTAGTATGGTTCATTAGAACAGAGACACAAAAGCACACATACAGGCACACAAACATATCCATTTTTAGATAGATAGATAGATAGATAGATAGATAGATAAGGCAGACACGCGCGTGGGTTGCACAAACGATAGATAGATAGATAGATAGATAGATAGATAGATAGATAGATAGATAGTGTTATGTGGAAAAAACATTTATTCCTCAGATAATGAACTCTCCCTCCTATATAAATAAGAGTTAACAGGAAGTTAACAGGAGTTCTTTGAAGTCCTTAGGAGTTCTTGGGAATTTCATAGGAGTTCGTTAGAGTTCTATTGGAGTTCAGTAGAACTACTAGGCAGTTGATATAAGTCGGCAGTTAGCCAAATACTAATGAGACAGCTTTCAGTGGAAGATTACCAAGTTCCTAACATTTTGGGTGTGTTAAGTCGATTAGCAACCGACATAGCATGATTAAAACTACTACGCAACAGATAGATAGATAGATAGATAGATAGATAGATAGATAGATAGATAGATAGATAGATAGATAGATAGATAAGAGAATAGACTGAGATAGATAGATAGATAGATAGATAGATAGATAGATAGATAGATAGATAGATAGATAGATAGATAGATAGATAGATAGATAGATAGATAGATAGATAATGAACAGACTGAGATAGATAGATAGATAGATAGATAGATAGATAGATAGATAGATAGATAGATAGATAGATATGAACAAACGGAGATAGATAGATAGATAGATAGATAGATAGATAGATAGATAGATAGATATGAACAAACGGAGATAGATAGATAGATAGATAGATAGATAGATAGATAGATAGATAGATAGATAGATAATGGACAGACTGAGATAGATAGATAGATAGATAGATAGATAGATAGATAGATAGATAGATAGATAGATAGATAGATATGAACAGACTGAGATAGATAGATAGATAGATAGATAGATAGATAGATAGATAGATAGATAGATAGATAGATAGATAATGGACAGACTGAGATAGATAGATAGATAGATAGATAGATAGATAGATAGATAGATAGATAGATAGATATGAACAGACTGAGATAGATAGATAGATAGATAGATAGATAGATAGATAGATAGATAGATAGATATGAACAGGCTTAGATAGATAGATAGATAGATAGATAGATAGATAGATAGATAGATAGATAGATAGATAGGAACAGACTGAGATAGATAGATAGATAGATAGATAGATAGATAGATAGATAGATAGATAGATAGATAGATAGATAGAATGAACAGACTGAGATAGATAGATAGATAGATAGATAGATAGATAGATAGATAGATAGGAACAGACTGACTGAGATAGATAGATAGATAGATAGATAGAAAGAAAGAAAGAAAGAAAGAAAGAAAGAAAGAAAAAGACAGACAGACAGACAGAGAAATAAAAATGTTAAGGACTGGAATAAATAGATAGATTTTTTTTAGTTTTAGTCATCACCCCATCTATATATTTATCTCTTCATTGTGAGCTGATGATGGCCAACGAATTTAGCTTTAACTTATGGCGACCGGCTCACACAGTCCTTCAAAATAATACCTTTAGCCTTATTATAAAAAAAAATATTCTAAAATTACTTTGCATCGATTTTGTAAAGAAAGGCGAAAGATCGATCAGCTTCTGACGGTACCCAGTCTTGCAGTCAAACCCTAGAAACACCGATATCAGTAAAAATGAAAGAGTAATTACCAAATTGCTGAGTTTGAGAAATTAGTCATTCTTTTATGATAATCTCTCTTCCAGGTTTTTTTTTTATGTCGGTTCATGTCCCACAGATCAGTCAAAACATCCAGAAAGAAAGAAAAAAAGAAAGAAAAAAAGAAAGAAAGAATGGCTGAAATATTTAGTCGACATCTTTTATGTACTTCCCAATATTTTAGGTCAGTAAAAAGAGAAAGACGTAAAAAGAAAATGCCAAAGAGTCTTAAAGAGTCTTCAGAGAATTGCCGCTCAAATCAACTGCATTAACTTATTAAGAAGACAGTTTTTTTTTTCAAGTTCTCATGAAAATGAGCCAAAATGTAGCATGGCTTACTTGATTTCGAAATTTATATCTGAAAAATCTGCAGTTTCGATTGTCAAGGTGTTTCGTTTTATTTCTTTACGACTAAAATATTGGAGAAGAATGAATAGCAGGGTCAAGTTTAGGAGGCTCTATATACCGGTATAAGGATTAAAATCGCCCCTTCCTGGTAGCCTTACTATAACCAGTATAGTTCTGATATTAATCGATACCATTTAATCATTTGCATGAATGAAACGCCAAAAGAAATTAGAGAAGGAAAGCGAGAGAAAAGGATTAAAAATCAACTGCAGAAAGACTGAATTGTTAACAAAAAGTTTGCACAAAGCCAGAATGGTCAACCAGAGGCACTAAAATCAAACATTTAAATATATGGGTGGAGTTTTATCAGCAGAGGTAAAGCATGACACTGAGATCCGAAGGTGTATTGGAATAGCCAAGGAAACATTACAAAGCAGAATATTGAGAAATAAGAAAATTTCTGTCTGTATTTCTGAAATGAGGTAGTATTCACATTATTCGGACTATTTTCCTCATCTTCGTACGACGTTTCGGCCATTGTACGCTCCGGCCTTCTTCAGGTGATAAAAATTTCGAACCGAACCCTTTATTACAATCACTGGGGTATATGAACTCCATTCCTTGCGTATAGCCTCGATTGAAAGTCATGAGTTATCTCCCTCTAACCCTGCAAGTTACTTGTTCACCACTGCTGTAGCTTGGTATTGAACTCTCAAGTTCAAGCCAGGAACTAACCAAGGTCTATATCCATTAGGCCATGTGTTCTTAAGGACAAGAACGACTTAATTTTTGGGACTTATAAACCAGTAACTCTTTTTTACCAGAGTTCATATTGCAATTTTTTGATGTTAATGGTTTTCTCTAGTATTTCTGATGTTAATAGGTTTCTCTAGTATTTTATACCAGAGATAACTCATGACTTCCAACCGAGCCATTTACTACTCAAGGAATGAGAATGATATACCTTAGTGACTGTAATAAAGGGTTAGGTTCGAAATTTCTAGCACCTGAAGAAGCTGAAGCGTACAACAGTCGAAACATCGTACAAATGGTAACAAAAATGAGGAAAATAGACCGAATAATATAAATATTGTAAGAAAATTTTTCTAGATACAAGGAAAAGAGTACTAAACTGTCACGTGATATCTGTCTTCCTATATGGTAGGAAATGCTGGATGATCACCTTAAAGATGGAAAGGTGATCTAGAGCAACAGAAATGAGGTCCCACAGAAGGATGCTGAGGATGCCATACACCGAACAGGCGAGTAACGACGATGTCTTGGAGAAAAAAGAATAGGAAAAAGGAAAAATAATACTTATCGTAAGTTCTATGCTAAATGTTTCTTCTCTTGTACTTCTCGCTTGTAGAAATGCCTTCTGACTTCTTGTTTTTCAGTTAAATTTGATCATAAAATTTAAAAGGCAAATTCAGTTATCTTTTGATTTCTTAATTTATGTTCGTTTATTTTCTCTCTCTCTCTCTCTCTCTCTCTCTCTCTCTCTCTCTCTCTCTCTCTCTCCCCTTGATAATACGTTTTTCACACTCCGTAACCCCTTGCATCTTAGTGGCTTTATAGCCTTCCTTGGAGTGAAATGATAAAAACAAGATTCAGTGGTTCGTTTCTTGTTGGCTTCTTTCCAAATCTTAACAATCAATCAACATGGGCAAAATAACAATAATATATCCAAGGTATAAATGTCACATTTGAAGTATTTCTCACAGGATATCTTAAAAGATTGTTAACTTACGGTAAAACCCCCAAACCGTTATTTCTGACAATCTTTCAAACTTTTTATTAAAACTTATATTTTTTTCTGAATGGCAAATGCTTCTGTTAAAAGATTGCAGCTTCAATACGAAACTCGTAATTTAATAATAAACATATCAAACATTATAATACAAGTCAATATTTTCGCAATTATTATTATTATTATTATTATTATTTCCTTCGATTTCTGTTATACACACATTTAATTCCTGGTCCCAACCAAAGACCAAAGGTTAGAAATGGTTTCATGACATTTTCCACTGAAAACATTTGTAAAGTGGCTTAAAGACTCTATTACTGATCCAGCGGGCATCCACGCCATGAACGTTACTATTTCCCAATCCCTTACGCAAGTGGTGGACTTCCCCACTCGTTTTCCAAGCACTCCCTCTGGACACTCCTCACTAATAGATATATGCTTTTTCTCTGCACATGACGCCTATCAAGTCTCGCAGCTTTGCCCTCTCGGCAACTACGACCATGCTGTTGTCTCTCTCAATATTTCTTTCCACTCCCACTCTCTCCAGGAGCCTCCTACCTATAGGACCTCCTACTGCTACCAAAAAGCTGACTGGGACGCCTTTCGCGATTTCCTCTGCGACGTCCCTTGGGGGAAAGTATTTGATCTCCCAATTGATCACTGTGCTTCTGAGGTTTCGTCATGGGTGAAAGCTGGCATTGATGCCTTCATACCT
The DNA here is from genome assembly GCA_037127315.1 of Ascarosepion bandense. Taxonomy (NCBI): domain Eukaryota; kingdom Metazoa; phylum Mollusca; class Cephalopoda; order Sepiida; family Sepiidae; genus Ascarosepion; species Ascarosepion bandense. The sequence goes on from JBBBDQ010000416.1 coordinate 1,726,777, forward strand.
ACCAGAAAGTATTGTCTAAAACCTCATTCCTCTCCGTGGTTCTCTCCTGCCTGTTCGGCCGCCATTGCCCACAGGAACCATTACTTCCGACTATTCCGGAGACAGTCATCTGATCACAATAGACGCCTATTCACGTCTGCTCGTAATGAGTGCAAGAGAATCCTGAATGACGCCAAGCGGTTGTTTGCTGAGAGAATGCGACAGCACATAGCTAACCGCAAGTTCGGCTCCAAAGACTATTGGCGGTTATGCAAACGGGTGCTGAACAATAGCAAATCCTCAATACCTCCTTTAATCAATGAATTTGAGGTTCTCACGTCATCTGCGGACAAAGCTGAGTGCTTTGCTCGCAGATTCTCATCCAACTCCACATTTGACTCATCTGGAGTACCCTCACCCGACTTCCATATTAGAACTGAGGCCAAACTGTACAACGTATAATATATATATATATTAGTAGTATCCCGAGTAATTTCAAAACTTGACCCCCATAAGGCGAGCGGTAGTGATGGAATCCCGGTGTGCTCCTGAACTTAAGAGGTGTGCTCCTGAACTTAAGAGGTGTGCTCCTGAACTCTCCCCTGCCCTCTCTAAACTGTATAACTACTGCCTTTCTGCTTGCTGTTTTCCTGCATGCTGGAAGTTCTCTTCAGTCGTTCCTGTACTTAAGAACTGTGGTGAACCCTCGGGCCCATCCAACTATCGCCCTATCAGTCTTCTAGCAATTTTCGGGAAAGTGTTCGAGGCCATAATTAATGCTGAAATAGTTCAACACCTTACTGTCCACAAACTCTACTCTGACAGGCAGTATGGCTTCCGCTTTGCCAGGTCCACGACCGACATGCTAACAACCGTTACGGGGTACATGCTCCAGGCCCTTGATGAGTCAGGCGAGGCTCGTGCTGTTGCTCTGGACATCTCCAAGGCTTTTGACAGGGTTTGGCACTCTGGTCTTCTATGCAAGCTACGGGGTTACGGTATTACCGGACGCTTGCTTGAGCTAATCCAATCTTTTTTTAAATAACCGCAAAATGAGGGTATTTTGAATGGGCATGCCTCTTCATCCTACAGCACGAATGCTGGTGTCCCACAGGGCTCTATCCTGGGCCCGACGCTCTTCCTTATTTTCATCAATGACCTCCCAGATGAGATCAAGTGCCAAGTAGGCATCTACGCAGATGACACCACAATTTACTCCCGCATCAGTAAGAAACCCGTCGTGACGGACAAGCATAATCTCGCTGCTGACCTTGAACGGGATCTACACTCTGTGGTGAATTGGGGCAAGAAGTGGCTTGTCAATTTCAATGCGTCTAAGACCAAGCTGTTGTCTGTCAATCATCACAGACAACCTCTCCTACCTCCCATAAGCATGGACCAAGCAATTCTCCCTGAGAGCAATACACTGCGCCTCCTCGGCCTTGCCCTTTCTTCTGATCTCAAATGGAACCACTATATCGAGTCCATAGCTAAATCCACTTCTAAGAAGGTTGGGTCACTGTGTAGGGCCAGGATGTTTTTTCCGCCTGAATCCATCCTGCATATATACAAATCAACCATTCGTCCGTGCATGAAATACTGCTGCCATATATGGTCAGGTGCCCCTGCCGTTCATCTCAGTGTTCTCGACAGGCTCCAAAGGAGAATCAGTAATGTATGGTACTGACTTGGCGGCTTGCCTACAGCCACTTCCCCACCGACGAAATGTGGCCTCCTTTTGTCTGTTCTATAAATACTTGCATAGCTTCTGCTCGAACGAACTCAAGTCACTGGTGCCTCCTCAACAAATGTTTACTCGTGCAACCAGATTGGCAACTGGGTCCCACCCATTCACAGTTAGGTTGACCAAATGCAGACTACAATTCTACTCCTGCAGCTTCTTCTCTCGCACTTCCCGCCTGTGGAACTCGCTCCGATATTCTTGCTTTCTTGACAGCTACAACCTCCAGGAATTTAAATGCAATATCAATACTCATCTATTAACCACTTGACTATAGTTCTTTCCCCAACCCGTATATTCTTTCCTTTCTCTCCGCCTTTGAAACTGTCATCACACCTGTATTCTCATCCTTCTATTGCTCCTTTCTAACTGGTTCTTCTTCCTCTTCACTCTCTTCTAATTAATCCTTTTACACTTATGTAGCCCCCTGCACATCAGTGGCATTACTGCCTTGATCGGGGTGATACGATTGAAAAAAAAACAAATACGAATAAAAAAAAAATAACCTAAGATAACAGACATTTTACACAGACAAAGCCCTTCGTAAAGTGTGTGAGCAATTTTATGTATTTCTTTAAGACATGATCTACCAGGAATCCCTATATTTAGTCTATTTGAACCTTTTCCAATCAAACTGAAGGCTCCAACTACAACTGGAAATATTGATGTTTTCATGAACAACATTTTTTTGAGATTTCCACTTAAACATGTTTGTATTTTGATAGATTTTGAAGACCTTCAAGCATTACAGTTTACAGAAAGTTTATGTGCATTGTAACATCTTTATTTCTCTGAAATAATCTTGATACGATCGTCAACTTCATTGGGAATTATACTTTTGCAACCTGAACTCTAACCACAGCCATTAGTCTACCCCACCGTTGTTTCCTAAGTTGTATTCGTTGATTATTTCCATGAAAGAAGCGATCTTTAGTTCAGCCAATTTAATTCTATAGTCATCATGTGCGTTGTGGTGCAGTGGCTATCGGCTAGAAACGAGAAATCAGAGAGCCAAGTTCGAATTCCAGTTGAATTCGTTGCATCCACTTACACGTAATACCCTTAGGAAAGTTATTAATCTGTCTCTTTTCCCTCCAGCTATGGGTTAAATAGCAGGACAGATTGGGCTCTTCAGCTTTGGTTGCCAACCGGCCTAACGCAAAAAGTAATGGCAACCTACTCCTGGAAAAAACTTCTGCCCGGTCACTCATGTCTCGAAAGAGATGATCGTCCACGGGGGAATCATGTATAACACTTAACTGAATCATCACTAAGATTTACTGTTGAGAAAGAAGAGGTCATTTTTGCCCTAGTTTCTATTTGTAATGTTTACTTAAATCTATCAAAATACAAAGATCTTTTAGTGTGGTCCTGAAGATATCAATAATTCAAGTTATATTTGGTCATTTGGGAAGTCATGATTGGCTACATTCTGTGGAAACAGGGCACATAAAACAAACAGAGGAAGACTGAGGTTGTGCAAATGGATGGAAGAACAGGGATTAGGAGAGATAACAAAAAGACAATTTAATTAATATTTACAAATTACAGGAAATTGTAGAGAGCCATGATTTCAACATCTTGAAAGGACACAGCAGATACAAGGAGAAAAATGAGCTTGCGTAAATGAATGGAAGAACAGGGATTAGGAGATATAACAAAAAGAGACTTTTATTAATATTTACGAATGACAGGAAATTGTGGAGAGCCGTGATTTCAACATCTTGAAAGAACACAGCACATACAAGAAAAAGAAGAAAAATTAGCTTGCGTAAATGAATGGAAGAACAGGGATTAGGAAGCATAGCAAAAAAAAAAAAAACAATATATATTAAGAGGTACAAAGGATAGGAAATTGTGGAGAGCCATGCACGCCTACGAGATGAAAATAGAAGAAGAATGAGTTGAGTAAAATGATGGCGGAACAAGGTTTAAGAGAGATAATAAAATGACAACATTTATTAAGAGCTACAAAAGACTGGAAATTGTGGAGAGCCATGATCACTAATGTTCTGAAGAGACACCGCGTGAAGAAGAAGAAGAAGAAGAAGAAGAAGAAGAAGAAGAAGCTATACTTTCTAATCTGCTGAAGTAAAATTAGATCCTTTTCTTGCTTGTTAGAATTTCACAGATTGTCAAGAATTTTCCTTTGTTTCCTTTGTTTTTGAAATGTTATTTGTTGTAATGACGTTAGACTTTCTCTGCTGGAAGCTAACCACTCAAGGACCAAATATTTTTCTTTTTTTGCATTTATAAACAAATTTTCTGCATATTATATGTCGCTAACATTTTCTGTGACTAAAATTCTGTGTCTCGATGAATGTTGCTCACAGCCTATCACAATTTAAACTGCCAAATCTGAAAGTGGACCATTATGGCATCTGAACAAACGATCATGCCACAGGCTTTGTTTAATTATGAAATGAAACAAGAGATTTCTATTTTCAATTCATTCTTCCTTTATTCTTTCCTTTCCATTTTGATTAGAACAATGATAAAAGTGTCCTGTTTATCTAGCCACATGGCAGGTTTATCCATGTCAGTCAGTTAAGTGCCATACGTGAAACACGCTTGGGCGATCATGTCTTGAAAGAGACATGACTGACTGAGCAGAAGATTATCCCGCAGTAGGTTGCCATTGCTTTCTGCGGTAGACTGATTGTAGACCAAGGCTATAGAACCCAATCTGTCCTGTTATTTAACCCATAACTGGAAGGAAGAGACGGATTAATACCTTTCCCAAGGGTATTTGCGCGTAAGTGAATGCAATGAATTCAGCTGGAATTCGAACTCGGCTCCCCGATTTCTCGTTCCGAGCCGATATCCAATGCACCACAACAACACTGATGTCTCATTTCAACAGATAGATTTATCAAAGTTACACAAAAAAATCTTGATATACTAAAGAGTAAATTTATTCAATAAAATCACCATTGAATTCAGCCATGGGACCTAGACAACTTCGGAATCGCCTACAACTCTTCTGAACGGACTCCTTGTTTTGTGAGCCTTACTTCCCTGGCTATGGATCTAATTGACTTGGAGGGGTCGTTTTAAATCATTGCCTAAATCTCATCAACAAATTCGGGCTTTTTTTTATCAAAACGATTAGGAGTTTGTCAAGCTTCTGTACCTTCGTAATCCTCATTAGATTCATCCAACTCTTTTCGAATCGTCTATCCTGCCTTCAGATTAACGCAAAACACTCTTAACTTTTCGCATTGGAGCTACCGGTGCGAAATCTAAGCAGTACAGCAGGCCGGAGTGAATTGCACCATGATGCTCTTTTTCTCACAGACAGTGCCCAACTGACGCTACTAGACTGTGCAGTCAATAAAATCAAAAACAGACAAAGCAAAAGCGCGAAAATAAAAATATAAAATTGCGACAATTTACACATTGCGCCCAATATATATATATATATATAAAAAAAAAGGTTGACACTAGCGTCAATACCAAGCGGTGACAGATTGTTTTGTGATTCAGAACTATCATCAAGCTATGTGAGTTGATTCGACTATTTGTATATGCTGGCAAGGTCTATTGCATTATCCTTACGGTCATGAGATGGATGATAAGAGTTATATCTTATATTATTCTAGAGATGCGTATATTGATGAATTTTTGTGAAGGTGGGATGAATATTGGGAGGAATATTTGTTGTCGTGAAGCCTTTTATACAAACACAGACATAAATTAACATTTGTACAACTATTGATGTGCGCAGAGACACACGCAAACGCGAGCTAGACAACTGAGGCTCACACATACATAACTTCATATGAACGTTGTGGGGCTTAGCATACATATGTATATGTGTGACGTTTTGCACATGCATACGCATTTAATTTTAGCTTGTGTATTTGCGTAAGTATATATCCAATTCTATTTATACGTTCATGCATTGAAATATGATTATGTCTGTCCCGACCTCATTCATTCAAGGCTGGTCACGTTATGAATTCGCCTTGACTGTATCCAACATGTAGCAATTTAGTCTGTGTACAAATAGAGCTTTAAAATTTAACAGACAAATTGACAAGTCGATAAAAGCTAAATTTTGTAATTTGTGTATGTATGTATGTATGTATGTATGTATGCGTGGGTATATTAATCACTATATGTGTCTGTTTGCCAGTGTTTGTGAACATACTCGTCTATGTAGGTTTATTTATGTATGCATTCTTTCTCTTCCTCGTTTAATATAAAAATAACTTTCTAAATGTAATAAACTTTTTTTTAAATTTCGCAACAATAATAAAGTAGATTTAATAGTTAATCAATAAGGCTGATCTCAATTTAATCAAATATTAATACCAATGCCCCACCAAGATTATTTTTAAGTCTGCTCACATATTCTCCAAATTAGAAGTTGCTTTACTCTGATTGGTCCACATTGTACACACAACAATGCCTCCCTGATTAAAGGAGTTTTGCTTATAAAAGTTAAAAACCTTTTATAACCATTCAATTTGAAATAAACCACATCACTTGACAGGACACAAGAAGTGTCGAAACAAAATAGCTACTTTTGTAGTGATATTATAACATATGCACGTTATAATTTCTGAATTAATATATATATATATATATATATATATATGTGTGTGTGTGTGTGTGTGTGTGTGTGTGTGTGTGTGTGTGTGTGTGGATCGGAATCCGACAAGATGATAAAATAAAGTAAAAAAACAAAATAGGAAACGTATGTCAATCTAACACGTTTCATTTTTATTAAAACTTCTTCAGAGACCGAAAAAAAATTAAAATAACAATGAGACTAGTAAGTTGTGATTTGTGGTTAGTGCTTTATTATAAGTCAGTGGTTAGTGCTTTATTATAAGTCAGTGGTTAGTGCTTTATTATAAGTCAGTGGTTAGTGCTTTATTATAAGTCAGTGGTTAGTGCTTATTATAAGTCAGTGGTTAGTGCTTATTATAAGTCAGTGGTTAGTGCTTTATTATAAGTCAGTGGTTAGTGCTTTATTATAAGTCAGTGGTTAGTGCTTTATTATAAGTCAGTGGTTAGTGCTTTATTATAAGTCAGTGGTTAGTGCTTTATTATAAGTCAGTGGTTAGTGCTTATTATAAGTCAGTGGTTAGTGCTTATTATAAGTCAGTGGTTAGTGCTTTATTATAAGTCAGTGGTTAGTGCTTTATTATAAGTCAGTGGTTAGTGCTTTATTATAAGTCAGTGGTTAGTGCTTATTATAAGTCAGTGGTTAGTGCTTATTATAAGTCAGTGGTTAGTGCTTTATTATAAGTCAGTGGTTAGTGCTTTATTATAAGTCAGTGGTTAGTGCTTATTATAAGTCAGTGGTTAGTGCTTTATTATAAGTCAGTGGTTAGTGCTTATTATAAGTCAGTGGTTAGTGCTTATTATAAGTCAGTGGTTAGTGCTTTATTATAAGTCAGTGGTTAGTGCTTTATTATAAGTCAGTGGTTAGTGCTTTATTATAAGTCAGTGGTTAGTGCTTATTATAAGTCAGTGGTTAGTGCTTTATTATAAGTCAGTGGTTAGTGCTTTATTATAAGTCAGTGGTTAGTGCTTTATTATAAGTCAGTGGTTAGTGCTTTATTATAAGTCAGTGGTTAGTGCTTTATTATAAGTCAGTGGTTAGTGCTTTATTATAAGTCAGTGGTTAGTGCTTATTATAAGTCAGTGGTTAGTGCTTTATTATAAGTCAGTGGTTAGTGCTTTATTATAAGTCAGTGGTTAGTGCTTTATTATAAGTCAGTGGTTAGTGCTTTATTATAAGTCAGTGGTTAGTGCTTTATTATAAGTCAGTGGTTAGTGCTTATTATAAGTCAGTGGTTAGTGCTTTATTATAAGTCAGTGTATTAAAGTAATAGATAATTATGTTTAAATGTATGTGCATGGAATATTTTGTATGTATATATAGAAACATCTGTCTGTATACATGTATGCAGGACGGTAATGTCATGTGTGTGTGTGTGTGTGTGTGTGTGTGTGTGTGTGTGTGTGTGTGTGTGTGTGTGTATTATTTTCCATTGCTTTCATACGCGTGACACATGTCTTAATACACACACACACACACACACACACACAGATATATATATATGTGCCTGTCTAATTTTCATATCACGCAACCCTTGGGTTTACGGGTTTTCCTCTTTAATCCAGATGTGCTTCCGAAAGTCAAATTTTGTTGAATGCAGATTTCTGACTTTGAATGGGAGTATAGAAAGCGTGGCGAGATGGCTGGTAGATGATGTTAATTCGGAAAGGTGTCATTCTAGACTTTTAAAAACTGGAAGGAATGTTGGGATAAGTGGGGTGGGGGTTTGAAGAAGAGAAAAGAGCTATTATTCTCGCGAGGCCAATTATTATTGAACGATTGAAGGCATTTTGGTGGGGTCAAGTTATATTATTTAGGAAAATTTGGTAATTCACTCAGAAACAATCTCTTCAATGATGCAAAACACAGAATACACTCAGACTTCTGTCTGAGTGCTTTATATACTAAATATTTATGGTCATGTAATCCCAGTAGCACAATTCAGTGAACGGTTACGTTTGTTGACTGGAGATCCATGTTCGACCACATGTGTCAGTATCGACACTTTCTTGCTACATAGCAATACTTCAACGCGAATTAATCATAGAAGCAAATGTTTCAGAGAGTCTGAAAAACCAAATGATATATTAGCTTTTGCGTTAGTTCCCCACTTACATTGGAACGATACTAATTAAAGCAGTCACAGTTCTCGGAGTTGGAGATCATATCAGTCAGTTAAGTGCCATACGTGATACACGCTTTGGGCGATCATGTCTCAAAAGAGACATGACTGACTGGGCAGAAGATTATCCCACAGTAGGTTGCCATTACTTTGTGCGGTAGATTAGTTGCCGACCAAGGCTATAGAACCCAATCTGTCCTGTTATTTAACCCATAACTGGAAGGAAGAGACGGATTAATACCTTTCCCAAGGGTATTTGCGCGTAAGTGAGTGCAATGAATTCAACTGGAATTCGAACTCGACTCCCCGATTTCTCGTTCCGTGTCGATATCCACTGCACCACAACGCACATGCCTTAGATCATATACTGAAACAAAATTATATCACGTGATGTTGAAATAATAGGCGATTCCGAGAGAATTAAAAGTCCCACAAGGGTTGATTATTTGTGGTCACAACCTTAACAAGCGAAGATGTCCGTTTTTCTTCACATATTACTTATAGGAAACTTATGGGTGAGAAGAAGGCTAATCAGGCGAATGTTCGCTCTGAGCTTTCTGCTGCAGTGTGCTGGCTGGGGAGGTGAGCTTGACCTGTTCTTCCGGCGTTGTTTTTGTTTAATTTTTGGGTGTGTTATACTTCGGAGTTCGCTACGCCTGTTTTGATTAAGGCGCACCAGACAAAGGGGTCTTATGCAGCTTCTTCCCAGGAAAGAGGAGGTTGTTACAGTGTTTCAGAGAAGCTTGAGGGTGTCCTTTAATCACTTCCTTCATGAGTTCGCTCCTCGTAAAAGAGACGCTTTCGAAGGCGGTTGTCTTTTATGCAGTGCACTTGGCCGGCCCATCGAAGATGGGAGCGCGTGAGCGTGGAGTGGATGCTCTCCATCTTGGCTTGCTCGAGTACCAACGCGAACCTGGAACTTTTTCCTGCCATTTTATGTAGAGCAACGTTCTCAGGCATTTCATATGGTAGGCGCTTAGCTGTCTGGCATGACGACTGTAGACGGTCCATGTTTCAACTGCGTCCAGTATGGAAGGAAGTACCACAACACGGCACGCCTTCAGCTTCGTCCCCAGGCTCTAAGACCCGGTTGCGGAGTCTGCCAAAGGCTGTGCTTGCAATTCTGTAGTCCCCTTCCACGTCGATGTTAGCAGAGCGTAAAAAAGCCCCACAGTAAAATCAGCCAAGTGCCAAATCTTGCCTCTGTCGGGAGGCTGGAGTCAGTCAGTTAAGTGCCATACGTGAAACACGCTTGGGCGATCATGTCTCGAAAGAGACATAACTGACTGGGCAGATGATTATCCCGCAGTAGGTTGCCATTGCTTTCTGCGGTAGACTGGTTGCCAGCCAAGGCTATAGAACCCAATCTGTCCTGTTATTTAACCCATAACTGGAAGGAAGAGACGGATTAATACCTTTCCCAAGGGTATTTGCGCGTAAGTGAAAGCAATGAATTTAACTGGAATTCGAACTCGGCTCTCCGATTTCTTGTTCCGAGCCGATATCCACTGGACCACCACGCACATAATTTTGGTTAGCTCTCGTTTGTGACTTGTTGAAGTCTCGTTTGACACGTGAAGTTTTTCTGACCTGCTACTGGGGATTTTTAATTTTGCTTACTTTATTGGAAATTTGGTCTTCGTATCTTAAGTTTGGCTTTATTTTTATTGATTTGAATCATTTTTTGTTTGTAGTGGAAATTTTTATTTTTATTTTTAGTTTATTTTTCTTTATTGAATTTTTCACTCCCGCTTTAGTAACCGGTTTTGTTTTGTTTTTTTTCTATCATGTAACTGAGTTACACAAGGCAATCGTTTTAATTTTTTTTCCTTGTCTTCCTTTATTTCATTTGTTGTGTTTTTTATTTTTATATTTTGTTCAGCGGACCATTAATTTTTTCCCCTGCATTATTTAATTTTCAGTGTATATCTTTCTAACTTTTTTATTTTTATTTCATCGCCTAATTCAGCAAACTGATTTTTTTTCTTAGTGTTTTACTGTTTATCGCTCGTAAATCTTTCTTACAATTCTTTTTCTTTCCGTTTTTTTTTTTTGTGTTTATATTTGCATCTTTTATTACCCACCCCCACCCCCTGTTCGCATCGGCGAATTTTATTTTTTCTGTGTTTCTTTACATTTTGGTGATTTATATTTGCCTGTCTGCTTTTTGGTTTTACGTTTGTTTTTTTTATTTTTTTGACAAACGTTTCTCGTCTAATGTCGTCTACTTTTATTTTTTACTGCGTGGATTCCTTTCTTTTCTTTTTCGCTCGTTAATTTTTCGCGAAACTTTTTTTTTATCACAGGTTTTACTTTTATTTCTTCTTTTTCTTCTTTTTCTCTCTCACTTGATTTATTTTTGTTACTTATATTATTTTTATTTACTTTCCTCCTCAACTGTTGTTTGTTTTTCAGTTTAATTGTATAATTTCTGTATTGTTAAATTGTCTGTTTCTTCCATTCTTGGGAGAATTTCATTTAATTTCTGCATCTTAAGATTTTAATTTTCTGTTTTATTTATGTATATATTATTTAGTAATTCACATACAAGCCTATTTCGCTGTTGGTCTATTGATTGGTTTTTAAATTCATCCAAGGCAATATTTGTTTCCTTCTTTTTTTTTTTTTTTAATATATTGCTGGTAATATTTTTTTCTTTTTTTTAAATGTATAGCTGGTAAGGTTATTTCTTGTTTTAAATGTATTGCTGGTAAATATTTGTTTGATTATTTTTAATGTATTGCGGGTATTTTTGTTTTCGTTTCTTTAAAAATGTATTGCTGGTAATATATGTATATATAAATGAATTATTTTGAACATTATTTTTACCGATACTCGTATTTAAGTAGATATTCTGTAGATAAAAAATTTATCGTAAATAATCAGGCCGGTAGATATAAATATAAAAATACTGTTTAAAAACAGAATATCTACTTAAATACGAGTATCGGTAAAAAATAATGCTCAAAATAATTCATTACAAATTGTCGGTTGCTTATAATCAAGTTTCGTTAATTTCCGTAACATGTTTATATATTTAAATGTATTGCTGCTAATATTTTTTCTTTTTTTTTTAAAGTATTGCTGGTAATACTTTTTAAATTGTATTGCTAGTAATATATCTTCTTATATAATGAATAAATACTGTCATATATTAAATGAGAAAATAAACAAAATTGTTTGGTGACAAACAGGAGAACACGAAAAAAAAAATTAACAAGATCGCTTAAAGGCAAGTTAAAAATTACAAATCGATAAATAGAAAAGGCACACTTAGGCAAATCCAAAAAGAAAAAAAAATGTTTAACACCAGAGAAAAAGATCAGTATAAGAGATATGCTGGGGATGAACGACAAAAATAGGAGTGGAAGATATGGCTAGACGAACAGATGTAGCGAACGGTTGCACGATTTGCTGCTCAGTATATTAGAAAAGGTTATGACAGAAGCTGATGCGGTGAGATAGAGAGGTGTGTTGATAAGACAGTAGAGAACTGCACAGACACAGAAGTTATGGGAAAAGCTTTTGCCCTGCAGTCCAATGTCACTAACTCATGTTTGATGACCAATATTGTAGCAGTCTAGCTAATGTCACTGAGACTTCAGCTTCTCGTATTACAATTTCATCTTTCATAATTTTTGTGTAAAGAAATTTCCCTGGGCTGATCGCCTGATTTAATTGTCTTTTATGCCTTCATGGAAGAAGTTACAATCTTTAAAAATTTAAACGCAGCGTCTACCGCCATTTTCTGTCTTCCTGGACTTTGTCTGTTTATTGTCCTTTCCTCACCAAAGACTTCTTATTCTATCCCCGTAACCCCGCCCCCTGTCACCTGGGGGTATTGTCGACTTGCTTGGGATCAATTAGTTAAGTGCCATACGTGAAACACGCTTGGGCGATCATGTCTCGAAAGAGACATGACTGACTGGGCAGAAGATTATCCCGCAGTAGGTTGCCATTGCTTTCTGCGGTAGACTGGTTGCCAGCCAAGGCTATAGAACCCAATCTGTCCTGTTATTTAACCCATAACTGGAAGGAAGAGACGGATTAATACCGGGTATTTGTGCGCAAGTGAATGCAATGAATTCAACTGGAATTCGAACTCGGCTCTCCGATTTCTTGTTCCGAGCCGATATCCATTGGACCACCACGCACGACATAAAAAAATTAATCTTTCTCTCTTTTTCTTTCTTTAATAAACTTCCATCTTGAAAAATTTGTAATCTAATTTACAGAAGGTGATATTTGTAAACAATTTATCACGGGAAGCCTCGTTTTTAGTAGCCTTGTATAAAACCATCTGTGAATTGCTATTGTGGACTAATTGGCCGTGGTTAAGTGTAATTTGCAAAAATGCGCAACTAACGGAACTGAAAAAGTTTCTAATAAACAATAAGATAAGAAAAAAGAAGTGGGCAAAATAATACGAAGCAAACAAAATATATGAAAGTCAAAAAAGCCAAAGAAACAGTAATAAAACCAAAAAAGTTCACAAAGTAAAAATGGTGTTGACATGCAAAAGAAAGACAGTTCAGTGATTGTAGTATTGACACGCAAAAAGGATGCAATGATGTGACTGTAGCCTTCTCTATAGAAATTATTACGGAGTCGCCAACTGGGTGCCCCGTGATTGGATGAAAAACAATCAATCACTGGCTACCTTTTTAGATTCTCAACAAACTTCCCACGTGAGCGGGGTTTACAAACCCCCTTCCTCTTTTGCCTTTTACAGGCCGGATCTTCTTGACTCCAAAGACAAGAAAGAACAATAATATAACTAATGAGACCGAGAATGCGTCCATGGTTTCTTTTGGCATTTTCATTTTATATTAATTCGGAAGAAATGCCAACATACAACTGTAAGATCTCTATAAATTTGAGAAAGGGTGTTTTTTAGCATTCTCGATAGATTGTAGCCAACAGTTATTCTGTAAACCATATTAGTAATTCGGTGTTTTAAGAAACAGAAACCAGCATTAATAGATGTCATTAGGTTAACTTTCCTTTCTAGTCTCTAATTAATAAGCATCATACTTGGCCGATCTCATGACATTTAACCGCTTGTTACACAAACCCAATTTGTACAGAGTCAGTTTTTGAGGTTAAATATGCCTTCTAAGAAAATCATGTAGTCACATGAGTAGACATGATCACTTGTTAAACATTTGTGAGTGAATACTGCGTTTGTAACATCGACTAGCTTTCTTTTTCAGAGTTGGCGAGAAGGTCTGTAATAGATGTCCATACTTTGTTCTCTTTCCAGAAAATAAGAACTTTTTACATTCTTCCCACTTCTCTTTAGCCTTCCTTTAATTTTATTCTAAATTGTAGCTTGGGACGGCCCACATATTATCAAGAGGGTCCACATATATTTTGTAAATGCAACAAAGTTTTAGCAGTGGATGTTGTGTAACGTTTGCTTTTGAAGTAACACAGCCAAATACCATTGCTGTGTAATTAATAGCAGCAATCCAGTTACCATTAGGAATTCATTTCGCTAAAAAAATACGTCTTCACAATTGATCCCAAGCAGGAAGAAAAAATATTCCCGAATTTGAAATCTCCCGAACTACTGATGTTGTCTATTTCCGCACATTATCCGGAATACTAGTATTACCACTGGTGGGCAGGAAGTTACAAGTGAGGAAAGGGAAAAGAAAGAGGAACAAGATACAGGGGGGGTAGCGGGGAAGAGAGAAGAGAAAGAAAACAATGGGTTAAAAGATGGCAATTAACGTTGCACTTAAACTCTTGGAGATTGTAGCTACCAGGGAAACAATTGTACAGAAGGGACTTCCAAAGGCGGAAAGTGCGAGAAATTAAACTGTTAGAGAAGAAGAAGCGGTTACACTTGACCGTTTTCATTGTAAAAGGATGTGACCTAGTTGCCACTCGAATAGCACGAGGAAATTCGTGTAGCGGGGGGGGGGGGGCATCAGGAAATAAACTCATCAGAGCAGAAGCCGTGAAAATATTTGTAGAAAAGACAGAGGGAATCCACATCCCGACGGTGAGAAAGTGACTGCTCAATCAGGATCGATTACATTGCAGATCATCTTTTGAATTTTGTCGAACACTCTCAGGTGAATAACAAGAGCGTCCGACCAGATATGGCATCAGTATTCAATGCACGGACAAAGGCTAGATTTTTTTATGGATTTTGCATGAACATCGCCAGAATTTTAACTGCAATTAACTGCATATCATTTAACTCTATCTCATCTCTTTCTCACTTTTTCCCCTCTCTCTCAACAACTCAAATGACAAGTGTGTCAGAAAGTTGGTTTTAATAGATGCAAAACCACTTGCATACTCTGCCACTCCAGAAAAAAAATTGACGTGGTCAGGATTCCATACCACTCACTTCTTTTATTTCAGCGAATCAGTCCCTAGAAATAAAGGGTTTAGTGGGTTATGTAGTGGGCTGCCTCTTTTTATAATTATAACTACACTAGCAGTATAGCCCGGCGTTGCTCGGGTGTAATGAAAGCCTTAAAACTAATCCATGGTCCTGGAGCTCAGACTCTTTGGACGCTGGCACGAATGGCTAAAAAGCAATTGTTGTTTCCAGTTAAAGCGAAACCGTAGATATCGATTTCCGATATCGGGGAAAATGAGTCGTCTGAGAAGATCTACTAATGTTTAAGTCTAAAAACTATAATTTTACCAAGTTAGAGCAGATTCTGAAGCAAGAACCACGATAAATGGGCTGAAATCCTGATCTTGATCAGACCTGATTGGATATCGGGGTATCGAGTTCCAATATCGGAGAGATATTTGAAAAATAAGTCTCCCACGACCTGACAAGAAGCCTAAAAAATATTTGTGTGAAGTTTGGTGAGAATCGCATAAAAATTGTGGATTTGTATAGAGGACATACAGACAGATAAACAGACACACACACACACACACACACACACACAAACATCTTGCCTTTTATATATATATATATATATATATATATATATATATATATATTATCGATTTTCTGCACTATTGTAAGAACTGCAACCTTGAAACTTTTGAATATCGTTTCTTATGTCTTTGTCTATGAGTGTATCAAATTTGATTAAAATCGGACAACTCCTTCTATAACCCGATTTTTTAGATGATCGATTTTCGATATTTATCGGGGGTACCTCGACACAAAACCTAGCTAAGAACACTTGCAGACGCTTATAGTACAACTGTGTAAATTTTCAAGAAAATCGGTTTAGCCGTTTCGGAGTCTATAGGTAACGGACACACACACACACACACACACACACACACACACACACACACACACACACACACACACACACAAAGTTCATTTATAAATAAGTTTAGATCAGTTTACTCGAAAGAGTCTTCAGACAATTTTTAATCCATAAATTAGGAGTAAAGAAATTTGGAAGTCATAAACTGCAATGAGATAATTCAAATTTCTTTCCAATATTAGCGACAGATATATCAAAAAAATTGTTTTTTAAGCAAACACTGAAAATGTCTGCGGAAGTGGTAATGATAATATTAGCTGTTTCCTTAAAAAGAAACATTTATTGACCGAGCATTTAGAATTACACTCAGTTTAAATTTATAAAATTTTTCTCTTAAAACAATGTTTCAGAAAAATTTGTTTCTAAAGTTTAGTCGCTGTTAATGCGCTTTCCAGTATTGATGGGTATTTCTTTATCTTTTTGTTTGGGAGCAAGTGCAACGTCAGCGCTTTGATAACGATATTATTCTCCCTTTGAGTTACATGTGTTTGCGATTTTAGCTTTTGCTCTGATTCTGAATGTCTTCTGGTTATATAGTTTCTGTTGTCTAGCACAGTTTTTTTTTGTGATTATGCAGCGCCAGACCACGAGGTTTGAAGGGTTGTCTTTGCTGAACTCTGTAGGCTTCACACGATCGAATCCATTTTTGATCATTGCTTTGAAGAGGCGGTTACAGCCGGTAGTTTAATCATATCTGAACAAGTCTGGCGCCATGCATTACATCGACATGAGTATCTCGATCCGATGAAGCTATTTAAGGTCATGACACGTTTTTAGGTTAATATTATGCTTTTTATAGCGGCTCGTTCCTGCAAAAACTTTTAAAATATTCGTCGAAATGATTTGCGCTTCAATAAAGATAAATAAAGAAGGAATGTAAAAAAAAGAAATAATGAAATAATTCATGTTCATTTCAGTCGTAAGTTTTATTTAATAACACGGTGACAGGTGGTCGAAGATTAGGTGATGCATCCTAGCAGTCATAATATACAATTGACGACCGACTGATAGTACTACTCTAGGCCTCTCTTTACCAAAGAATATCTAATTATGACATCACGCACAGTAAGAATTAAAACTCAACCAGCTAAACAAAAATCACCTAAACCTGTTAACATCTCTTTCTTGAACATCTGTGGTATCTGTACCAACTTTTGCAGTGTTGAATCCTTCCTTCAAGTAAGTTCACCTGACATATTAGCTCTCTGTGAAACTAACCTTGACGCTTCCTCTGATTTCTATATCACTGATTAACTTCCCTTCTTTAGAAAGGACTCCATTGTCCATATGCATATACTTGGCGTTTATGTCAGCAAATATCTCACTCTAGCTAGGGAGATCTCTCTTGAATCTCCTGATCATCCCTACATGTGTCTCCTCTCACTACTAAGCGCGGTTAGCTATCTTTTCTGTCTCAACCTCGCCCTTTCATCTCCTGACTGTTCCATACTTGACAGCACCTCGAACACTATAGACAAGGCCATTTCCTCTCATCCGTCCGTTCATATATATTGTGTTTGGAGAATTTAATGCCCACCACGCCAAGCGACAAGGTAACTCTGTTATAGATCTTGCTGGAGTTAATACCATGAACTTTTCATTCAATCAATCCCTAACGCAAGTGGTAGATTTTCCCAATGTTATCATCATAAAATCATTCATTACCATCTTCAAGAATTTAAATGCAATATCAATTGCCATCTCTTATCTCTTTGACTCACTTCCTTTCCCTGACAACCCTTGTATCATGTTCTTCTCCCTTTTCACTCTACTCTCTTTTTGCAACTCTCTTCACATCAGTGTTCTGATCCTTCTCTTATCCATTCTCTGACACCCCCTGTAACTGGTTCCTTTTTCTTATCACTCTCTCTTTATGTAGCCCCCTGTGCACCAGTGGCAGTACTGCCTTGCTTGGGAGTGAAATGATTATAAAAAAATGCAATAATATCCTGATCATCATCGAATTGTTATAATACCCGTTTTCAAATCAGTTTTTTTTAAATAAATTTTTGAAATAAATCTATATTATAAAAGATTATTCTCTGTCCAGCACGCACTATCTATGTATGATTTGTATGCGTGTATTTAATTTTGGGGATATAGCAGACGCTTATCTCTTTTTAATGGGGATGTCAGGTGGGTCACATGGCGGTCGCTTAGTGATGCCCCTTCATACATTGAAGAAAGTAGATAGTTTTCCAGTCACTAAGCTTATTGAGGTATATAATGAGAAAGAAGGGCTTGGAGAATCTGATGCTCACGGGACGGACTGAGGAGAAGAGAGACAAGAGAAAGCAACGTATAACATAATTGATGGACTTGCGCAGGTTGAAGATGGAGCGTGGATTGAGTTGGATAACAGAAGGAATATTAAAAGCGACAAAAGTGTAGGGAGATATGGAAGACCATGATCACCTACGTCCTGAAGAAACGTGGTACATGGAAGAAGAAGAAGAAGAAGAAGAAGAAGAAGAAGAAGAAGAAGAAGAAGAAGCTACAGCTTACAAGTCCACGGAGTCGTTTCCTTTTGGAAATACATTTTCCCCAGATATATAAAGAAACTCTGAATCGCTGTGATCATGTTGAGAAAACCCAAGACTCCCCGTTTTAATTTCATGGAATATGTCGTTGCCTAATACATGATAAGTAAATCTGGCTCATTTGAATCTGGAATCATAAACATGACTTCTTTAAAAACGCAGAAGAATCTCAATATAAAATGTAAGACCTTTCCTTTTTGTTTTTTTTTTTCACACTCTGCTTTCTGTATAGATTTATTATATATTTCTTTGCATGGGACATGTGTATATATATATATATATATATATATATATACACACACACACACATATATATATATATATTGATTTATTTATTTATTTATTTATTTATTGACTAATTGTTTAATTGCTTACTTTTTGGTTATCATAAAATTAGACCAATGCACATTTCTATTAAAAAGTGTTCAATACAATAATATTATAGAACTTTTGAATATTTTCCATTTGTAAAGGAGTTATTACACGACCTAGGTTTCTACCATAACTGGTGTCTTCAGGAGATTTGCAATAAGTTATTGTAACTAGGCTGAAGATACTATTCATGGTAGAAACGTAGGTCGCGTAATAACTCGTTTACAAATGGAATAAAAATTGATATGTGTATCTCCATTTTAAACCTACTCCTCCAAAACCCTTGGTCCGATTTCAACCAATTTTGGGCTACTTGTCGATCATGACATGGACCTTAGATGTCCGAAAACATTTTTTGAATCGATTTACAGGGTACAACAGAAATCACTGAAACGCTTAGAATTTACGAACTGTTCTCCTCCGAGCCACCTCATGCGAATCCAACCCAAATCGGGTAAACTTGTAAATCAAGGTCTGAACCTTTGATGTACACAACAATGTTTTAAATCAATGTACAGGGTTTGTCAAAAATCAATGATTTCGGGTCGTCTTTTGCGCACTTTTATGCATTTCTCCAAGAGACTTCACCCAAACTCAAACCATATCAAGTCACTGTTAGATTATCGTCTGATACTTTGATATGCGACAAAATCTCCATTGACACAAAAGTTGCGGCAGAAATGAATAGAAAATGTTGCTTTTTGCGATCTTTTATTTCTCCCATACGCTTAGTTGTATTCCAACAAAAATCGCGTCTTTTTGTAACTTCTACCTTATCATATGCCATAACAATTTGACGTTTTTTTATAAGATGTCAACCCCTCCGATGTTGCGCCACAACGTCATCGCATCACATTACAGGCTCCTGTAACGCCCGCACCCGTTCTTCCAATTGTACAGACATCATTCTCGTTTATTGGCAAAATTGACCAAACATGAAACCCGTTTTACAAATACAACAAAATGTAATACTTATTTCGCATTTTTTTAAACTTACGTGTCGCGGCAACCTCATACTGGAGCTTTTTGCATAAGAACTTGACCTTAACCACTAAAAAATCTTCGAGTAACGCCGGGCTACACTGCTAGTCCTGAATATATCAATGTCACTAATAGACGAACGTAAGTAGGAGTATAAAACCTTGCTACCATTGTTCACTAACATTATATAATGTATATGCGTATATCGATATTATGCTGGAGTAACTTATAATTTAACGAATACACACTCAGATGCACACAAACACATACAATTCGAGTGAGATTAAAATAATACATTCTCTTTCTACTCAGTCTGAACATCCTCTACCCTGTGATCAACAATAAAATCATAAAGTTAGATAAAAAAAAATACCTTAAAAAACTAAATTAATTAAATATTTTTTAAAATTTGTCGGTAATCATTCGGTAATATATATTTAAAATTTTTGTTTAATTTTTTTAATTTTATAGAAATACTTTTGGGGCTGTCATTTAAATAAGGGATACAGGAGCACGCAGTTTGAATGGAATTGAAATGTAAATTTGCGCCGCGATGGCTAATTTCCCTTTCTGTCTGGCAACAACCAGTGGTTAATAAGAAAAAGAGTACAAACCGAAACAGGGTTTTGAGGTCATGTTTATGACTCCTGGATTTAAACTGAATATATTTTCTAATAAATATCGTATTTTAAATGTACAAACAATTGAGATAAAAACTTGATCATCTTGCTGTTAGCGAAACGATGGGTGTTAAACTAGTAAACAATAATAGACTTTGAAATTAAACCCAAACTTAATAATTTATCATGTAGCGATATGAATCAAGGCATACTAATAATAATCACTAGCGGGAACAACAACAACTTTATACGAATTTTGGTAATTTATTTCCCGAAATTAGTTAATAAACCAGGCCATCATTTGTAACCGAACACATCCTGACATTCCCAATATTTGTTTTCTTAAGCCAACCATTGACGAGTAGTAGAGGAAATTGTATGTGTTCATTTTATACAGTTGGCAGCAAATGAGTGAAACGAATTTAGAGCAACGGATTAGCTAGCTGATAGTGAAACGTTAACCCTTTAATATAGTTTATAATAAATGTACTATGAAGAAATAGTGTGTTTTGATTCGCACAGGCAAGACAAGGAAAGATATTGGTTCTAATTCAATTTCCCCTCCAAAATTTATAGGCAGAAGCACACAAATATATGCTGTGGTTTCTTCTTAGCCAATAAAAGTCAGTACACTACATTCGCTTGTTCGAATTTGTCGATTGTGTGTCATTACCAATACTTAATTTGTGATCTTTTCGTCTTATTACTGTTAATTTGCCTTATTACTGTTAATTTTTGCTTGCATAGATTGTTTGCTTTATATTACTTTTTATCGTGTTATTTATGGCTCATTTCTCTTGCTATTTTTTTATGGCAAACTTTGTCAATTCTGTTTGTTGGGTAGTTTCGCCATTTGCATTTAACCATGGCCACTTACGCTACACACGAAAACGCAAGAAGTGGGTCGCCCAAAGCACAAAAAATGGATGCAAATATGTTTTTGGAAGCACTGAAACGCTTACGAGAATCTGGAATAACAAAGCTCCTGCAAATGAAGTGTTAGAAATCTGTGAGTTCTTGGCTAAAAACTCCAATATAAAAATGGGTCGGCCACCTTATTCCCCAGAACCAGCACTTTGTGACTTATTTACCAAATTGCAAAGCACCCTGAAATGTCAAGTTTTTTGCTGCTATCTACACTACTTCATTAAAGTAAAAGTATTCCGGATAAAAAGATCCAAGAATGTTTTCCAGCAATAGTACCAACTTCTGATGAAGTGCATGGCTGCAAAACGGATGTCAGCAGCCAACCGGAACCAGGGAATCAAACTTTGTTTTTTTGTTTTTTTTTTATTGTTATAAGAAACTCGACCCATCAGTTGAAAAATGGTAAATATTTATTTTCAAAGGATTAATTTTATTAAATGGTAGGAAGCACGAATCCTTCAACTCGGAAGCCATTTTTGGTCACTTGCGTTGTCGTGCAATGGTTATTAGCTCGGAATGAGAAATCGGAGAGCCGGGTTCGAATTCCAGTTAAATTCATTACATTCTCTTTCGCGCAAATACTCTTGGGAAAGTATTAATCTATCTCTTCTATTTTCAGCTATGATTTGAATAGCAGTACAGATTGGGTTCTATAGCCTTGATTGTCAACCAATCTCCAGCAGAAAGAAATGGCAACCTACTGCGAGAAAATATTCTGCCTAGTCAGTCATGGACTGAAAGAGACTTGATCGTCCAAGCGTGTATCATGTATGGCACTTAACTGACTGAATGTTTGACTGACTTTGGCGTTCATTTACGATTTTGACCCACAGACGGACGGTAGGCACGTACCGGATTCTGCACTGTTTCAGGATTGAAATGTTGGAAACATTGAGAACGAAAAGCGGATTGAACTTCTATGTGATGTTTATCGCCCTGTATTGTAGTAAAAACTGAACAATTTTATAGCAAAAACAAGAAAAAAATGAAACACAACAGAAATGTGGTTTAATCGACGAATGTTAAGCATGAGCCACGAACTGTGTCAAGGGATCTTCTCGGCTGAACCAGAACTAGAAAGAAACTGTTGACAGCAATCAGCAAATTGAGAAGTGTAATGAGGAAAGAAGAACAGGAGAATATAATACTGACAGGTCATATAGATGGCAAGAAGAGCAAAAGTAAATAGTGAATATTGTACTTAACAAATGGGTGGCGAGACAAGAGAAAAGTGGTCTCATAAAAGGAAAAGATTTTTTTCTGGTAGGAACAACAGATAGGGAACTGGAGAACAAAATTGCCCACGTCCTGAAGGAGGGATATGGTACAAAGAGAAAGAGGGAGAGAAAGATGGGAAGAGAGAGACAGAGGGAGCTAATACTAACTTTTTAAAAAAATGATTTACATTAATGTTTATTATCACATACCAAACACCCAATTTTCTTTCAAAATATTTTTTATTGGCAGTCATGTGGCAAAACCTGTCACCTTCATTCGTATTCATGTCACTGTCAAAAATAGGCTATCACACTCAGATCTCGAGCACTAACTGTATTTGCAGTGTCACAACATGTCCAACAAGAACTGTGCGTATGTGCGTGCTTGGGTGGGTATATGTTTTATCAGGAATTAATTAAATAATATTTTGGGAAGAGTTTTTTTTTTCTTTTTAAAAAGGGAAGGTCTTCATAATTAGCGGTATAAAAAGTTTGGACACATTTTGCATTTTTTTATATTTATTTACTTGTTCTTGTTTTGTTTTTCTTCATTTTTGCCTTTTATCTGTTGATAGTTTTTGTCAAGAAAATTTCACTTGTATTGAACATTTTACTTCTGGTGATAACGGTGGTTATGCGAATGAAATTTAAGAAATAGATAGATATTAACAGAGTAAAATAGACAGATACATGAATAATATATATATATATATATATATATATATATATATATATATATATACTATTGGCCATAGATATTACGTCACCCCAGTTTTTTTTTTAAGAAATGATGTATTTCATACTATTTTTAGTATTTACTGCCAAGTGGATAATTCTAAATGAAAATAGAGTTGTTCTTTTGTTAATACTGCACAATAACATGTGCATCAAATGAACTGTTCTGGTGTCCAGTTTTTGTGCTCTCTTCCCCATGCTAGTCTCTTCTTCTTATTGGCTAGCCGAAGCAAAGGCTTCCTTGCTATCTTGTAAAATTTTGCAAGGTAATAATAACAAAAGAACCATTCTATATTCATTTAGAATTATCCACTTGGCAATAAATTCTAAAAAATAGTATGAAATACATCATTTTTAAAAATAACTGGGGTTGCCTAATAATTATGGCTGGTAGTGTGTGTACATATATATATATATATATATACATATGTTTATTAATCCATTTTCATATCTATCTAAATACTTAACTATGTTATTTATCTGGAGTATATTGTTCTGTTTCCATAAGCCATGCCACTTAGTAATTTCCTTTTAACTCAACATTAAAGTTATTTGTCCACTACTGCCCTAGCTAGGTATTGAACTCACAACTCTTTGAGTCAAGTCACTAGATCTAAGTAACGCTTTTATCCCCAGGGCCATGTTTGCTTGAGAAAAAAGAAATCCAGAAGTGACATGGCTCATGGAACGAGAACAATACACCTTAGTGATCGAAATAAAGGGTTCGATTGAAAATTTCCTGAAGAATTTTTGTTTAAATTATTATTATTTTTTAAATTTTATATTGTATTATATTTGTTTTGTTGATTGTATAATTAGTATAATTAGTATAATTTTGTTTATATAATAGTGTGAGTATTTTGTGATCACAACAGATTAACTATTATCTCCAAAACATTTTTTTTTAAATTTTTAGACTCCAGTTTTTTTTACCGTTAACTCATATTGTTTTGTTTTTTTTTATTTTATTTTTTATTTTCTCATTTTCTCCTGTCATCTTTTCTTTGTATTTTAAATTTATTCCTATTTTACATTTATTCTATCATCTTTTATTATTTATTCCTATTTTTTAAATTTATATATTTTTATTATTTATTTTTTTATTATTTATTCCTATTTTAAATTTATTCTATCATCTTTTCTTTCTAATTTAAATTTATCCCTCTGCTCAGTTTTTTTTCTTCTTCCCTTTTCGTTTACGCTTTAAGATACTTACCCTTTCTTTTTAACGCTCTCCTTCACTCTCTCTCTCTCTCTCTCTCTCTCTCTCTCTCTCTCTCTCTCTCCACCTAACCCACTTTCTTTACGTTTCAAATTCACGGGTCTGCAACCTACCTAACTGTTAGACGAATGTATCTTCGAACTTTTGTTGACATTGCCGCTATGCGTGTCATCTGATTATATGTTGCGTGTATATGTGATTATGTGTAAATATGTGTCTGTGTCCGCCAAACTGATGTATTTTTCTGAAATTTTCTCTTTTAAGGGAGCGACCGTTATTTTTATTCGTTTTTTTAGGTCTTTGTGAATCTCATTTGTGTAAAATATTTTGTAAAATAAAGACGGAAGCTGACGATGGTTCGCCTGAAATAGGCCTACATTTCCGATTCACCATGAAATATCGTGTCTGTCTGAATTTTTCTTATATATATATTGTCACATACCTTTCTCGACGATAACCATCCAGATGTTACCCGTCGATTCGGGTATATTGCATTTTCACATCTATGGATAGATACGGATTATCTGCCCCAGATCATGACAAATGGACAATGATAAATAATAAATAATAAAAGAAAAAGATTGCTGTTCGATTGATATAATCGAACGGTAACCTTCTCAGGTCTGCTTCAATATATCAACACCGGCGCTGACCAGCAATTCAAGGATGAACGTCGAGACGAGATGATTTTGATATAAAATTTTAATAAGTAATAAAAGATCAAAATATTAAAAATATTAAAGTATGAATTAGAATGTCTAATGACCTGAACCTCAAAATTATATTTGGATACCCAACGTAGTCAAAATAACCATTTACAATATACAACAGCAAATATGAATGAATACAGGCGACTACGAATGCAAGAGATTAACACAAGATAGAATGAGAACCATATTATTTATAAACACGTGGTATGGTGTATGTGGTAACTTAATATTCGTGGAAGTGTATGCGTGTTCTAACATGGGTCTAAGAACATAACTTATCTTTATATCAGTTTCTTCTCTCTTTCTTTTACTGCCTTTTCTTTTCTTTTCTCTCTTCCTCTTTTTTGAAATGTATGTAATTACGACTGTTTTTGTTTCTTTCAGTTGAATATTATATCTTCAGCATACAAATATTCTGAAAAGGTTCGCACATTTTATTCTTTTCTTTAACGAGCGTCGTATTTTCTGCATTCGAATAATTCTGCTTTGTTCTTTATCTTCAAAATATCTTCTTTTATATGTTGACTTTTCTGCGTCGCTATCTCTCTTTCTTTTCTTTTCTTGATAAACCACACGGCTTCGTTTTCTTTTTCTTCTTCGAATAAACCGGACTCAGCGTACGAATTATATTGCAGCTTTTCTTCTTATTCTCGTCGCTATCTTTCTTTCTTCCTTGATAAAACGATTCTGCCTCGCTTTCTTCTTCTTCCTTCAACAAGTAGGAGTCAGCATACAAATCATATTACAGTTTCTTTCATATTCGTCGCTATATTTCTTTCTTTCTTGATGAAACGATTCGGCCTCACTTACTTTCTTGTTTTAACGAATAAGAATTTATAAGTTCAGTCTTTTTCTTATCCGGAGTTGCTTAAGATGAATTGGTTAAATTACGCTATTATCTCAAATGCGTTTTCGCTTCATTCATTATTTATCAGCGCTCGACCTGCAACTGACTTCAGACTTTTGTTTTCCACGTGATTTGTTTTTGGCGCAAATTTTAACTCCTGCTGCTTCACGACTTGCAACTGACTTCCATGTCTAACTTATTTCTTGTCTAGACATTTGTTACTAAGGATATCTGGGTCAACTTGCCTTGCCCTGCTATTCCAAAGCTGACTCTAGTCTCCCACGTGATCATCTCCTTGTTACCACGCAGAGACCATTCTCAATATATGTGTGTATGTGTGCGGCTATCTATATCCGTAACAATAGATAGATAGATAGATAGATAGATAGATAGATAGATAGATAGATAGATAGATAGATAGAAATATAGTACTGCCTGATGATGGTGTTTTAACACCGAAGCTTTATAGCTATCAAGTTGCAGTATGTTATTATTACTATAATAATAATAATTAACATATATTTATGCTCTACTTTTATACTGAGCACTTTTAAAAGTAAATATCCGACTGTAAAATATACTTCTATGAGTAACTATTACTCATTATATATATATTTAATAACAAGCGTGCTGATTGTGTTAGCTATTGCGTACATCAGTAAAAATCTGTATAAAATTTGGGAAAAGGTTGCCGGTAATTAATCTGTCAATAATCAGGCTATGTGAGAGATTAACTCAGTGTCGACTAGTGACGGCTAGCGGTGCAACGTAGATTTAACTAGTCTTTCTCGTCTGAAACCTTCCTGCACATATATAAAACTACCATCCGCGCCGGTTCATTGAATACTGCTGCCATATCTGGTCGGGTGCTCCTGCTATCCACCTAGGGGTCCTTGACAAAATTCCTTCGGAAAATCTGTAATGTGATCGATCCTGACTTGGCAGCTCAGAAACAGTCACTTTCTCACCGGCGCAATGTGGCTTCCTTGTATCTCTTCTATAAATACTTTCACGGCTTCTGCTCCGATGAACTTAGCTCAGTGGTTCCCCCTATATATGAATTTCCTCGAGCTACAAGATTAGCAACTAGGTCCCATCCTTTGACTGTGAAATTAATAAAATATCAAAAGTCAAATTCTACTCCAACAGCTGCTTTTCTCGCACTTCCTGCCTATGGAATTTCCTTCCATTTACTTGCTTTCCCGACAGCTACAATCTTCAAGAATTTAAATGTAAAGTCAATAGTCATCTTCTATCTCACTAACCTGCATCCTCTCTATCGTGCTTCTTTCTCCGTCCACTCCACTCGCATCAATATTCTCATCCTTCTTTTCCCCACTTACTGATACCCCCTAGAACCTGTCACACTTTCTCATAAACTTTCTTTCAATGTAACCCCCTGCAAAACAGTAGCAGTAGAATGCCTTTTTTGGGAAGATATGATTATAAAAAAAATAATTCTATACTATTACAATGTGGATATAAAGTGGGGGATCAGTTCTACATTACAATCAATATATAAAGTGTTCCCTCACTTTATGGCCACATTCATCCTTCTCTTACGCACTTCCTGACACCCCTATAAACTGTCACTCTTTCTCATAACATTCCTCCTCTGTAACCCTCTGCAAAACTGGCAGTTAAATGTCTCGCTCGGGGCGATATGATTATATATTTAAAAAAATGCATCTATTTCATTCGCTACATTGGCATTTCTTTTTTCTTTCTTTTTATTGAGGTTTATCTTGTGTTTGTAATGAAAAAAAAAATTAAAAATATAAAAGTGAAACATATATGTCTGTACACAATTACTTCCAGATGCATAACAAAGAGCAGACATTTTTTTTAATTGTTTCACCCCCATACAAGGCGGTAACGCCACTGATGCTCAGGGGGCTACATAAAAGAAAAAGATTAAATAGGAGGAGAGTAAAGAGAAAGACGAACCAGTTACAGGGGGTGTCAGAGAAGGGAGCAAGAGAAGGACAGGAATACAGGTGTGATGACAGTTGCAAAGGTAGAGAGAAAGGAAAAGATATACATGTATATATGTAGAAAGAACTGGAATCAGGTGGTTAAGAGATGGGTATTGACATTGCATTTAAATTCCTGCCGTCAGGAAAGCAAGAATATGGAAGAGAGTTCCACAGGTGAGAAGTGCGAGAAAAGTAGCTGCCGGAGTAGAATTGTTTGCATTTGGTTGATCTAACTGTGAATTGATGGAACCCAGTTGCCAATCTGGTTGCACGAGTAAACTCATGTGGCAGGGGCACGAGTGACTTAAGTTCGTGGGAGCAGAAGCCATGAAAATATTTATAGAACAGACAGAGGGAAGCGACATCCCGTCGGTGAGAAAGCGGTTGGAGTCAAGCCGCCAAGTCGGAACCTATCGCATTACTGATTCTCCCTTGGAGCCTGTCGAGAACACTGAGATGAACAGTGGGTGCGCCTGACCATATATGACAGCAGTATTCCATGCACGGACAGATGGTTGATTTGTATATCTGCAAGATGGATTCAGGCGGAAAAAACATCCTGGCACGACACAGTGACCCAACCTTCCTAGCAGTGGATTTGGCTATTGACTCAATGTAATGGTTCCACTTGAGATCGGAAGATAAGTTAAGGCCGAGGAGGCGCAGTGTATTGCTCTCAGGGAGACTAGCTCGGTCCATGCTTATGTGGGGCAGGAGGGGTTGCCTGTGATGATTGACAAACAGCAGCTTCGTCTTATTATTTCTCTGCATGCGAACAACGCGATAATGCTGTATGTGGAAAGGTATTTTTTTTTTTTTATAAGCGTTTCACCCCGAGCAAGGCATGTCACTGCCACTACTGTGCAGGGGGCTACGTAGAGTGGAGAAAGGCTGATTAAATATAGGAAATAACAGAGGGTGGGTGATAGGCGGGTGAGGATACCGAGAATGAGGGTTGGGTAGATGAGAGTGTTGTGAGAATAGTTGGGAGTTGGTGTGATAGGAGGTGTCTATTGACCCTACATTTAAACACCTGGAGATTGTAACTGTCGGGAAAGCAGACTTGTGGAAGGGAGTTCCACAGGCGGGAAGCGCGAGAAAAGAAGCTGTTGGAGTAGAATTTACGGTTACATCTTATTTGTTTAACTGTAAAAGGGTGGGACCTAGTTGCTAATCTAGTATCTCGTGTAAATTCGTGCTTAGGCGGCACCAGTGATCTAAGCTCATCGGAACAGAAGCCATGAAAGTACTTGTAGAAGAGGCACAGGGAAGCCACATCACGCAGGTGTGAGAGCGGCTGCAGCCGGTCTGCCAAGTCAGTATCAACCACGTTACAGATCCTCCTCTGTATTTTGTCAAGAAGCCCAAGGAGAGCAGCAGGGGCACCCGACCAGATATGGCAGCAATATTCAATACACGGGCGGATGGTAGATTTGTATATGTGCAGAATAGATTCAGGTGGGAAAAATTTCCGGGCCCTGCATTCCTTCTCTAATAAGAAGTATTGAGCTATGAATACTTTATGAAAACATCGCAGATGACGTAACGTTGAAGAAAAAACACCTGGCCAATTTTCCATTACAGCCTTCGCACGGAATTCCGTTCGGACGTCTTTTTGCTATCCCCCATCTGCAGGTTAAATATATTGCGTTTTCTAGCCATGAGTGATAGACAGTCTAGGAAATGGAGAACCCTGAGTTTAAAGCCGTGAAGATGGTCATTAGAAAATCGTCCTAGCTAAAGGGTGCCTAGATTGAGGTTGTGTTAGTATAATTAGGGAATCCATAGCTTCATCTACTGCTAGGAAGGTTGGGTCACTGTGTCGGCCAAGAAATTTTGTTGTCAGAATTACTTTTGCACATTTATAAATCTACCATTCGTCCTTGCATTGAATACTGTTGCCATATCTGGTCGTGTGCTCCTGCTATTCATCTTTCGGTTCTCGACGAAATTCAGAAGAGGATTTGCAATATAATCAATCATAGCAGCTCGACTTCAGTCACCTTCTCACCGACGTGATGTGGCTTCCCTCGAGGTTTTGGAGAGCATGGACACGAAAAGAAAACTGATACTTTACATCAAGAAAAGACAGCTGTAGTTTCTGGGATATGTAGTAAGGAAAGAAGGCTTGGAGAATCTGATCTGATGTCCACGAGACGGATTGAGGGAAGGAAAGACAAGGGAAAGCCACGTATGACATACTTGATGAACTTGAGTAAATTGATGTCCGAGTAGGGTTTGAGCGGGGTAACAGGAGAAGAGTTGAGATAGGAAGATGTGAAGACCCACGATCACCTACTTCCTTAAAGAACACGGCACATAAAAGTAAAATACACGTTTGGGCGATTATCACTGACTGACTCGGCAGAATATTTTCCCGCAGTAGGTGGCCATTTCTTTCTATAGTAGACTGGTTGCCAACCAAGGCTATAGAACCGATAGCTAGAGGAAGAAGAAATGGATTAATACCTTTTCTCCGATTCCTCATACGTAGCCGACATCCATTACGTCACAATTACTCAACCAATTATCTAAACTTATTTATAAATGGAACTTTGTCTGTGTGTGTGTTTGTGTGTGCGTGTGTGTCCGTTACCTATAGACTCCGAAACGGCTGAACCGATTTTCTTGAAAATTTACACAGTTGTACTATAAGCGCCTGCGAGTGTTCTTAGCTAGGTTTTGTGTCGAGGTACCCTCGATAAATATAAAAAATCAATAATCGAAAACAAATCGGGTTATAGAAGGCGTGGTTCGATTTTAATCAAATTTGATACACTCATAGACAAAGACATAAGAAACGATATTCAGAAGTTAGTTTCAGTGTTGCAGTTCTTACAATAGTGCAGAAAATCGATTATATATATATATATATATATATATATATATATATATATAAGGCAAGATGTTTGTGTGTGTGTCTGTTTATCTGCCTCTATGTCTGTATTTTTTTCAGCCCTTTTATTTTAGTTTTTGCTTCGGGTTTGGCTCTAAGTAGGTATAATTGTAGTTCTTAGTCTCAGCCATGATACCTTTTACTCAGAGGACTTATTTAGTCTTCAAAATTCAGTTTACGACAAAAAACTTATTTGATCTCGATACCAGGAAATCAAAATTTGACTTACATCCATTCATTTTTCTTTCAGTCTACGGTTTCGCTTTAACTGGAAACAACTATTGCTTTTTAGTGTTTCGTACCAACGTCCAAAGAATCTGAGCTCCAGGACCATGGATTAGTTTTAAAGATTTCATTACATCCGTGCAACGCCGGGCTATACTGCTAATGTTATCTAACTCTAATATTAAGATGATGTCAATCTTTGATTTTGGTTTCTTAGAAACAATACACATCAAAGCCATAACGATGAACGTCACGACCCAATAATTTTTGCATTTCTTTCTTCGCGAGTTCTTTAATATTAAATGTCCCATTGGTAAAATTTTTATATGCAAATGGAAAACTTTTAAAAGTAAGAAGTTGCTAATTTTTAACGGTTAACCACAGGAGAGTTCGTTATCTTTTCGAATAACAAAATTACAAAAGAGTATTTGAGATCAGGATGTGCGTTGTGGTTAGTGACTCGGAAAGACAAATCGGTGAAGCTGAGTTCGAATTGGCAACCGGTCTACCGCAGAAATTAATGGCAACCTAGTGTGGGATAATCTTCTGCTTAGTCAGTAAGGTTTCTTTCGAGACATGATCGCCAAAAGCGTGTATCACGTGTGGCACTTAACTGACTGATATATTGTATGAGGAAATGCTTTTAAAAGGAACCAATAGATTAATTGGTGTTTTTCGTAATAATAAACTAAGCAAAAAATAGTGTTTTTGTGTGTTTTTGTTTAATTCTACATTAGTTCATATTAATATAAATGTAATATTTAGTGGATATACGTGTTTTAGTAGCCATCACTGTATTTTAATTAACCCAGAAAGAGTTGATTAGCCATAACAACTGAATCAGTCAACGACTATATAAGAAGAACCAACTTAAAGAGGCATGATCCCCTAAGTGTGTATCACGTATGGCACTTAACTGACTGACTGAATATAATAGTTGGAAACATGATTAAGGCTTCTACTGGGCATAAAGTGGAGATCAGTTTGATATTATGAAGTAATAATTTGATCCTTTACTAATTACTACTTAATAATATAATACATCTCTTCCCCCTTCTAGCTGTGAGTCAAATGACAGGACAGATTGGGTTCTATAGCCTTGGCTGGCAACCAGTCTACCGCAGAAAGCAATGGCAACCTACTGCGTGATAATCTTCTGCCCAGTCAGTCATGTCTCTTTCGAGACATGATCACCCAAAGCGTGTATCACATATGGCACTTAACTGACTGACTGATTTGAAATCATCATCATCAGAGACGTTTCGACTTGATGGCTCACTGCAAATCGGCGCGATTTCCCATCTTCAGTAACTTTGTAAATAATTATTATCAGTCCTCTCCAAATCTTCCTGTTTTAACCCACAAAAATGTTGCAGGTCTTTCAAGCTATTCAAAATTTATATGGGGAATGATGGAATTGACATTTATTTTTATGCAATACGAGGCTATTTCTCTTTGCAATCTCTGTGAAAGTGTGCTGCACTGGTCAACTTGAAATAAAACAATGTTACAATTTTGCATGTTGTCACACTACATGTCCAAAATTTCCAGCGTAATCGAAAGTGATTTACAGGTAATCTTGACAGATTTGGAAAGAGTATTAAAATAATCCAGAACCTGTACTGGCAGCAAATCACCTGTATACGGACAGGAAATGAATATACAAAAATAAAAAGGGTGCAATATGAGGATTTAGTCAACCTATACTGTGAGGTAATTCTAAGATAATTAGAATTTCTACTCATTATTGGCAGTCACAGTCTTAATAATATAAGATAAAATGGCAACTAAGTCCTACCATCAAAATAAGAAAATGAAACCGCCAATTCTACTCTATCAGTTTTTTTCTCGCACATCCCGCCTGCAGAACTCCCTTCCCCGTGTTTGCTTCCCAGATAGCTACTATCTTTAAAACTTTCAATGCAGCATCAATAGCCATCTTCTGTCTCGCCTCCCTCATACCCTTTATACAACATCACCGGCGCCGTTTTCTTTTCTGTTTTCCCTCCCCTCTCATTGTAAACCCTTGCACACGAGTGGCAGTAATGTCTTGCTTGGGGTGAAATGATAATATATTCAGATGACACAGTGTTAAGAGCAGACATAGAAATGGAACTACACGAGCTACAAAAGATAGGGAAGGAAAACGAGAAGAAAGGACTATACACAAATTCTCAGCAAATAAAATGAACAGATGTCAGAAAACGATACTTCTTAACATACAAATTACAAATTGGACGGCTTAAGGGCTATATCACGTTGAATACACCGGTTCTCGCTCGATCACCGAAGTTAAGCAATGTTGAGCCTGGTCAGTACTTAGATGGGTGACCGCTTGGGAATACCAGGTGCTGTAAACGTATAGTGATGGATGTGCGTTGTGGTGCAGTGGATATCGGCTCGGAAAGAGAAATCGGTGAGCCGAGTTCGAATTCCAGTTGAATACCCTGCATTCACTTAAGCACTGGTACCCTTGAGAAAGGTATTAATCCGTCTCTTCCCTCCAGTTATGGGTTGAATAACAGGGTATGACTTGGGGCCCCTGCCCTTAAAAACAAATCCCAATGAATCTTGATACTCGAAAAGAAAAAAAATATTACGAGACACAAAACTTAGATAAAAATAACAATGAAATTCTTGAAAGAAAAAGGTCTTACCAGCAATGAATAATATTTAATTAGCAATAAATGACCCGCTGAGGTTGATTTGCCATAAAAACAAACCAACCAACAAATTGGACATACCAAACAAGTACAACAATTTAAATATTTAAGAAGTATTTTAAAGGAGAACAGAAAGTATGACACCGAAATCCGAAGAAGCATTGAATAGCGAAAACAAAACCTTCCAAAAGCTGGACAAAGTATTAAGAAACAGCAAAGAAAATAATACTGAACTGTTACGTAATATCCTAACATATATAGCAGAGAATGCTGGACAATCTTCTCACAGATGACAATGTGAATGGCCGGAAAAGAATGGAGGCTGAGAATACCGGGTGAGCAATAATAAAGTTTAAGAGAAAATGTAAATCCAAAGGGACACGACGCCTAACCTGCCTAACGAGCTTAAGTAAATGGATGGCAGGACAATGTATAGGAAAGATAACAAAGAGAAAATTTATTACAAAGGACAGAAAATTGAGAAGAGACATAATCGCTAACATTCTGAAAGGACACGACCCAAAGAAAAAGAAGGAGAACGATCAGGATTGGTTTTCCAGTTCCTTCTAAAGTAGCAGTCCGGCCCTCAAGTGAATCTTATCCGAATCCAAGTGACAGTTGATAGTCTGAATATATTGCGTCGAGATTTTTTAAAATTCTTTCTTTTTACCTGGAGAATGTATTTTACTTTTATTTTTTATTTGTAGGGATCGCCAAAATTAGCGTACAGCCTCACTTTCACTTTTTCTGTGAAATTGCTTTCGTGAGCGGGAACTTTTAAATGAATATAAAATAGTGTTTTTAACCGATTTTAATGTATTTTCTTTTTTCAATACTGATTTATGAAACATTTATTTTTAATATGTAATATTTTTTCACAAATTTCCCGTCAGATATTAAATTATATTGAATCCTTGCTTTCTTCAAACACATAGAAAATTTATTCACATATTTAATAACATGGTTCTTCTCCATGACACTGGAGCCATAGCTGTTTGGTCCTCCTACATGATTCTACATAACTTTTTGGCCCTCACTCTCCAATGTTCTAAAGTCTACGTCAACTCTACATTTTTAACCTTTTCGACTAAATGCAAAAATGTCCTTCACCAATTAAATCTTGTCTTCTTCAAGTCTAGAGTTAGTTATGATTTTTCCAGCATAGATCCAAAAACTTCAATTCTTGACCTTTCTTACAGTCATACTACTCAACACAGTAAGACTCTACCTCGAGTGGCTTTCGGGATTTGTAGTAGGAGAACATTTGCAAAAAGAATTTTTTAAAAATGTTCCATGATCAGAAGTGATCGTACGTATCACCTGACCAGCTTCCTTAGCATATCTGGGATTAAAACCAGAGAAATATTATTTTATTTGTAGCTTATCTTGAGTGTTAGTTCTGGCGGTACCCATCCCTCTGCAGGTCAAACAACAACCAATGTCCTCTGAACTAAAATGCTCGTTTTTGTCAAACGGACATGAAGGAAGTCCGTTTTGACTTGAGGCAAGGAAGCCTTCAGTCCAGCTGCATTACCGCTGTACCGACTACCTACATCGCAACTGCGCCCAGTCTTCCCCCATGTGCTAGAAGTGAGGCTGCTGACTATATATCAGGCTTAGTTTTTAATCATGCTGGAGTACTAGGCAACCTCCTCACAAGTAAGAAACAAGTTTAATTCGCAAATAACATGACCAGGTGACAGGTATTACTGGCTTATAAGTAGAACGCGTAAATTGATCTACAATAATTGATTGTTTAATTTTAACTTTGATTTACTACAAAAAAGGATCACGGTGGGTACACATACACTATGTAGTAGGTTGGATCGGCTAGAATATTATGGGAACAAAAATATATTAAAAAGAAGAGATTGAATTGTCTGAAAATCTCTTTGAATAATCAAATGACGATATAATGATGGGCAAAAAAGTGTTAATGCGATAAAATTTAAATAAATTGTTCATCTATAAGAGAGTCACTGACTTGAGACATAACAGTTTAAATCCATGGAAATTCCAACGGATACAGGAAGCAGAATAACACCGTAGAATGATAAAAGTTTTCAGCAACAAAACACTATTCTCTTTATATAGTCACAAGCAATGACTATGCAATTCAGCTTCAAATTTAATTACTCTTGATTATATCCAAGAAAACTACTATAGATTCAGTGAGCACAATGACACCGTTCTATAAGCAAGACGATTTTGTTTATATAGACATTGCGTATAGTTATGTAATTTAGCCTGAAATTTCATGACTCCAATCTATTTCTATGGAACTAAAGCAAATACGGAAAACACAATAACACTAATCGATAGAGCCAGTACTCAGCGACAAAACACCATTTTTCTTATACATTCACCGCCAACGATCATGCAGTTTAGCTCCAAATGTAATGCCTGTTTATTTCCAAGGAAACTATAACATATACGAGGAGGAACATTAACACTGTTAGAGCAAGTTTTCAGCGACGAAAC
Source organism: Ascarosepion bandense (assembly GCA_037127315.1). Lineage (NCBI taxonomy): Eukaryota > Metazoa > Mollusca > Cephalopoda > Sepiida > Sepiidae > Ascarosepion > Ascarosepion bandense. The sequence continues at coordinate 1,762,866 of JBBBDQ010000416.1, forward strand.
ACTATTGTCTTTATATTGTCACTAACAATGACAATGCATTTGCGCTTCAAAGGTAATGCCTTCTGTTTATTTTCCTGGAAACAACAATAGACACATGGATCACAACTTCTTTTTCTTCTTCATATTTCGTGTCCATTCAATTCCGTGTCCCTTCCACTTGGCTCTGTCGCTTGTCGCTCTTGTTTCTCCCAAACTCTACTCTGCCATCCATTTGCTCAGGCCTATCAAGTATGTCTCGCGATGCTTTCCCCTGCCTCGGTTTCCCTCTATCTGTCCTGTGAGTATTCAATTCTCCAGATCCTCCTTCCTCATTACATGTCCCAGAATCTGTCTCTTCCTGATGTTAAGTATAAGTTTTCTCCACGTTTCCATTCTCTCCAAAACATCGTCGTTAGTCATGCTACCCTCAGCATCCTTCAGTAAAATCACATTTCTGCTGCCTCAAGCCTTTCCTTCAACCTTGAGAAGAGCTTGTGGTCCGCCACAAAACATTATATTCATTATAGAGTCACCTCCAATGACTTTTTGATTAACCTGTTTTCAATTCCAAATGACTTTTTCCCCCTCGCTCAATACCATCATGATTAACAAATTCTTATATGCACCAGCGGACGCGACCCACTTTTTTCACACGGAACGCTCATTTCACTGCACCGACTCTTAACCTAACAACGTTCACATTTACTGTTTGCTTTGCATACATGTTCAGCAAATTCGTAGTCACAAAACAGTATTTTCCTTATATCGTCACCGCTAATGGTTTTTCATTTTAGCTACAGATTATTTCTATTGTAACTAAAACAATTATAGGGAGCCCAATAACACTGTTCATAGAGAAAATTCGCAGTCACAAAACAGTATTTTCCTTATATAGTCACCGCCAATAAATAATGCATTTTTGCTCTAGATGAAATGCCTCCAGTTTATTTCTATGGAAACCAAAACAAATTCATAGAGCACAATAACCCCGTTGGTTAGAGCAAATTTTACTTGACAAAACACTATTTTCATTATATTTCCACACTAAATGATTATGCTTTTTTTGGTCCAAATATAATGTCATGTTTTTATTTTATTTTATTTCCTTGGAAACTATAACAGATCGAGTGAGTACAATAAAACTGTTCAAAAGAGCAAGTGTTTAGCATCAAAAGAGTATTTTCTTTATCTAATCATCGCCAGTGATTTTGCATTGATGATGAAAATGTAATGCTTCTAGTTCAGTTTCATTGAAGCTGCAACTAATACAGGGAACACAGTAACACTTTTTGATTAACCTGTTTTCATTTACGAATGGCTTTTTAACCCCCTCACTCAATACCATCATGATTAACAAATCCTTGTATGCACCAGCGGACGCGATTCACTTTTTTCACACGGAACGCTCATTTCACTGCACCGGCTCATAACGTAATCATAACTGTTTGCTCTGCATAAATGTTCAGCTTGATTCGGTCAGTATCAACGGCTGCAAATTTTTCCAAATAAAGAAATTCAGTGATACATCTTTGCTTCAAATACACTTTCATGTCAGTCGTCATTTTGCCAGATTGCTGCACAACTGATATTTGTAACAATAACCATCTAAATGCGTTATTTATGAGAAGGTTCAAAATCTTTTTCGATACCATCAACCCCCCCGTCTCTCTTTCTCTCTCTGTCTCTCTCTGTCTCTCTCTGTCTCTCTCTCTCTGACATTGTAAACAAACATAATAAAAAAGTAATTGTTATTTTCAGTGCTACATTCGCAGTAAGACTTTAGAACCACAAACCTCAGTAAATACTTGAGGCAATAGAAATGTTGTTCTCTGAGCAATGAGGAAGTTTTAGGGAAAATATGAACAAAAAGGAAGCTTATAATTAAAATCAGAAAATTTATCGTGAAATCTTTGGGTAGATGAAAATCTTCGAGGCACATATAGAGGAAAGAGGGCTTAGAGTATTTGACACTTACAGGACATATTTGAAGACGAGAAAGAAACAGCAGGTGTCTTACCTAACCACATTTATTAAATGGATGACAGAACAGCGACTTGGAGAGATTATAAAAACAAGTATTACTTAGAGCTATAAAGGTTAAGAAACTGTGGAGAGCCGTGATCGCCCGTGACCTGAAGGGACCCATGCACATAAAATATCTAACATATTAATACTGGTGATTTTGTGTGTGTGTGTGTGTGTGTGTGTGTGTGTGTGTGTGGCTTAAAAGGCAAAGGACTTTTTACTTGTTCATGAACGAGTATACAGGCAATAATGATAATATCTAAACTTATATAATAAATGGAACTTTGTCTGTGTGTGTGTGTCTGTGTGTGTGTGTCCGTTACCTATAGACTCCGAAACGGCTGAACCGATTTTCTTGAAAATTTACACAGTTGTACTATAAGCGTCTGCGAGTGTTCTTATCTAGGTTTTGTGTTGAGGTACCCCCGATAAATATCGAAAATCGATAATTGAAAAAATCGGGTTATAGAAGGAGTGGTCCGATTTTAATCCAATTTGATACACTCTCATCCTTCAATAACAAAGAAAAACAAAACATGACATCTCTCTCCAAATATTTTTCGAAGTTAAAAGACGAAAATAAAACGTCTAAAGTTAAATGGAAAATCCTTAAACAAGCAAGAGCAGTTAATCTATAAAGGAACCATATTTCCTCTGCCTTCAAGAAAAATTGAGATCCTTAAATAGTACAGTAACAAGCTTTTAAACCAGAGGCATGAAACCACAGTAAACTGCAAGCACATCAGAGAGCTAACATTACAATCATGCTAAAAACAATACTACAAGAGCCAGAACTAGGACCCCATATATATATATATATAAATTCTATAATAATATCGAATTACAAATTCTAAAGTAAGGTTTAATATTAATTAAAGTAAGGTTGATAACCATAATTAGTATTAATTGATATTAATTATAAAGTAAGGTTTATAACCATAATTAGAGTAAGGTTAATAACCATAACCATAATTAGATGAATCATATATTGACTAGATATAAGAATAGAAAATTAAAATTAAAAATTTAATAGAGAAAACGGTTTCCAAACTATGATCTAATTAAAAATCAAAAATTTAAAATCTAATACAAAAAACATATTCCCTAAATGTGAATTGAGATTGAACATGCAAACTTACATTAATTATAAAGACTCTGCTTAAATAAAAATAAATAAAAAAATATCCACGCCAACTATTATCGGCTCTTCTAAGAAATCCATAAAGATATAGTCTAGTCACTAGATAATTAAAACTTACAACTGTCTAGAATCAAAGACTCTCATTAATCAACCACTTAAGAAACACCCTCTCAAAAAATTCCAACGGTCACAGACTTATTCCCCTATTGCTAACCTCCACCAACAGCTCTAACAAAACACTCTCTCCAAAAATTCCAACGGTCAAAGACCTAACCCCCTATCACTAACCCCCACCAACACCTCGAACAAAACTAAATAAATATAAAGAAAAAAGATTTCCAGTACTTTACACACCGCCTGATGAGGCATTGAAGTTTCAATGCCGAAACGAGCGTACCTTCGTAGCAGTTATATATGGAATAATTATGTACATGTTCTAAAATATAATATATATATATATATATATATATATATATATATATATATATATATAAGGCAAGATGTTTGAGTGTGTGCCTGTTTATCTGCCTGTATGTCTGTATTTTTTTCAGCCCTTTAATTTTAGTTTTTGCTTCGGGTTTGGCTCTAAGTAAGTATAATTGTAGTTCTTAATCTCAGCCATGATACCATTTACTCAGAGGACTTATTTAGCCTTCAAAATTCATTTTACGACGTAAAAAACTTATTTGATATCGATACCAGGAATTCAAAATTTGATTTACATCCATTCATTTTTCTTTCAGTCTACTGTTTCGTTTTAACTGGAAACAACTATTGCTTTTTAGTCTTTCGTGCCAACGTCCAAAGAATCTGAGCTCCAGGACCATGGATTAGTTTTAAAGTTTTCATTACACCCGAGAAACGCCGGGCTATACTGCTAGTTAATAATAAAAAGAAAAAATATAAAACAATATTCAGTAATAAAGGAAACCTACAAATTCCGAAGGGAATTTCAAGTCGGTGAAGAAATATAAATAAACCATAATACACCCACTGTTCGTTGTGGTGCAGTGGATATCGATTCGGAATGAGAAATTGGGGATCCGTGTTCGAATTACAGTTGAATTCCTTACATTCACTTGCACGCAAATACCCTTGGAAAAGGTATTAATCCGTCTCTTCCCTCCTTTTATGGGTTAAATAATAAGACAGATTGGGTTATATAGCCTTGTCTGGTAACCGCAGAAAGCAATGGCAACTTACTGCGAGATAATCTTCTGCCCAGTCAGTCATGTCTTTTTCGAGACATGATCGCCCAAGCGTGTATCACGTATGGCACTTAACTGACTGACTGAATATAATAGTTGGAATCATGATTAAGGCTTCTACTGGTCATAAAGTGGAGGATCGGTTTTCTATTGTTATGAAGTAATAATTTGATCCCCCACTAATTGCTATTTAATAATATAATACACCTCTTCTCCCTCTAGCTATGAGTCAAAGAACAGGACAGATTGGGTTCTATAGCCTTGGCTGGCAACTAGTCTATCGCTGAAAGTAATGGCAACCTACTGCGGGATAATTTTCTGCCCAGTCAATCATGTTACTTTCGAGACATGATCGCCCAAGCGTGTATCACGTATGGCATTTAACTGACTGTCCGACACCCACTGTAGTGACAAAGAACCTAAAAAAGAAAGCAAAAAGTCTCTTTTTACCTCTATCTGGCCTGTTAGTATCAGATTCTCCAAGCCCTCATTCCTTATTGCGTGTCCCAGGAACTTCAGCTGTCTGTTCCTGATGCTCAGTATTAATTTCCTTTTTGTTTCCATCATTTCCAAGACATCATAATCAAAGACCGCAAAAATAGAATGTGCTTTCTTCTTGACATGACACTCACTGCAGATTGTAATGTATTTTCGAAACAAATATTAAAATACAAGGATCTTGAAATAGAAATTTAAAAAATGTAGCACAAATATAATTCCAGTTGAAGTTGGAGCCCTCAGATTGATTGGAAAGGTTCCGATAGATTCAAGAAAGGGAATCCTGTATATCATGCCTTAAAGACATACAAAAAATTGTGCGCACGCGTATAGTTCACATCTTAAGAAAGGCTTTATTCATGTAAAATGTGTGTGATGTTAGGTTTTTTTTTTTTTAATTTTTTTTTTTTTGAATAATCATTGAAAAATGTAAGGAAGCCATTTCTGTCTTAGGTCTCTGGTTGAAACCGGGAAGGAAATGTGTATACAGCAGAAGTCTAAGAAAATAAGAATAAATAATAATAATAATAATGACAAGAAGATATTTCTCTATATTTCTGAGATGGGGTAGTATTTACAGTATTCGGACTATTGTCCTCGTTTTTGTTGCCATTTGTATGACGTTTCGACCGTTGTACGCTCCGGCCTTCTTCAGGTGTAGCAATTTCAAACCGAACCCTTTATTACAATCTTCCTCATTGCGTAAAGCCTCGATTGGAAGTCATGAGTTATCTCCCTCTAATCCTACAAGTTACTTGTTCACCACCGCTGTAGTCTGGTATTGAACTCACAAATCGAAGAGTCAAGTCAGGAACTAACCAACGTCTATATCCACTGCGCCATGTGTCCTTAAGGAAACGTCGTACAAATAACAAGAAGATGTTAACAAACACTGATAAGAGCATCACCCAGGTTACAGAAATAGATCCCATCATAATTCTATGGGATGAACAAGATCTTCACAGATAGGAAGATTGTAACAAATGGGCCAGGTATAATTGTCAAGAAATGAAAAGAAAAAACTTACCTACAAATTGATATGGTTTGCCCAAGAGACTATAAAATAGCAACCAAGAAAAAAAAAATATCGAAGTATAAAGACCTGGAAATTGAAATAGAAAAATGTGGAAATTAGTACCAAGAAGTAGGTGCGCTTGAAATGATAAAAAAAGAACACAACATTGAAAGAATCGCTGGAAATCCCAGCTTAAAAGAAATACAAACTTTTTCTTGATTATTACAGCCCACACACTAAGAAGAACTTCGTCCGTAGAATGCTGGTGAAATTATGAGAATTAAAAAAACAAATCATGAAATGTCGCCATAACAACACACCACTAGACTTGGTAAGTAGTGTGATCATAGCAGAAATTGAAATATAATAATAATAATAATAATAATAATAATAATAATAATAATTTGATACTCATCGATGGTTACGTGCATCTGGATTAAAGTCTGAAACTGAAGGATTTATACTTGCAGCACAAGACCAAAGTCTTTTCACTAGAAACTTTCAGGCAAATATTATGCATAATAATATGGATCCAAAATGCAGGTTTTGTGATAAACACCAAGAAACAATAGACCACCTAATCTCAGGCTGTTCTGTGCTTGCCCCAAACGAATATAAAAATCGCCACGATAGAGTTGGGCAATATTTACATTGGACAATGTGCAAACATTATGGAAAAGCTGTAAACAAACACTGGTATGAACATCATCCAGCACCGGTTACAGAAATAGAAGATGTAACCATTCTATGGGATTACACCATCTACACAGACAGAAAAATTGAAGCAAACAGGCCAGACATTATTGTTAAAAACCAGAAGGAGAAAACTTGTCTATTAATTGATATGGCTTGTCCAGCGGATTGTAACATAGCAATCAAGGAATTTGAAAAACTGTCAAAATATAAAGACCTGGAAATTGAAATAGAAAAAATGTGGAAATTGAAAACAAGAGTTGTGCCAGTGATAGTAGGTGCACTTGGAATGATAAAAAATGGAACAAAACAACACATTGAAAGAATCCCTGGAAACCCCAGCTTAAGAGATATACAAAAAATTGTCTTATTAAGTACAGCCCACACGCTAAGGAAAACTTTATCTATGTAATGCTAGGGATGATAGGGAAGATAGAAAAACATGAAATGGAGCCATAACAACATGCCACTACCTGCCTTAGGTCTCCCCGCAGACTTGGTTGGTAGTGAGACCAAAGCAGAAATCGAAATATGATGAAAAATGACATAATAATAATAATAATTACTCTACTTGTAGAGTAGATGGGATTAAAGGAGAGATAAAAACCAGAGAGTTATGCAGCATTTTCTTCTATACTTAATATTTTTAATAACAAGCAAGTGCGCATGCGTAAACATGCATTTTTATAGCATAAAAGAGGCTAAAAACGTCGTTTTTATTTAAAGATTAAGACTAGAAGGAAAAACTCTACCATTCTTGAAAGGAGTGGGATGATCAAATCAGGTTTTAAACCAGAAAGATCTATTTTCTTAGACGATCTAGAAAATAAAAATAAGAAATTAAACAAAAATAAATAAATAAATAACCTGAAGGTCGTTTTTCACCAACTTTCAAAAGACTGCTTTATATCCTCGGAATCATTTAGAAACAACTGCTTGCCGCTTCTCTGGCAGTCTTTTGTTGATTTTCCATAATACTATCCCGTTGTCTCCATTGATATGATTTATCTTCTCGGGATCCCATATATATATATATATATATATATATATATATATATATATATATATATATATATATATATATATATATATACCGAGCGCCCATAGCTCAAAGGTAGAATCGCCGGCTGATGTCAATTCATCGGGTTTCAATCCTGGCTAAAAGCAATCGGATGTCTAACCTTACTGATGAGCTGTGATACAGTGAAACAAATCTCTCTTCAGATGACTATATATATATATATATATATATATATATATATATATATATATATAATTTTTTAATCCTAATTCTGACCTAAAAATTTTAGCTCCTTTACTCCTAGATAGTAGTATAAAAATCTATTGTTCAATAAAAAAAAAAACTAAAATCCAACCGCCTGTTAATAATTTATTGTCTACCCATTTAAAAAATCCAAGGTCCCAGATAACATTAAAAAGTGACATGTCTAGATCCAAGCCATCCTGTCCCCTTTCATAACCCAAATATTAAAACTCCATAGTTACATAATTCTCATTTTGATTGAGCAATAGTGACACACTGAATGCTCTTTCTCCAACTACCACTCCCCAATTTTCTAAACAACCAGGAATTCATCTTATATTTTAAAAATAAATCATTTTCACTATTTATTTTAATATATCACCTGAAGAAGAACAGTGTTGTTCTGAAACATTAAAATTTTTATGTAGTGATATAATGCTTTTATAAACCATTGTAATAACAAAATTAGAACACGTTAGGGAACAACTTGACCGAAAACTTCGAAAGCATGCAACCAAAATCACGTCAGTGGCAACTCTTTTTTTTTTTTTTTTTTAATCGTATCACCCCGAGCAAGGCGGTAACGCCACTGATGTGCAGGGGGTTACGTAATAGTGAAAAGATTGAAAAAGAGATAGCCGGAAACCACATCTTAAACAGGGAACAAGGGATGAGCCTCTTAACCTGTTCAATAGACGTGGGTGGAGTGTGAACCGGGCGATAGATAGATCTATCTACTCCAATTGAAAAAAAAGAAAAAAGAAAAAAAAGAAACCAAAGTGAGAAGATTGGAAAAAGAGAAAGCCGGAAACCACATCGTAAACAGGGAACAAGGGATGAGCCTCTTAACCTGTTCAATAGACGTGGGTGGAGTGTGAACCGGGGGGCGATAGATAGATCTATCTACTCTTAACCCTAGAACACTAACCATGCCTATATAGTACCCAATGTAAATTTTCCTATTTTTAATTACCATTTTCAGTACCTGATTTTCTTACCTAAGTAATATGTTTTTCAGTTACTATTAATTTTAACTCGAAGTACAAAGTTTGAAATGCCTTCAAGTAAAATATTTCAAATAAAGATTTATATTTAAAACTTTTTTTATATTTTCAAAATCAAGTATGATCAGTAGTGGTGTAACTTTAAATGATAGTTTGCCAGGGTCACTTTCGTAATATCTGAATAAAATTTAAAATAAAATAACTATTTGAAAACAATCAGATTGACAAGAATATCTACCATTTCAAGAAGATGGAGCGCCATGTCGTACGAGCAAAGCAGAAAAAGCTTGGAATGAATCGCAAAGAATCAAGTCACTGCCATGGGTCACTGCCATGAGTCACTGTCCAGGGGTCACTGCCCAAAGTCCTGACATGAATCAAATAGAACACGTTAGGGAGCAACTTGACTGAAAACTTCGAGAGCGTGCAACTAAAATCACGTCAGAAGCAAACCTTAATGAAACATTGCTAAAAGTAGGGGCAAAATATGGATCAGATGGTTGTTAAAAACGTGATTAAATCCGTAAAAAAAAAAACGGATACGAGCACTGAAATTAGCAAATGGATGACCTACTATACACCAGTTCAAAATACTGTTTATTTAACTTGAGTTAAGATGACGTAATTAAATTTTTAAAATGCATATAGTTTATTTCTCTTGGCTAAAACTTAGGTCACTATACAGTATGTCCATAAAGTTAGTGTGCACTTTAAAAAATTATAACTTACTAGCAGTATAGTCCGGCGTTGCTCGGGTGTAATGAAAGCTCTAAAACTAATCCATAGTCCTGGAGCTCAGACACTTTGGACGTTGGCACGAAAGACTAAAAGCAATAGTTGTTTCTAGTTAAAGCGAAGCCGTACAATGAAAGAAAAATGAATGGATGTAAGTCAAATTTTGATTTTCTGGTATCGATATCAAATAAGTTTTTTTCGTCGTAAACTGCATTTTGAAGGCTAAATAAGTCCTCTGAGTAAATGGTATCATGGCTGAGATTAAGAACTACAATTATACCTACTTAGAGCCAAACCCGAAGCAAAAATCAAAATAAAAGGGCTGAAAAACTGATTTTGATCAGACCGGTAGGATAACGGGGCATCGTTTTCCAATGTCGGAGTTAAATAAGTCGTCCAAGGATAGAACTGCAACCTTGAAACTTCTGAATATCGTTTCTTATGTCTTTGTCTATGAGCGTATCAAATTTGATTAAAATCGGACCACTCCTTCTATAACCCGATTTTTTCGATTCTCGATATTTATCGGGGGTACCTCGACACAAAACCTAGCTAAGAACACTCGCAGACGCTTTTAGTAAATTTTCAAGAAAATCGGTTCAGCCGTCTCGGAGTCTATAGGTAACGGACACACACACACATACAGAGAGAGAGAAAAAGTTCCATTTATAAATAAGTTTAGATTTCTTTTACATTTTTATGTTTGCCTGTAGTGCCTAAATACTGTAGTTTGTTTTGTTTTTTGTTTTATTTTTGTTATCTGTTCACTTCTCGTTAGGTTACGTATCTTTTGCTTGCTTGCGTTCTTCCTGATGCCTTTGCTTACATTCTAGATTCTTTACCGTCCAATATCTTCTGTCTCTTTTTCATTAATTCCAGAATTTTAACTATCCACGCTGTTCTTTTATTGTCTCTCTTCCCTTGGGATGACCCCTTTTACCGTAGCCAATCGTGTTTCCCCTAAGATGTCCCACTGAGTTACTGACCTCTTTATAATTGTTTTAATTATATCAGCATTTTCGTTTCTGCAAATTTAGTGTTATAGTTTAAGCGTTATTAATAGGTTTCTTTAATTTACATAATATTAATCTTATTTTACAAGATTAAATGACAAGGAGGTTATTGTTCTTATAGACGGCGCTTTAGTATATTTTAAAGTAGAAAATCTTTACTTGTTTCTAAATCAATTCTTGTTCAGTTGTCTGTATGTTTCTTTACGCCTCCCACCGTTGGGATTTTACACATCCACAATCTGCTTTTTGCTTGTTCGCCGATGCCGTCAATTTTCTTCGCGTTCGTTGCACGTTGGAAGTCCAAGTTCATCGTCTTTTCTTTGTTTGCATCTACCTTTCTTATGAGAAGAGTAATTTATTGTCATTCTCTTGCAAAGCCTATCTACATTTTTCTTCTGTTTTTTTGTGTTTTTGTTTTTTTTTTGTGTGTGTTTTTGGTCATCTGGTTCATATTTGAAGATTGATGGGAAGATGTGCAAAAATCATCTCAGTTTCGTTTCAAGTTCTTTCCAAGCGAACTTGTTTCTTCTGAATTAATATTTATGGAGAATGTGAGAATTTAAATCACTGATAATTATTTGTTATACGAAAAAGCTAATCGCTGCACTAATTTTTTTTTTCTTTTCTTTTTTTATAATCGTTTCACTCCAAGCAAAGCAGTACTACCACTGATGAGCAGGGGAATACCTGAGAGGATGGCGAAGAAAAAGAGGGACAGTTTACAGAGGGTGCTGGAGGATAGATAAGAGAAGGATGGGAATACTGGAGTCAAGGGAGTTGCGCGACAGTAGAGCGAAAAGGAAGAAGAATAAGATAAAGGGGGTGTTGGAGAATGGAGAAGAGAAGGAGGGGAATACTGGGGTGAAGGGAGTTACGTGAGAGTAGAGCAAAAACGAAGAAGAACAAGATAAAGGGGGTGTTGGAGAATGGAGAAGAGAAGGAGGGGAATACTGGGGTGAAGAGAGTTACGTGAGAGTAGAGCGAAAAGGAAGAAGAACAAGATAAAGGGGGTGTTGGAGAATGGAGAAGAGAAGGAGGGGAATACTGGGGTGAAGAGTGTCACGTGAGAGTAGAGCGAAAAGGAAGAAGAACAAGATAAAGGGGGTGTTGGAGAATGGAGAAGAGAAGGAGGGGAATACTGGGGTGAAGAGTGTCACGTGAGAGTAGAGCGAAAAGGAAGAAGAACAAGATAAAGGGGGTGTTGGAGAATGGAGAAGAGAAGGAGGGGAATACTGGGGTGAAGAGTGTCACGTGAGAGTAGAGCGAAAAGGAAGAAGAACAAGATAAAGGGGGTGTTGGAGAATGGAGAAGAGAAGGAGGGGAATACTGGGGTGAAGAGTGTCACGTGAGAGTAGAGCGAAAAGGAAGAAGAACAAGATAAAGGGGGTGTTGGAGAATGGAGAAGAGAAGGAGGGGAATACTGGGGTGAAGAGTGTCACGTGAGAGTAGAGCGAAAAGGAAGAAGAACAAGATAAAGGGGGTGTTGGAGAATGGAGAAGAGAAGGAGGGGAATACTGGGGTGAAGAGAGTTACGTGAGAGTAGAGCGAAAAGGAAGAAGAACAAGATAAAGGGGGTGTTGGAGAATGGAGAAGAGAAGGAGGGGAATACTGGGGTGAAGAGTGTCACGTGAGAGTAGAGCGAAAAGGAAGAAGAACAAGATAAAGGGGGTGTTGGAGAATGGAGAAGAGAAGGAGGGGAATACTGGGGTGAAGGGAGTTGCGCGAGAGTAGAGCGAAAAGGAAGAAGAACAAGATAAAGGGGGTGTTGGAGAATGGAGAAGAGAAGGAGGGGAATACTGGGGTGAAGAGAGTCACGTGAGAGTAGAGCGAAAAGGAAGAAGAACAAGATAAAGGGGGTGTTGGAGAATGGAGAAGAGAAGGAGGGGAATACTGGGGGTGAAGAGAGTCACGTGAGAGTAGAGCGAAAAGGAAGAAGAACAAGATAAAGGGGGTGTTGGAGAGTGGAGAAGAGAAGGAGGGGAATACTGGGGTGAAGAGTTACGTGAGAGTAGAGCGAAAAGGAAGAAGAACAAGATAAAGGGGTGTTGGAGAATGGAGAAGAGAAGGAGGAATACTTTGGGGTGAAGAGGTCACGTGAGAGTAGAGCGAAAAGGAAGAAGAACAAGATAAAGGGGGTGTTGGAGAATGGAGAAGAGAAGGAGGGGAATACTGGGGTGAAGAGAGTCACGTGAGAGTAGAGCGAAAAGGAAGAAGAACAAGATAAAGGGGGTGTTGGAGAATGGAGAAGAGAAAGAAGGGAATACTGGGGTGAAGGGAGTTACGTGAGAGTAGAGCGAAAAGGAAGAAGAACAAGATAAAGGGGGTGTTGGAGAATGGAGAAGAGAAGAGGGGAATACTGGGGTGAAGAGTGTCACGTGAGAGTAGAGCGAAAAGGAAGAAGAACAAGATAAAGGGGTGTTGGAGAATGGAGAAAGAGAAGGAGGGGAATACTGGGGTGAAGAGAGTCACGTGAGAGTAGAGCGAAAAGGAAGAAGAACAAGATAAAGGGGGTGTTGGAGAATGGAGAAGAGAAGGAAGGGAATACTGGGGTGAAGGGAGTTACGTGAGAGTAGAGCGAAAAGGAAGAAGAACAAGATAAAGGGGTGTTGGAGAAATGGAGAAGAGAAGGAGGGGAATACTGGGGTGAAGAGTGTCACGTGAGAGTAGAGCGAAAAGGAAGAAGAACAAGATAAAGGGGGTGTTGGAGAATGGAGAAGAGAAGGAGGGGAATACTGGGGAGAAGAGTGTCACGTGAGAGTAGAGCGAAAAGGAAGAAGAACAAGATAAAGGGGGTGTTGGAGAATGGAGAAGAGAAGGAGGGGAATACTGGGGTGAAGAGAGTCACGTGAGAGTAGAGCGAAAAGGAAGAAGAATAAGATAAAGGGGGTGTTGGAGAATGGAGAAGAGAAGGAGGGGAATACTGGGGTGAAGAGGTCACGTGAGAGTAGAGCGAAAAGGAAGAATAACAAGATAAAGGGGGGTGTTGGAGAATGGAGAAGAGAAGGAGGGGAATACTGGGGTGAAGAGTGTCACGTGAGAGTTGAGCGAAAAGGAAGAAGAACAAGATAAAGGGGTGTTGGAGAATGGAGAAGAGAAGGAGGGGAATACTGGGGTGAAGAGAGTTACGTGAGAGTAGAGCGAAAAGGAAGAAGAACAAGATAAAGGGGGTGTTGGAGAATGGAGAAGAGAAGGAGGGGAATACTGGGGTGAAGAGTGTCACGTGAGAGTAGAGCGAAAAGGAAGAAGAACAAGATAAAGGGAGTGTTGGAGAATGGAGAAGAGAAGGAGGGGAATACTAGGGTGAAGGGAGTTGCGCGAGAGTAGAGCGAAAAGGAAGAAGAACAAGATAAAGGGGGTGTTGGAGAATGGAGAAGAGAAGGAGGGGAATACTGGGGTGAAGAGAGTTACGTGAGAGTAGAGCGAAATGGAAGAAGAACAAGATAAAGGGGGTGTTGGAGAATGGAGAAGAGAAGGAGGGGAATACTGGGGTGAAGAGAGTCACGTGAGAGTAGAGCGAAAAGGAAGAAGAACAAGAGAAAGGGGGTGTTGGAGAATGGAGAAGAGAAGGAGGGGAATACTGGGGTGAAGGGAGTTACGCGAGAGTAGAGCAAAAAGGAAGAAGAACAAGATAAAGGGGGTGTTGGAGAATGGAGAAGAGAAGGAGGGGAATACTGGGGTGAAGAGTGTCACGTGAGAGTAGAGCGAAAAGGAAGAAGAACAAGATAAAGGGGGTGTTGGAGAATGGAGAAGAGAAGGAGGGGAATACTGGGGTGAAGAGAGTCACGTGAGAGTAGAGCGAAAAGGAAGAAGAACAAGATAAAGGGGGTGTTGGAGAATGGAGAAGAGAAGGAGGGGAATACTGGAGTGAAGAGAGTCACGTGAGAGTAGAGCGAAAAGGAAGAAGAACAAGATAAAGGGGGTGTTGGAGAATGGAGAAGAGAAGGAGGGGAATACTGGGGTGAAGGGAGTTACGTGAGAGTAGAGCGAAAAGGAACAAGAACAAGATAAAGGGGGTGTTGGAGAATGGAGAAGAGAAGGAGGGGAATACTGGGGTGAAGAGAGTCACGTGAGAGTAGAGCGAAAAGGAAGAAGAACAAGATAAAGGGGGTGTTGGAGAATGGAGAAGAGAAGGAGGGGAATACTGGGGTGAAGAGAGTTACGTGAGAGTAGACGAAAAGGAAGAAGAACAAGATAAAGGGGGTGTTGGAGAATGGAGAAGAGAAGGAGGGGAATACTGGGGTGAAGAGAGTCACGTGAGAGTAGAGCGAAAAGGAAGAAGAACAAGATAAAGGGGGTGTTGGAGAATGGAGAAGAGAAGGAAGGGAATACTGGGGTGAAGGGAGTTACGTGAGAGTAGAGCGAAAAGGAAGAAGAACAAGATAAAGGGGGTGTTGGAGAATGGAGAAGAGAAGGAGGGGAATACTGGGGTGAAGAGTGTCACGTGAGAGTAGAGCGAAAAGGAAGAAGAACAAGATAAAGGGGGTGTTGGAGAATGGAGAAGGGAAGGAGGGGAATACTGGGGTGAAGAGTGTCACGTGAGAGTAGAGCGAAAAGGAAGAAGAACAAGATAAAGGGGGTGTTGGAGAATGGAGAAGAGAAGGAGGGGAATACTGGGGTGAAGAGAGTCACGTGAGAGTAGAGCGAAAAGGAAGAAGAATAAGATAAAGGGGGTGTTGGAGAATGGAGAAGAGAAGGAGGGGAATACTGGGGTGAAGAGTGTCACGTGAGAGTAGAGCGAAAAGGAAGAATAACAAGATAAAGGGGGTGTTGGAGAATGGAGAAGAGAAGGAGGGGAATACTGGGGTGAAGAGTGTCACGTGAGAGTAGAGCGAAAAGGAAGAAGAACAAGATAAAGGGGGTGTTGGAGAATGGAGAAGAGGAGGGGAATACTGGGGTGAAGAGAGTTACGTGAGAGTAGAGCGAAAAGGAAGAAGAACAAGATAAAGGGGGTGTTGGAGAATGGAGAAGAGAAGGAGGGGAATACTGGTGTGAAGAGTGTCACGTGAGAGTAGAGCGAAAAAGAAGAAGAACAAGATAAAGGGGGTGTTGGAGAATGGAGAAGAGAAGGAGGGGAATACTAGGGTGAAGGGAGTTGCGCGAGAGTAGAGCGAAAAGGAAGAAGAACAAGATAAAGGGGCTGTTGGAGAATCGGAGAAGAGAAGGAGGGGAATACTGGGGGTGAAGAAGAGTCACGTGAGAGTAGAGCGAAAAGGAAGAAGAACAAGATAAAGGGGGTGTTGGAGAATGGAGAAGAGAAGGAGGGGAATACTGGGGTGAAGAGAGTCACGTGAGAGTAGAGCGAAAGGAAGAAAGAACAGATAAGGGGGTGTTGGAGGGAATGGAGAAGAGGAGGGGAATACTGGGGTGAAGGGAGTTACGTGAGAGTAGAGCGAAAAGGAGAAGAGAAGAACAAGATAAAGGGGTGTTGGAGAATGGAGAAGAGAAGGAGGGAATACTGGGGTGAAGAGAGTCACGTGAGAGTAGAGCGAAAGGAAGAAGAACAAGATAAAGGGGGTGTTGGAGAATGGAGAAGAGAAGGAGGGGAATACTGGGGTGGAAGAGAGTCACGTGAGAGTAGAGCGAAAAGGAAGAAGAACAAGATAAAGGAGGTGTTGGAGAATGGAGAAGAAGGAGGGGAATACTGGGGTGAAGGGAGTTACGTGAGAGTAGAGCGAAAAGGAACAAGAACAAGATAAGGGGTGTTGGAGAATGGAGAAAGAGAAGGAGGGGAATACTGGGGTGAAGGGAGTTACGTGAAAGTAGAGCGAAAAGGAAGAAGAACAAGATAAAGGGGGTGTTGGAGAATGGAGAAGAGAAGGAGGGGAATACTGGGGTGAAGAGAGTCACGTGAGAGTAGAGCGAAAAGGAGAAGAAGAACAAGATAAGGGGGTGTTGGAGAATGGAGAAGAGAAGGAGGGAATACTGGGGTGAAGAGAGTCACGTGAGAGTAGAGCGAAAAGGAAGAAGAACAAGATAAAGGGGGTGTTGGAGAATGGAGAAGAGAAGGAGGGAATACTGGGGTGAAGAGAGTTACGTGAGAGTAGAGCGAAAAGGAAGAAGAACAAGATAAAGGGGGTGTTGGGAGAATGGAGAAGAGAAGGAGGGGAATACTGGGGGTGAAGGGAGTTACGTGAGAGTAGAGCGAAAGGAAGAAGAACAAGATAAAGAGGGTGTTGGAGAATGGAGAAGAGAAGGAGGGGAATACTGGGGTGAAGAGAGTCACGTGAGAGTAGAGCCGAAAAGGAAGAAGAACAAGATAAAGGGGGTGTTGGAGAATGGAGAAGAGAAGGAGGGGAATACTGGGGGTGAAGAGAGTCACGTGAGAGTAGAGCGAAAAGGAAGAAAGAACAAGATAAAGGGGGTGTTGGAGAATGGAGAAAGAGAAGGAGGGGAATACTGGGGTGAAGGGAGTTATGTGAGAGTAAGGCAAAGGAAGAAGAATAACAAGATAAAGGGGGTGTTGGAGAATGGAGAAGAGAAGGAGGGGAATACTGGGGTGAAGAGAGTCACGTGAGAGTAGAGCGAAAAGGAGGAAGAAGAACAAGATAAAGGGGGTGTTGGAAGAATGGAGAAGAGAAGGAGGGGAATACTGGGGTGAAGAGAGTTACGTGAGAGTAGAGGCAAGAAAGGAAGAAGAACAAGACAAAGGGGGTGTTGGAGAATGGAGAAGAGAAGAGGGAGGGGAATACTGGGGTGAAGGGAGTTACGTGAGAGTAGAGCGAAAGGAAGAACAAGACAAAGGGGTGTTGGAGAATGGAGAAGAGAAGGAGGGGGAATACTGGGGTGAAGAGGGAGTTACGTGAAGTAGAGCACGAAAAGGAGGAAGAACAAGACAAGGGGGGTGTTGGAGAATGGAGAAGAGAAGGAGGGGAATACAGGGGTGAAGAGAGTTACGTGAGAGTAGAGCGAAAAGGAAGAAGAACAAGACAAAGGGGGTGTTGGAGAATGGAGAAGAGAAGGAGGGGAATACTGGGGTGAAGGGAGTTACGTGAGAGTAGAGCGAAAAGGAAGAATAACAAGATAAAAGGGGGTGTTGGAGAATGGAGAAGAAGGAGGGGAATACTGGGGTGAAGAGAGTCACGTGAGAGTAGAGCGAAAAGGAAGAAAGAACAAGACAAAGGGGTGTTGGAGAAATGGAGAAGAAGGAGGGGAATACTGGGGTGAAGAGAGTTAGGTGAGAGTAGAGCGAAAAGGAAGAAGAACAAGACAAAGGGGGTGTTGGAGAATGGAGAAAGAGAAGAGGAGGGGAATACTGGGGTGAAGGGAGTTACGTGAGAGTAGAGCGAAAAGGAAGAAGAACAAGATAAAGGGGGTGTTGGAGAATGGAGAAGAGGAGAATACTGGGGTGAAGAGAGTTACGTGGTAGAGCGAAAAGGAAGAAGAACAAGACAAAGGGGGTGTTGGAGAATGGAGAAGAGAAGGAGGGAATACTGGAATGAAGAGAGAGTTACGTGAGAGTAGAGCGAAAAGGAAAGAAGAACAAGATAAAGGGGGTGTTGGAGAATGGAGGAAGAGGGAGAGATACGGGGTGAAGGGAGTTACGTGAGTAGAGCGAAAAGGAAGAAGAACAAGATAAAGGGGGTGTTGGAGAATGGGAGAAGAGAAGGAGGGGAATACTGGGGTGAAGAGAGTCACGTGAGAGTAGAGCGAAAAGGAAGAAGAACAAGATAAAGTGGGGTGTTGGAGAATGGAGAAGAGAAGGAGGGGAATACTGGGGTGAAGAGAGTTACGTGAGAGTAGAGCGAAAAGGAAGAAGAACAAGACAAAGGGGGTGTTGGAGAATGGAGAAGAGAAGGAGGGGAATA
Source organism: Ascarosepion bandense (assembly GCA_037127315.1). Taxonomy (NCBI): domain Eukaryota; kingdom Metazoa; phylum Mollusca; class Cephalopoda; order Sepiida; family Sepiidae; genus Ascarosepion; species Ascarosepion bandense. The sequence continues at coordinate 1,781,246 of JBBBDQ010000416.1, forward strand.
CTGGAATGAAGAGAGTTACGTGAGAGTAGAGCGAAAAGGAAGAAGAACAAGATAAAGGGGGTGTTGGAGAATGGAGAAGAGAAGGAGGAATACTGGGGGTGAAGAGAGTCACGTGAGAGTAGAGCGAAAAGGAAGAAGAACAAGATAAAGGGGGTGTTGGAGAATGGAGAAGAAGGGGAATACTGGGGTGAAGAGAGTCACGTGAGAGTAGAGCGAAAAGGAAGAAGAACAAGATAAAGGGGGTGTTGGAGAATGGAGAAGAGAAGGAGGGGAATACTGGGGTGAAGGAAGTTACGTGAGAGTAGAGCGAAAAGGAAGAAGAACAAGACAAAGGGGGTGTTGGAGAATGGAGAAGAGAAGGAGGGGAATACTGGGGTGAAGGGAGTTACGTGAGAGTAGAGCGAAAGGAAGAACAAGACAAGGGGGTGTTGGAGAATGGAGAAGAAGGAGAATACTGGGGTGAAGAGAGTCACGTGAGAGTAGAGCGAAAAGGAAGAAGAACAAGATAAAGGGGGTGTTGGAGAATGGAGAAAGAGAAGGAGGGGAATACTGGGGTGAAGAGTTACGTGAGAGTAGAGCGAAAAGGAAGAAGAACAAGACAAAGGGGGTGTTGGAGAATGGAGAAGAGAAGGAGGGGAATACTGGGGTGAAGGGAGTTACGTGAGTAGAGCGAAAAGGAAGAAGAACAAGACAAAGAGGGTGTTGGAGAATGGAGAAGAGAAGGAGGGAATACTGGGGTGAAGGGAGTTACGTGAGAGTAAGGCGAAAAGGAAGAAGAACAAGACAAAGGGGGTGTTGGAGAATGGATAAGAGAAGGAGGGGAATACTGGGGTGAAGAGAGTTACGTGAGAGTAGAGCGAAAAGGAAGAAGAACAAGACAAAGGGGGTGTTGGAGAATGGAGAAGAGAAGGAGGGGAATACTGGGGTGAAGGGAGTTACGTGAGAGTAGAGCGAAAAGGAAGAATAACAAGATAAAAGGGGGTGTTGGAGAATGGAGAAGAGAAGGAGGGGAATACTGGGGTGAAGAGAGTCACGTGAGAGTAGAGCGAAAAGGAAGAAGAACAAGATAAAGGGGGTGTTGGAGAATGGAGAAGAGAAGGAGGGGAATACTGGGGTGAAGAGAGTTACGTGAGAGTAGAGCGAAAAGGAAGAAAAACAAGACAAAGGGGGTGTTGGAGAATGGAGAAGAGAAGGAGGGGAATACTGGGGTGAAGGGAGTTACGTGAGAGTAGAGCGAAAAGGAAGAAGAACAAGATAAAGGGGGTGTTGGAGAATGGAGAAGAGAAGGAGGGGAATACTGGGGTGAAGAGAGTTACGTGAGAGTAGAGCGAAAAGGAAGAAGAACAAGACAAAGGGGGTGTTGGAGAATGGAGAAGAGAAGGAGGGGAATACTGGAATGAAGAGAGTTACGTGAGAGTAGAGCGAAAAGGAAGAAGAACAAGATAAAGGGGGTGTTGGAGAATGGAGAAGAGAAGGAGGGGAATACTGGGGTGAAGGAAGTTACGTGAGAGTAGAGCGAAAAGGAAGAAGAACAAGACAAAGGGGGTGTTGGAGAATGGAGAAGAGAAGGAGGGGAATACTGGGGTGAAGGGAGTTACGTGAGAGTAGAGCGAAAAGGAAGAATAACAAGATAAAAGGGGGTGTTGGAGAATGGAGAAGAGAAGGAGGGGAATACTGGGGTGAAGACAGTCACGTGAGAGTAGAGCGAAAAGGAAGAAGAACAAGACAAAGGGGGTGTTGGAGAATGGAGAAGAGAAGGAGGGGAATACTGGGGTGAAGGGAGTTACGTGAGAGTAGAGCGAAAAGGAAGAAGAACAAGATAAAGGGGGTGTTGGAGAATGGAGAAGAGAAGGAGGGGAATACTGTGGTGAAGAGAGTCACGTGAGAGTAGAGCGAAAAGGAAGAAGAACAAGATAAAGGGGGTGTTGGAGAATGGAGAAGAGAAGGAGGGGAATACTGGGGTGAAGAGAGTTACGTGAGAGTAGAGCGAAAAGGAAGAAGAACAAGACAAAGGGGGTGTTGGAGAATGGAGAAGAGAAGGAGGGGAATACTGGGGTGAAGGGAGTTACGTGAGAGTAGTGCGAAAAGGAAGAAGAACAAGATAAAGGGGGTGTTGGAGAAATGGAGAAGAGAAGGAGGGGAACACTGGGGTGAAGAGTTACGTGAGAGTAGAGCGAAAAGGAAGAAGAACAAGACAAAGGGGGTGTTGGAGAATGGAGAAGAGAAGGAGGGGAATACTGTGGTGAAGAGAGTCACGTGAGAGTAGAGCGAAAAGGAAGAAGAACAAGATAAAGGGGGTGTTGAGAATGGAGAAGAGAAAGAGGGGAATACTGAATGAAGAGAGTTACGTGAGAGTAGAGCGAAAAGGAAGAAGAACAAGATAAAGGGGGTGTTGGAGAATGGAGAAGAGAAGGAGGGGAATACTGGGGTGAAGGGAGTTACGTGAGAGTAGAGCGAAAAGGAAGAAGAACAAGACAAAGGGGGTGTTGGAGAATGGAGAAGAGAAGGAGGGGAATACTGGGGTGAAGGGAGTTACGTGAGAGTAGAGCGAAAAGGAAGAATAACAAGATAAAAGGGGGTGTTGGAGAATGGAGAAGAGAAGGAGGGGAATACTGGGGGTGAAGAGAGTCACGTGAGAGTAGAGCGAAAGGAAGAAGAACAAGACAAAGGGGGTGTTGGAGAATGGAGAAGAGAAGGAGGGGAATACTGGGGTGAAGGGAGTTACGTGAGAGTAGAGCGAAAAAGGAAGAAGAACAAGATAAAGGGGGTGTTGGAGAATGGAGAAGAGAAGGAGGGGAATACTGGGGTGAAGAGAGTTACGTGAGAGTAGAGCGAAAAGGAAGAAGAACAAGACAAAGGGGTGTTGGAGAATGGAGAAGAGAAGGAGGGGAATACTGGAATGAAGAGAGTTACGTGAGAGTAGAGCGAAAAGGAAGAAGAACAAGATAAAGGGGGTGTTGGAGAATGGAGAAGAGAAGGAGGGGAATACTGGGGTGAAGGGAGTTACGTGAGAGTAGAGCGAAAAGGAAGAATAACAAGATAAAGGGGGTGTTGGAGAATGGAGAAGAGAAGGAGGGGAATACTGGGGTGAAGAGAGTCACGTGAGAGTAGAGCGAAAAGGAAGAAGAACAAGATAAAGGGGGTGTTGGAGAATGGAGAAGAGAAGGAGGGAATACTGGGGTGAAGAGAGTTACGTGAGAGTAGAGCGAAAAGGAAGAAGAACAAGACAAAGGGCGTGTTGGAGAATGGAGAAGAGAAGGAGGGGAATACTGGGGTGAAGGGAGTTACGTGAGAGTAGAGCGAAAAGGAAGAAGAACAAGACAAAGGGGTGTTGGAGAATGGAGAAGAGAAGGAGGGGAATACTGGGGTGAAGGGAGTTACGTGAGAGTAGAGCGAAAAAGGAAGAAGAACAAGACAAAGGGGGCGGCGAGGATGGAGAAGAGAAGGAGGGGAATACTGGGGTGAAGAGTCACGTGAGAGTAGAGCGAAAAGGAAGAAGAACAAGATAAAGGGGTGTTGAGAATGGAGAAGAGAAGGAGGGGAATACTGGGGTGAAGAGAGTTACGTGAGAGTAGAGCGAAAAGGAAGAAGAACAAGACAAAGGGGTGTTGGAGAATGGAGAAGAGAAGGAGGGGAATACTGTGGTGAAGGGAGTTACCTGAGAGTAGAGCGAAAAGGAAGAAGAACAAGACAAAGAGGGTGTTGGAGAATGGAGAAGAGAAGGAGGGGAATACTGGGGTGAAGTGAGTTACGAGTAGAGCGAAAAGGAAGAAGAACAAGACAAAGGGGGTGTTGGAGAATGGAGAAGAGAAGGAGGGGAATACTGGGGTGAAGAGAGTTACGTGAGAGTAGAGCGAAAAGGAAGAAGAACAAGACAAAGGGGGTGTTGGAGAATGGAGAAGAGAAGGAGGGGAATACTGGGGTGAAGGGAGTTACGAGAGTAGAGCGAAAAGGAAGAATAACAAGATAAAAGGGGGTGTTGGAGAATGGAGAAGAGAAGGAGGGGAATACTGGGGTGAAGAGAGTCACGTGAGAGTAGAGCGAAAAGGAAGAAGAACAAGACAAAGGGGGTGTTGGAGAATGGAGAAGAGAAGGAGGGGAATACTGGGGTGAAGAGAGTTAGGTGAGAGTAGAGCGAAAAGGAAGAAGAACAAGACAAAGGGGGTGTTGAGAATGGAGAAGAGAAGGAGGGGAATACTGGGGTGAAGGGAGTTACGTGAGAGTAGAGCGAAAAGGAAGAAGAACAAGATAAAGTGGGTGTTGGAGAATGGAGAAGAGAAGGAGGGGAATACTGGGGTGAAGAGAGTTACGTGAGAGTAGAGCGAAAAGCGAAGAAGAACAAGACAAAGGGGGTGTTGGAGAATGGAGAAGAGAAGGAGGGGAATACTGAAATGAAGAGAGTTACGTGAGAGTAGAGCGAAAAGGAAGAAGAACAAGATAAAGGGGGTGTTGGAGAATGGAGAAGAGAAGGAGGGGAATACTGGGGTGAAGGGAGTTACGTGAGAGTAGAGCGAAAAAGGAAGAAGAACAAGATAAAGGGGGTGTTGGAGAATGGAGAAGAGAAGGAGGGGAATACTGGGGTGAAGGGAGTTACGTGAGAGTAGAGCGAAAGGAAGAAGAACAAGACAAAGAGGGTGTTGGAGAATGGAGAAGAGAAGGAGGGGAATACTGGGTTGAAGGGGAGTTACGTGAGAGTAGAGCGAAAAGGAAGAAGAACAAGACAAAGGGGGTGTTGGAGAATGGAGAAGAGAAGGAGGGGAATACTGGGGTGAAGAGAGTTACGTGAGAGTAGAGCGAAAAAGGAAGAAGAACAAGACAAAGGGGGTGTTGGAGAATGGAGAAGAGAAGGGAGGGGAATACTGGGGTGAAGGGAGTTACGTGAGAGTAGAGCGAAAAGGAAGAAGAACAAGACAAAGGGGGTGTTGGATAATGGAGAAGAGAAGGAGGGGAATACTGGGGTGAAGGGAGTTACGTGAGAGTAGAGCGAAAAGGAAGAAGAACAAGATAAAGGGGGTGTTGGAGAATGGAGAAGAGAAGGAGGGGAATACTGGGGTGAAGGGGGAGTTACGTGAGAGTAGAGCGAAAAGGAAAGAATAACAAGATAAAAGGGGGTGTTGGAGAATGGAGAAGAGAAGGAGGGGAATACTGGGGTGAAGAGAGTCACGTGAGAGTAGAGCGAAAAGGAAGAAGAACAAGATAAAGGGGGTGTTGGAGAATGGAGAAGAGAAGGAGAATACTGGGGTGAAGGGGGAGTTACGTGAGAGTAGAGCGAAAAGGAAGAAGAACAAGACAAAGGGGTGTTGGAGAATGGAGAAGAGAAGGAGGGGAATACTGGGGTGAAGGGATTACGTGAGAGTAGAGCGAAAAGGAAGAAGAACAAGATAAAGGGGGTGTTGGAGAATGGAGAAGAGAAGGAGAATACTGGGGTGAAAGAGTTACGTGAGAGTAGAGCGAAAAGGAAGAAGAACAAGATAAAAGGGGGTGTTGGAGAATGGAGAAGAGAAAATGGGGGAATACTGGAATGAAGAGAGTTACGTGAGAGTAGAGCGAAAAGGAAGAAGAACAAGATAAAGGGGGTGTTGGAGAATAGAGAAGAGAAGGAGGGAATACTGGGGTGAAGGGAGTTACGTGAGAGTAGAGCGAAAAGGAAGAAAGAACAAGACAAAGGGGGTGTTGGAGAATGGAGAAGAGAAGGAGGGGAATACTGGGGTGAGAGGAGTTACGTGAAGTAGAGCGAAAAGGAAGAATAACAAGATAAAAGGGGGTGTTGGAGAATGGAGAAGAGAAGGAGGGGAATACTGGGGTGAAGAGAGTCACGTGAGAGTAGAGCGAAAAGGAAGAAGAACAAGACAAAGAGGGTGTTGGAGAATGGAGAAGAGAAGGAGGGGAATACTGGGGTGAAGAGAGTTAGGTGAGAGTAGAGCGAAAAGGAAGAAGAACAAGACAAAGGGGGTGTTGGAGAATGGAGAAAGAGAAGGAGGGGAATACTGGGGTGAAGGGAGTTACGTGAGAGTAGAGCGAAAAGGAGAGAAGAACAAGATAAAGGGGGTGTTGGAGAATGGAGAAGAGAAGGAGGGGAATACTGGGGTGAAGAGAGTTACGTGAGAGTAGAGCGAAAAGGAAGAAGAACAAGACAAAGGGGGTGTTGGAGAATGGAGAAGAGAAGGAGGGGGAATACTGGAATGAAGAGAGTTACGTGAGAGTAGAGCGAAAAGGAAGAAGAACAAGATAAAGGGGGTGTTGGAGAATAGAGAAGAGAAGGAGGGGAATACTGGGGTGAGAAGGGAGTTACGTGAGAGTAGAGCGAAAAGGAAGAAGAACAAGAGAAGGGGGTGTTGGAGAGATGGAGAAGAGAAGGAGGGAATACTGGGGTGAAGGGAGTTACGTGAGAGTAGAGCGAAAAGGAAGAATAACAAGATAAAAGGGGGTGTTGGGAGAATGGAGAAGAGAAGGAGGGAATACTGGGGGTGAAGAGAGTCACGTGAGAGTAGAGCGAAAAGGAAAGAGAGAACAAGACAAAGGGGGTGTTGGAGAATGGAGAAGAGAAGGAGCGGAATACTGGGGTGAAGAGAGAGTTAGGTGAGAGTAGAGCGAAAAGGAAGAAGAACAAGACAAAGGGGTGTTGGAGAATGGAGAGAGAAGGAGGGGAATACTGGGGTGAAGGGAGTTACGTGAGAGTAGAGCGAAAAGGAAGAAGAACAAGATAAAGGGGGTGTTGGAGAATGGAGAAGAGAAGGAGGAGAATACCGGGTGAAGAGAGTTACGTGAGTAGAGCGAAAAGGAAGAAGAACAAGACAAAGGGGGTGTTGGAGAATGGAGAAGAGAAGTAGGGGAATACTGGAATGAAGAGAGTTACGTGAAAGTAGAGCGAAAAGGAAGAAGAACAAGATAAAGGGGGTGTTGGAGAATGGAGAAGAGAAGGAGGGGAATACTGGGTTGAAGGAGTTACGTGAGAGTAGAGCGAAAAGGAAGAAGAAGAACAAGACAAAGGGGGTGTTGGAGAATGGAGAAGAGAAGGAGGGGAATACTGGGGGTGAAGAGAGTTACGTGAGAGTAGAGCGAAAAGGAAGAAAGAACAAGACAAAGGGGTGTTGGAGAATGGAGAAGAGAAGGAGGGGGAATACTGGGGTGAAAGAGTTAGGTGAGAGTAGAGCGAAAAGGAAGAAGAACAAGACAAAGGGGGTGTTGGAGAATGGAGAAGAGAAGGAGGGAATACTGGGGTGAAGGGAGTTACGTGAGAGTAGAGCGAAAAGGAAGAAGAACAAGATAAAGGGGTGTTGGAGAATGGAGGAGAAGAGAAGGAGGGGAATACCGGGTGAAGAGAGTTACGTGAGAGTAGAGCGAAAAGAAGAAAGAACAAGACAAAGGGGGTGTTGGAGAATGGAGAAAGAGAAGTAGGGGAATACTGGAATGAAGAGAGTTACGTGAGAGTAGAGCGAAAGGAAGAAGAACAAGATAAAGGGGGTGTTGGAGAATGGAGAAGAGAAGGAGGGGAATACTGGGGTGAAGGGAGTTACGTGAGAGTAGAGCGAAAAGGAAGAAGAACAAGATAAAGGGGGTGTTGGAGAATGGAGAAGAGAAGGAGGGGAATACTGGGGTGAAGAGTCACGTGAGTAGAGCAAAGGAAGAAGAACAAGATAAAATGGGGTGTTGGAGAATGGAGAAGAGAAGGAGGGGAATACTGGGGTGAAGAGAGTCACGTGAGAGTAGAGCGAAAAGGAAGAAGAACAAGATAAAGTGGGTGTTGGAGAATGGAGAAGAGAAGGAGGGGAATACTGGGCTGAAGAGAGTCACGTGAGAGTAGAGCAAAAAGGAAGAACAAGATAAAAGGGGGTGTTGGAGAATGGAGAAGAGAAGGAGGAGAATACTGGGGTGAAGAGAGTTACGTGAGAGTAGAGCGAAAAGGAAGAAGAACAAGATAAAGGGGGTGTTGGAGAATGGAGAAGAGAAGGAGGGGAATACTGGGGTGAAGAGAGTTACGTGAGAGTAGAGCAAAAAGGAAGAAGAACAAGATAAAAGGGGGTGTTGGAGAATGGAGAAGAGAAGTAGGGGAATACTGGGGTGAAGAGAGTTACGTGAGAGTAGAGCGAAAAGGAAGAAGAACAAGATAAAGGGGGTGTTGGAGAATGGAGAAGAGAAGGAGGGGAATACTGGGGTGAAGAGAGTTACGTGAGAGTAGAGCAAATAGGAAGAAGAACAAGATAAAAGGGGGTGTTGGAGAATGGAGAAGAGAAGGAGGGGAATACTGGGGTGAAGGGAGTTACGTGAGAGTAGAGCAAAAAGGAAGAAGAACAAGATAAAGGGGGTGTTGGAGAATGGAGAAGAGAAGGAGGGAAATACTGGGGTGAAGAGAGTCACGTGAGAGTAGAGCAAAAAGGAAGAATAACAAGATAAAAGGGTGTGTTGGAGAATGGAGAAGAGAAGGAGGGGAATACTGGGGTGAAGAGAGTCACGTGAGAGTAGAGCGAAAAGCAAGAAGAACAATATAAAGGGGGTGTTGGAGAATGGAGAAGAGAAGGAGGGGAATACTGGGGTGAAGAGAGTCACGTGAGAGTAGAGCAAAAAGGAAGAACAAGATAAAAGGGGGTGTTGGAGAATGGAGAAGAGAAGGAGGGGAATACTGGGGTGAAGAGAGTTACGTGAGATTAGAGCGAAAAGGAAGAAGAACAAGATAAAGGGGGTGTTGGAGAATGGAGAAGAGAAGGAGGGTAATACTGGGGTGAAGAGAGTTACGTGAGAGTAGAGCAAAAAGGAAGAAGAACAAGATAAAAGGGGGTGTTGGAGAATGGAGAAGAGAAGGAGGGGAATACTGGGGTGAAGAGAGTTACGTGAGAGTAGAGCGAAAAGGAAGAAGAACAAGATAAAGGGGGGTGTTGGAGAATGGAGAAGAGAAGGAGGGGAATACTGGGGTGAAGAGAGTTACGTGAGAGTAGAGCAAAAAGGAAGAAGAACAAGATAAAAGGGGGTGTTGGAGAATGGAGAAGAGAAGGAGGGGAATACTGGGGTGAAGAGAGTTACGTGAGAGTAGAGCAAAAAGGAAGAAGAACAAGATAAAAGGGGGTGTTGGAGAATGGAGAAGAGAAGGAGGGGAATACTGGAGTGAAGAGAGTTACGTGAGAGTAGAGCGAAAAGGAAGAAGAACAAGATAAAGGGGGTGTTGGAGAATGGAGAAGAGAAGGAGGGGAATACTGGGGTGAAGAGAGTTACGTGAGAGTAGAGCAAAAAGGAAGAAGAACAAGATAAAAGGGGGTGTTGGAGAATGGAGAAGAGAAGGAGTGGAATACTGGGGTGAAGGGAGTTACGTGAGAGTAGAGCAAAAAGGAATAATAACAAGATAAAGGGGGTGTTGGAGAATGGAGAAGAGAAGGAGGGAATACTGGGGTGAAGAGGTTACGTGAGAAATTAGAGCGAAAAGGGAGAAGAGAAGAACAAGATAAAAGGGGGTGTTGGAGAATGGAGGAGAAGGAGGGAATACTGGGGTGAAGGGAGTTACGTGAGAGTAGAGCGAAAAGGAAGAAGAACAAGATAAAGGGGGTGTTGGAGAATGGAGAAGAAAGGAGGGGAATACTGGGGTGAAGAGAGTCACGTGAGAGTAGAGCGAAAAAAGAAGAAGAACAAGATAAAGGGGGTGTTGGAGAATGGAGAAGAGAAGGAGGGGAATACTGGGGTGAAGAGAGTCACGTGAGAGTAGAGCGAAAAGGAAGAAGAACAAGATAAAGGGGTGTTGGAGAATGGAGAAGAGAAGGAGGGGAATACTGGGGTGAAGGGAGTTACGTGAGAGTAGAGCGAAAAGGAAGAATAACAAGATAAAGGGAATTTGGAGAATGGAGAAAGAGAAGGAGGAATACTGGGGTGAAGGGAGTCACGTGAGAGTAGAGCGAAAGGAGAGAAGAACAAGATAAAGGGGGTGTTGGAGAATGGAGAAGAAGAAGGAGGGGAATACTGGGGTGAAGAAAGTTACGTGAGAGTAGAACGAAAAGGAAGAAAGAACAAGACAAAGGGGGTGTTGGAGAATGGAGAAGAGAAGGAGGGGAATACTGGGGTGATGGGAGTTACGTGAGAGTAGAGCGAAAAGGAAGAAGAACAAGACAAAGGGGGTGTTGGAGAATGGAGAAGAGAAGGAGGGGAATACTGGGGTGAAGGGAGTTACGTGAGAGTAGAGCGAAAAGGAAAGAACAAGACAAAGGGGTGTTGGAGAATGGAGAAGAGAAGGAGGGGGAATACTGGGGTGAAGAGAGTCACGTGAGAGTAGAGCGAAAAGGAAGAAGAACAAGATAAAGGGGGTGTTGGAGAATGGAGAAGAGAAGGAGGGGAATACTGGGGTGAAGAGAGTTACGTGAGAGTAGAGCGAAAAGGAAGAAGAACAAGACAAAGGGGGTGTTGGAGAATGGAGAAGAGAAGGAGGGGAATACTGGGGTGAAGGGAGTTACGTGAGAGTAGAGCGAAAAGGAAGAAGAACAAGACAAAGAGGGTGTTGGAGAATGGAGAAGAGAAGGAGGGGAATACTGGGGTGAAGGGAGTTACGTGAGAGTAGAGCGAAAAGGAAGAAGAACAAGACAAAGGGGGTGTTGGAGAATGGAGAAGAGAAGGAGGAATACTGGGGTGAAGAGAGTTACGTGAGAGTAGAGCGAAAAGGAAGAAGAACAAGACAAGGGGGTGTTGGAGAATGGAGAAGAGAAGGAGGGGAATACTGGGGTGAAGGGAGTTACGTGAGTAGAGCGAAAAGGAAGAATAACAAGATAAAAGAGAGGGTGCTGGAGAATGGAGAAGAGAAGGGGGAATACTGGGGTGAAAGAGAGTCACGTGAGAGTAGAGCGAAAAGGAAGAAGAACAAGACAAAGGGCGTGTTGGAGAATGGAGAAGAGAAGGAGGGGAATACTGGGGGTGAAGAGGAGTTAGGTGAGAGTAGAGCGAAAAGGAAGAAGAACAAGACAAAGGGGGTGTTGGAGAATGGAGAAGAGAAGGAGGGGAATACTGGGGTGAAGAGAGTTACGTGAGAGTAGAGCGAAAAGGAGAAGAAGAACAAGACAAAGGGGGTGTTGGAGAATGGAGAAGAGAAGGAGGGAATACTGGAATGAAGAGAGTTACGTGAGAGTAGAGCGAAAAGGAAGAAGAACAAGATAAGGGGGTGAGTGGAGAATGGAGAAGAGAAGGAGGGAATACTGGGGTGAAGGGAGTTACGTGAGAGTAGAGCGAAAAGGAAGAAGAACAAGACAAAGGGGGTGTTGGAGAATGGAGAAGAAGGAGGGGAATACTGGGGGTGAAGAGAGGATTACGTGAGAGTAGAGCAAAAAGGAAGAACAAGATAAAGGGAGGTGTTGGAGAATGGAGAAAGAGAAGGAGGGGAATACTGGAGTGAAGAGAGTTACGTGAGAGTAGAGCGAAAAGGAAGAAGAAGAACAAGATAAAGGGGGTGTTGGAGAATGGAGAAGAGAAGGAGGGAATACTGGGGTGAAGAGAGTTACGTGAAGTAGAGCAAAAAGGAGAAGAAGAACAAGATAAAGGGGGTGTTGGAGAATGGAGAAGAGAAGGAGTGGAATACTGGGGTGAAGGGAGTTACGTGAGTAGAGCAAAAAGGAATAATAACAAGATAAAGGGGGTGTTGGAGAATGGAGAAGAGAAGGAGGGGGAATACTGGGGTGAAGAGGATTACGTGAGAGTAGAGCGAAAAGGAAGAAGAACAAGATAAAAGGGGGTGTTGGAGAATGGAGAAGAGAAGGAGGGGAATACTGGGGTGAAGGGAGTTACGTGAGAGTAGAGCGAAAAGGAAGAAGAACAAGATAAAGAGGGTGTTGGAGAATGGAGAAGAGAAGGAGGGGGAATACTGGGGTGAAGAGAGTCACGTGAGAGTAGAGCGAAAAAGAAAAAGAACAAGATAAAGGGGGTGTTGGAGAATGGAGAAAGAGAAGGAGGGAATACTGGGGTGAAGAGAGTCACGTGAGAGTAGAGCGAAAAGGAAGAAGAACAAGATAAAGGGGGTGTTGGAGAATGGAGAAAGAAGGAGGGGAATACTGGGGTGAAGGGAGTTACCGTGAGAGTAGAGCGAAAAGGAAGAATAACAAGATAAAGGGGGTGTTGGAGAATGGAGAAGAGAAGGAGGGGAATACTGGGGTGAAGAGAGTCACGTGAGAGTAGAGCGAAAAGGAAGAAGAACAAGATAAAGGGGGTGTTGGAGAATGGAGAAGAGAAGGAGGGGAATACTGGGGTGAAGAGAGTTACGTGAGAGTAGAACGAAAAGGAAGAAGAACAAGACAAGGGGGTGTTGGAGAATGGAGAAGAGAAGGAGGGGAATACTGGGGTGATGGGAGTTACGTGAGAGTAGAGCGAAAAGGAAGAAGAACAAGACAAAGGGGGTGTTGGAGAATGGAGAAGAAGGAGGGGAATACTGGGGTGAAGGGAGTTACGTGAGAGTAGAGCGAAAAGGAAGAAGAACAAGACAAAGGGGGTGTTGGAGAATGGAGAAGAGAAGGAGGGGAATACTGGGGTGAAGAGAGTCACGTGAGAGTAGAGCGAAAAGGAAGAAGAACAAGATAAAGGGGGTGTTGGAAAATGGAGAAGAGAAGGAGGGGAATACTGGGGTGAAGAGAGTTACGTGAGAGTAGAGCGAAAAGGAAGAAGAACAAGACAAAGGGGGTGTTGGAGAATGGAGAAGAGAAGGAGGGGAATACTGGGGTGAAGGGAGTTACGTGAGAGTAGAGCGAAAAGGAAGAAGAACAAGACAAAGAGGGTGTTGGAGAATGGAGAAGAGAAGGAGGGGAATACTGGGGTGAAGGGAGTTACGTGAGAGTAGAGCGAAAAGGAAGAAAGAACAAGACAAAGGGGGTGTTGGAGAATGGAGAAAGAGAAGGAGGGGAATACTGGGGTGAAGAGAGTTACGTGAGAGTAGAGCGAAAAGGAAGAAGAACAAGACAAAGGGGGTGTTGGAGAATGGAGAAGAGAAGGAGGAATACTGGGGTGAAGGGAGTTACGTGAGAGTAGAGCGAAAAGGAAGAATAACAAGATAAAAGGGGTGCTGGAGGAGAATGGAGAAGAGAAGGAGGGGAGATACTGGGGTGAAGAGAGTCACGTGAGAGTAGAGCGAAAAGGAAGAAGAACAAGACAAGGGGCGTGTTGGAGAATGGAGAAGAGAAGGAGGGGAATACTGGGGTGAAGAGAGTTAGGTGAGAGTAGAGCGAAAAGGAAGAAGAACAAGACAAAGGGGGTGTTGGAGAATGGAGAAGAAGGAGGGAATACTGGGGTGAAGGGGATTACGTGAGAGTAGGCGAAAAGGAAGAAGAACAAGACAAAGGGGGTGTTGGAGAATGGAGAAGAGAAGGAGGGGAATACTGGAATGAAGAGAGTTACGTGAGAGTAGAGGAAAGAAGAAAGAACAAGATAAAGGGAGTGTTGGAGAATGGAGAAGAGAAGGAGGAGAATACTGGGGTGAAGGGAGTTGCATTGAGAGTAGAGCGAAAAGGAAGAAGAACAAGACAAAGGGGGTGTTGGAGAATGGAGAAGAGAAGGAGGGGAATACTGGGGTGAAGAGAGTTACGTGAGAGTAGAGCGAAAAGGAAGAAGAACAAGACAAAGGGGGTGTTGGAGAATGGAGAAGAGAAGGAGGGGAATACTGGGGTGGAGGAGGGAGTTACGTGAGAGTAGAGCGAAAAGGAAGAATAACAAGATAAAAGGGGTGTTGGAGAATGGAGAAGAAGGAGGAGGGGAATACTGGGGTGAAGAGAGTCACGTGAGAGTAGAGCGAAAAGGAAGAAGAACAAGATAAAGGGGGTGTTGGAGAATGGAGAAGAAGGAGGGGAATACTGGGGTGAAGAGAGTTACGTGAGAGTAGAGCGAAAAGGAAGAAGAACAAGACAAAGGGGTGTTGGAGAATGGAGAAGAGAAGGAGGGGAATACTGGGGTGAAGGGAGTTACGTGAGAGTAGAGCGAAAGGAAGAAGAACAAGATAAAGGGGGTGTTGGAGAATGGAGAAGAGAAGGAGGGGAATACTGGGGTGAAGAGAGTTACGTGAGAGTAGAGCGAAAAGGAAGAAGAACAAGACAAAGGGGGTGTTGGAGAATGGAGAAGAGAAGGAGGGGAATACTGGAATGAAGAGAGTTACGTGAGGTAGAGCGAAAAGGAAGAAGAACAAGATAAAGGGGGTGTTGGAGAATAGAGAAGAGAAGGAGGGAATACTGGGGTGAAGGGAGTTACGTGAGAGTAGAGCGAAAAAGAAGAAGAACAAGACAAAGGGGGTTTTGTAGAATGGAGAAGAGAAGGAGAATACTGGGGTGAAGGGAGTTACGTGAGAGTAGAGCGAAAAGGAAGAATAACAAGATAAAAGGGGGTGTTGGAGAATGGAGAAGAGAAGGAGGGGAATACTGGGGTGAAGAGAGTCACGTGAGAGTAGAGCGAAAAGGAAGAAGAACAAGACAAAGGGGGTGTTGGAGAATGGAGAAGAGAAGGAGGGGAATACTGGGGTGAAGAGTTAGGTGAGAGTAGAGCGAAAAGGAAGAAGAACAAGACAAAGGGGGTGTTGGAGAATGGAGAAGAGGAGGGGAATACTGGGGTGAAGGGAGTTACGTGAGAGTAGAGCGAAAAGGAAGAAGAACAAGATAAAGGGGTGTTGGAGAATGGAGAAGAGGAGGGAATACTGGGGTGAAGAGAGTTACGTGAGAGTAGAGCGAAAAGGAAGAAGAACAAGACAAAGGGGGTGTTGGAGAATGGAGAAGAGAAGGAGGGGAATACTGGAATGAAGAGAGAGTTACGTAAGAGTAGAGCGAAAAGGAAAGAACAAGATAAATTGTTGGAGAATAGAAGAAGAAGGAGGGGAATACTGGGGTGAAGGGAGTTACGTGAGAGTAGAGCGAAAAGGAAGAAGAACAAGACAGGGTGTTGGATAATGGAGAAGAGAAGGAGGGGAATACTGGGGTGAAGGGAGTTACGTGAGAGTAGAGCGAAAAGGAAGAATAACAAGATAAAAGGGGGTGTTGGAGAATGGAGAAGAGAAGGAGGGGAATACTGGGGTGAAGAGAGTCACGTGAGAGTAGAGCGAAAAGGAAGAAGAACAAGACAAAGGGGGTGTTGGAGAATGGAGAAGAGAAGGAGGGGAATACTGGGGTGAAGAGAGTTAGGTGAGAGTAGAGCGAAAAGGAAGAAGAACAAGACAAAGGGGGTGTTGGAGAATGGAGAAGAGAAGGAGGGGAATACTGGGGTGAAGGGAGTTACGTGAGAGTAGAGCGAAAAGGAAGAAGAACAAGATAAAGGGGGTGTTGGAGAATGGAGAAGAGAAGGAGGGGAATACTGGGGTGAAGAGAGTTACGCGAGAGTAGAGCGAAAAGGAAGAAGAACAAGACAAAGGGGGTGTTGGAGAATGGAGAAGAGAAGGAGGGGAATACTGGAATGAAGAGAGTTACGTGAGAGTAGAGCGAAAAGGAAGAAGAACAAGATAAAGGGGGTGTTGGAGAATGGAGAAGAGAAGGAGGGGAATACTGGGGTGAAGGGAGTTACGTGAGAGTAGAGCGAAAAGGAAGAAGAACAAGATAAAGGGGGTGTTGGAGAATGGAGAAGAGAAGGAGGGGAATACTGGGGTGAAGAGAGTCACGTGAGAGTAGAGCAAAAAGGAAGAAGAACAAGATAAAAGGGGGTGTTGGAGAATGGAGAAGAGAAGGAGGGGAATACTGGGGTGAAGAGAGTCACGTGAGAGTAGAGCGAAAAGGAAGAAGAACAAGATAAAGTGGGTGTTGGAGAATGGAGAAGAGAAGGAGGGGAATACTGGGGTGAAGAGAGTCACGTGAGAGTAGAGCAAAAAGGAAGAACAAGATAAAAGGGGGTGTTGGAGAATGGAGAAGAGAAGGAGGAGAATACTGGGGTGAAGAGAGTTACGTGAGAGTAGAGCGAAAAGGAAGAAGAACAAGATAAAGGGGGTGTTGGAGAATGGAGAAGAGAAGGAGGGGAATACTGGGGTGAAGAGAGTTACGTGAGAGTAGAGCAAAAGGAAGAAGAACAAGATAAAAGGGGGTGTTGGAGAATGGAGAAGAGAAGTAAGGGAATACTGGGGTGAAGAGAGTTACGTGAGAGTAGAGCGAAAAGGAAGAAGAACAAGATAAAGGGGGTGTTGGAGAATGGAGAAGAGAAGGAGGGGAATACTGGGGTGAAGAGAGTTACGTGAGAGTAGAGCAAAAAGGAAGAAGAACAAGATAAAAGGGGGTGTTGGAGAATGGAGAAGAGAAGGAGGGGAATACTGGGGTGAAGGGAGTTACGTGAGAGTAGAGCAAAAAGGAAGAATAACAAGATAAAGGTGGTGTTGGAGAATGGAGAAGAGAAGGAGGGGAATACTGGGGTGAAGAGAGTCACGTGAGAGTAGAGCAAAAAGGAAGAAGAACAAGATAAAAGGGTGTGTTGGAGAATGGAGAAGAGAAGGAGGGGAATACTGGGGTGAAGAGAGTCACGTGAGAGTAGAGCGAAAAGCAAGAAGAACAAAGATAAAGGGGTGCTGGAGAATGGAGAAGAGAAGGAGGGAATACTGGGGTGAAGAGAGTCACGTGAGAGTAGAGCAAAAAGGAAGAACAAGATAAAAGGGGTGTTGGAGAATGGAGAAGAGAAGGAGGGGAATACTGGGGGGTGAAGAGAGTTACGTGAGAGTAGAGGCAGAAAAGGAAGAAGAACAAGATAAAGGGGGTGTTGGAGAATGGAGAAGAGAAGGAGGGGAATACTGGGGTGAAAGAGAGTTACGTGAGAGTAGAGCAAAAGGAAGAAGAACAAGATAAAAGAGGGTGTTGGAGAATGGAGAAGAGAAGGAGGGGAATACTGGGGTGAAGAGAGTTACGTGAGAGTAGAGCGAAAAGGAAGAAGAACAAGATAAAGGGGGTGTTGGAGAATGGAGAAGAGAAGGAGAGGGGAATGCTGGGGTGAAGGGATTACGTGAGAGTAGAGCAAAAAGGAAGAAGAACAAGATAAAAGGGGGTGTTGGAGAATGGAGAAGAGAAGGAGGGGAATACTGGGGTGAAGAGTTACGTGAGAGTAGAGCAAAAAGGAAGAAAGACAAGATAAAAGGGTGTTGGAGAATGGAGAAGAAGGAGGGAATACTGGGGTGAAGAGAGTTACGTGAGAGTAGAGCGAAAGGAGAAGAACAAGATAAAGGGGGTGTTGGAGAATGGAGAAGAGAAGGAGGGAATACTGGAATGAAGAGAGTTACGTGAGAGTAGAGTTGAAAAGGAAGAAGAACAAGATAAAGGGGGTGTTGGAGAATGGAGAAAGAGAAGGAGGGGAATACTGGGGTGAAGGGAGTTACGTGAGAGTAGAGCGAAAGGAAGAAGAACAAGATAAAGGGGGTGTTGGAGAATGGAGAAGAAGAGGGAATACTGGGGTGAAGAGAGTCACGTGAGAGTAGAGCAAAAAGGAAGAAGAACAAGATAAAGGGGGTGTTGGAGAATGGAGAAGAGAAGGAGGAGAATACTGGGGTGAAGAGAGTCACGTGAGAGTAGAGCGAAAAGGAGAAGAAGAACAAGATAAAGTGGGTGTTGGAGAATGGAGAAGAGAAGGAGGAATACTGGGGTGAAGAGAGTCACGTGAGAGTAGAGCAAAAAGGAAGAACAAGATAAAGGGGGTGTTGGAGAATGGAGAAAGAAGGAGGAGAATACTGGGGTGAAGAGGATTACGTGAGAGTAGAGCGAAAAGGAAGAAGAACAAGATAAAGGGGGTGTTGGAGAATGGAGAAGAGAAGGAGGGGAATACTGGGGTGAAGAGAGTTACGTGAGAGTAGAGCAAAAAGGAAGAAAGAACAAGATAAAGGGGGTGTTGGAGAATGGAGAAAGAGAAGTAAGGGAATACTGGGGTGAAGAGAGTTACGTGAGAGTAGAGCGAAAAGGAAGAGAGAAGAACAAGATAAAGGGGGTGTTGGAGAATGGAGGAGAGAAAGAGAAGGAGGGGAATACTGGGGTGAAGGAGAGTTACGTGAGAGTAGAGCAAAAAGGAAGAAAGAACAAGATAAAAGGGGTGTTGGAGAATGGAGAAGAGAAGGAGGGGAATACTGGGGTGAAGGGAGTTACATGAGAGTAGAGCAAAAAGGAAGAATAACAAGATAAAGGTGGTGTTGGAGAATGGAGAAGAAGAAGGAGGGAATACTGGGGTGAAGAGAGTCACGTGAGAGTAGAGCAAAAAGGAAGAAGAACAAGATAAAAGTGTGTTGGAGAATGGAGAAGAGAAGGAGGGGAATACTGGGGTGAAAGAAGAGTCACGTGAGAGTAGAGCGAAAACAAGAAGAACAAGATAAGGGGGTGCTGGAGAATGGAGAAGAGAAGGAGGGAATACTGGGGTGAAGAGAGTCACGTGAGAGTAGAGCAAAAAGGAAGAACAAGATAAAAGGGGGTGTTGGAGAATGGAGAAGAGAAGGAGGGGAATACTGGGGTGAAGAGAGTTACGTGAGAGTAGAGCGAAAAGGAAGAAGAACAAGATAAAGGGGGTGTTGGAGAATGGAGAAGAGAAGGGAGGGAATACTGGGGGGTGAAGAGAGTTACGTGAAGTAGAGCAAAAAAGGAAGAAGAACAAGATAAGAGGGTGTTGGAGAATGGAGAAGAGAAGGAGGGGGAATACTGGGGTGAAGAGAGTTACGTGAGAGTAGAGCGAAAAGGAAGAAGAACAAGATAAAGAGGGTGTTGGAGAATGGAGAAGAGAAGGAGGGGAATACTGGGGTGAAGAGAGTTACGTGAGAGTAGAGCAAAAAGGAAGAAGAACAAGATAAAAGGGGGTGTTGGAGAATGGAGAAGAGAAGGAGGGGAATACTGGGGTGAAGAGAGTTACGTGGAGAGCAAAAGGAAGAAGAACAAGATAAAAGGGGGTGTTGGAGAATGGAGAAGAGAAGGAGGAATACTGGGGTGAAGAGAGTTACGTGAGAGTAGGCAACGAAAAGGAAAAAGAACAAGATAAAGGGGGTGTTGGAGAATGGAGAAAGAGAAGGAGAGAATACTGGGGTGAAAGTTACGTGAGAGTAGAGCAAAAGGAAGAAGAACAAGATAAAAGGGGGTGTTGGAGAATGGAGAAGAGAAGGAGTGGAATACTGGGGTGAAGAGAGTTACGTGAGAGTAGAGCAAGGAAGAAGAACAGATAAAAGGGGGTGTTGGAGAATGGAGAAGAGAAGGAGGGGAATACTGGGGTGAAGAGTCACGTGAGAGTAGAGCAAAAGAGGAAGAAGAACAAGATAAAAGGGGGTGTTGGAGAATGGAGAAGAAGAGAAGGAGAGGGAATACTGGGGTGAAGGGAGTTACGTGAGAGTAGAGCAAAAACGAAGAAGAACAAGATAAAGGGGGTGTTGGAGAATGGAGAAGAGAAGGAGGGGAATACTGGGGTGAAGAGAGTTACGTGAGTAAGAGCGAAAAGGAAGAAAGAACAAGATAAAGGGGGTGTTGGAGAATGGAGAAGAGAAGGAAGGGAATACTGGGGTGAAGGGAGTTACGTGAGAATAGAGCGAAAAGGAAGAATAACAAGATAAAGGGGGTGTTGGAGAATGGAAAAGAGAAGGAGGGGAATACTGGGGTGAAGAGAGTTACGTGAGAGTAGAGCGAAAAGGAAGAAGAACAAGATAAAGGGGGTGTTGGAGAATGGAGAAGAGAAGGAGGGAATACTGGGGTGAAGAGTTACGTGAGAGTAGAGCAAAAAGGAAGAAGAACAAGATAAAAGGGGGTGTTGGAGAATGGAGAAGAGAAGGAGGGGAATACTGGGGTGAAGAGAGTTACGTGAGAGTAGAGCAAAAAGGAAGAAGAACAAGATAAAAGGGGGTGTTGGAGAATGGAGAAGAGAAGGAGGGAATACTGGGGTGAAGAGAGTTACGTGAGAGTAGAGCGAAAAGGAAGAAGAAGAACAAGATAAAGGAGTGTTGGAGAATGGAGAAGAGAAGGAGGGAATACTGGGGTGAAGAGAGTTACGTGAGAGTAGAGCGAAAAGGAAGAAGAACAAGATAAAGGGGGTGTTGGAGAATGGATTTCGTCTTCTCTTTCATTTCTTTTCTTTTTCTGCGTATTAATTACATTGCCTTTCTTTTTCTTTATCTTTATTTCATTCATTGTCACTTTCTTTCTTTCTTTCGTCGTCTTTTCTTTCTTTCGTTATCTCTTTCCCTTTCTCTCTTTCTATCTCTCATTCTTTCTTTCCCTTTCTTTATCTTTATTTATTTCTCTTTTATTTTTCTTTTATTTTCTTTCTTTCATTCATCATCCCTTTCTTTCTTTCTTTCCTTCTTTCTTTGACTTTTCTTTCATTTTATTACTTTCGTCGTTGTTTCTCACTTTTTCGTTTTCTGTCTTCTTTCTTTCTTTTTATCTTTCGTCATTTCTCTCCTTAATTGTTTCTTTCTTTCTTTTTTCTTACAACAAACGAAGATTCTCATTTGGACTTTCGACATTTCATTTTTCCCGTTTAAATCCTATGATTCGTTTCTTTTTTGTATTCTCTCTACAAGAAATTCATGTCTTTTTTTTTTCTTCAGAAAACTGATTTCTTGGCCTCAGTATTTGCTTCTTATCACAGACACGAATTCGATAAACCAATCGTAGGTCATTTGATTTCCCATCAGTTGGGGTTCGATTTCTTGCGTTTATTAGTTAGGTCAAGTCTAATTTGAAATGAGAGAAAGAGAAAGAGAGAGTGAGAGAGAGAGAAAGAGGGAATTATCATTTAGTGTAGCTCTTAATTTATCGTTGGTAGGATCTTTGGCAACCAAGATAAAAATAAAATCTATTATTGAATATGCAATGAATGAAATAACGTAAAAATTAAACGAACTGACATTTCATTTAAACAGACGTATTTTCCAAAAATTACACAAAAATGTATTGAAATACTAAAAGAGTACATTTATTCAATAAAATCGCCATTGACTTCAACCACAGCCTTCAGACGACTTAGGAATCTCCTGCAAATCTTCTGGACGGTATCCTTGTTCAAGTTGGTGAACGCAACCATAATCCTTGCCTTCAGTTCATCGTTGGTATTGCAAGACGTTTTGTTGATCTCTCGCTCAACTGTGTCACACACACAATAATGGAGGGGGTTGTAGTATGGAGAGTTAGGGGGTCAAATGTAAGGGATGATGTTACCACAGAAAAACTGTCTGGGTTCTTTTATTTGTGTGGCATGGTGCAGAGTTCTGTCGTCAAAAATAGGGTCTTCGAGCAACCACCCTCTAGACCCAGGGGAGAACTAGTTCCCTGGCTTTAGACCTGATTGACTTGGAAGGATCGTTTTCCAACATGGCATAATTTCGTAAATTCTTTTCTTATCAGAATGATCAGAGTTAGTTTGCCGACCTTCTGTACATTCGTAATCACCATTAGATTCATCCCATTCTTTCCGAGTCCCTCTGCACTGTCCTCAGATTTAAACCCAAACACCTTGAAATGTTTGTATTGCAGCTTCTTTCACAGATGCTAAGTAGTACAGTATACTGTTTCCAAATTTCTGGCCGGGTGAATGGCATCATGATGCTCTTTTTCTCAGAGACGGTGACCAACTGACCCCATCATATTGTACAGTTGATAAAACAAAAAAACAAACACCGCGCATGTGTAAAATCAAAAATATATAATGATGAAAATTTGCCGATCGCATCCCGTTTGATATATATATATATATATATATATATATATATATATATATATATATATATATATATATATATATATATATATATATATATATATATATATATATATATATATATATATATATATATATATATATATATATATATATATATATATATATATATATATATATATATATATATATATATATATATATATATATATATATATATATATATATATATATATATATATATATATATATATATATATATATATATATATATATATATATATATATATATATATATATATATATATATATATATATATATATATATATATATATATATATATATATATATATATATATATATATATATATATATATATATATATATATATATATATATATATATATATATATATATATATATATATATATATATATATATATATATATATATATATATATATATATATATATATATAAATATATAAATATATAAATATATATATATATATATATATATAAATAAAATAAAGACAGTTTTCCTCTTGTCTTTATTTTATTTAACCATATATATATATATATATATATATATATATATATTATAGTTTAGAGCATGTACAATTTTTTTATTTACTACAAAGTGTACATCTTGTTTCGACACTGACAATGTCTCATCAGGTGGAAAGGAATGGAAAGCGTCATTTCTTATTTTTGGCGAATTGTGTGGGATGTTGGTGGGGGTTAGCTATAAGGGAATAATTCTTATAAATTGTCCGTTAAAAGTTTGAAAATAGGGGGATGGGTAGGGAATATAGTTGATTAATGAAAGTGTCGGGAATTTTGTAGACAGATTTAGAAGATGGGTCATAGGTTTACAGCCTCATGGCTGGACTTTATTCTTTGGATTTAGTAGATGGGGGGGGGGGAGTAAGGAAGTGAAAGGGTCGGGAGGAATAGGATTGGACCTATCTTTATTGTTTATTTGTACAACTATGGAATATTTTTTGTATTTAAACACAGTTTTTATAATTAATCTAATTTTGTATATTCAACCTTAATTTTGAATCACTTTTTTCTATAAAACTTTAAATTAGATTACAACTTGTGGTGTGTAATAGGTAAAATTTGATGTAAAAGTGTTGTTATTTACAAGGCTTATTCCCATATCGCTACCCCTCCACCACCAACATCTCACACACACTTTTTTATTTTAGTTTTTGTTTCAGGTTTGGCTCTAAGTAGGTATAATTGTAGTTCTTAGTCTCAACCATGATACCATTTACTCAGAGGACTTATTTAGCCTTCAAAATTCAGTTTACGACGAAAAAAACTTATTTGATATCGATATCAGGAAATCAAAATTTGACTTACATCCATTCATTTTTCTTTCAGTCTACAGTTTTGCTTTAACTGGAAGCAACTATTGCTTTTTAGTCTTTCATGCCAACGTCCAAAGTGTCTGAGCTCCATGGACCATGGATTAGTTTTAAAGCTTTCATTACACCCGAGCAACGCCGGGCTATACTGCTAAATCATCAATAAAATTACCTTCTAAATATTGCCTGGTTGAAAGAAAAATTCTTGTGATTTGTAAATTAATTTAATGTTCTAAGACCTGAGGACACTGGCTTAAAATGATTTAATATAGTGAACTGCATGCAATGCTCTGTTCTACTTTTAAACCATCTGTTAATATGTAAATTCTACAGTAAACTATTTTTTAAATATCAACTAATTACTTAAAATTAAGAAAGGATGAATAAAAATTAAAGTATAAGATTCTGTATTTACACTTGGTATCTACAGCCAGTAATATGTATATAGACTCTGTAATTAATAAGAAATACACAATTTTTCCACAAAATTTAATTAAATCATTTTCTCCCATGTATTTTGGAAAATTTTATTTACTAGTTATGAAAATAAAATTTTAGCATTGTAGTTAAATTGTGGTTGGACCCCCTTTTTCACCTGGCAACCAATATTTTAAACCAAGTCCTACACTGGATTTGGGGCAATTGCATGTTCATTGTCTATTGTTCTTGCAAGAACGAACGAAATTGTAAGAATCATTAAAAAGATAATAGAAAACAAAGAGAAAAACTACAAATCATTTTCGTTTGACCTCAAATTAGAAAATTAATTTTTAAAGAGAATTCGGCGGACCTGAAAGAGACTACCACTACTTTTTTTTTTTTTACTTTTTTCAGCGCAGTCTTATCGATTATTACATAAAGTTTCCGATTATCAAAAAAAAGTTCATTATTTAAACAATTTTTGTGGGGGCTCACTTTCTCATACAACGTTATAGTAAATCGATCCTCCATTTTGGAACCACTCGCGTTGGGGTCGATTTCTTTTGGTTTTTAGGGACGAGTTGTTCTTGTTTTTGTCTTTTTCAAGTTTTTTTTAGTTCTTAAAATCTTAAAATGGCATCTTCCTCGGAAGCTCCAAGAATGGCTTTATTCAAACATTTCGCAAAGGATTCAGTTGTTGAATATGCGCAAGCAAGAAAGTTCATTGCACAGGATTTGATTTTTACGGTTGTATGAAAAACTGTGACCCCCATATAAATTGTTTAAATGTTGAAATTTTTACAAATTTTTTTGCCAGTCGGAAAGTTTAGGGTTTAATCGATAAGATTGCACTGAAAAAAGTAAAAAAAAAAAAAAAAGAAGATTATCAACCAATTTACAGGTGGTGGTAATGTCGTACCGAAGAGTGGTTCCAAAATGGAGGATCGATTTACTTATAACCTTGTATGAAAAACTGATCCCCCCACCAATTGTTTAAATATTCAAATTTTTCCAAATTTTTTTTTTTTCTTTTTCAGTCGGAAAGTTTAGGGTGTAACGATAAGATTGCACAGAAAAAAGTAAAAAAGAAAAAAAAATTGAAAAATAGCAAATTTGAAGGTGGTGGTAGTCTCCTTCAGGTCCGCCGAGAATTCTTAAATACACGTGCTGAAAACAACATAAAACTGTCTGTCTGTCTATCTAATTTATCTGTCTGTCTATCTAGAATAATTCAGCAGATTTAACGTGTTGCTCAACAAATACCTTGAATTTTTCTCAACGCAACATGGATCGGCCCGGAGTGATTGCCGATATCATAGAAGAGACGACTGAAGTTCTCCAATGCACAAGAAGATTTATACCCTTCTTTTTTTTTTTTAATCTGGAAAATATCTTCCAATGATTTTTCTTTCTTTCTCTTGAAAAATGATTTGTTTTTCATTCTTTCTTCTGTCAATTTTCTTGTAGTTTTATCATAAATTTTCTTTTAACGGGTTTTCATAGTTTCCCATCACCGTTTTTTTTATTTTCCATACTGCTTTTTTTTTTCACTCTTTCTTTTTCTCCCCTTTCTTTCTTTTTCTCCCCTTTCTTTCTTTCTGTTTCTCTTTTCGTCTCGCTTTCTTTCAACAGAGAAAACACCTGTTTGATTTGACAGTTTTTTTGACCTACAATACAACAACAAAAAAGGAGAAAAAAAGAAAAGAAAGAAAAGTCAAAATTCAACTAATAAGCACCCCCCCCCCCACTTATCTTTCCCACCACATTTACACACAATTATTGCTGCTGCTGCTGCTGCTGCTGCTGCTGACCTCATTCTCTTTAAAACTCCTCCTCCAATAAACATTCACGTCAACTACGGGTCCCCACCCTTTGTCCCTCGACACTGCATCCTTGTTATCAATACCCTCACCGTTCTACCCTCGACTCTCCCCAAAGCACGTGACACACAACAGTCTGCGATACGATGCGTCCAAAAATAAACGCCCAGGAACCGTATACATTAGATTCGAATTGGTACATTCATTTTGGGACGCTGTGATGGAATTGTTGCAGTCAGCTAGTCGCAGCTGAGGATGGCCGGCTATTTTATGTTATTTATCTTTTTTTTTTTTTTTTGTCTTTTTTCCTTTAAAATCTTGGGGCTGTGTTAGAGGGTAGTGTCACGAGGTAAAGCTCCCCTAATAAAAAGAGGAGAGGCAAAAAGAGGCGAAAAAAGACAAAACCGAAATTCTGATTACTAAACATAAAAACAGAATTCTTTACAAATAGTGCAGGTTTTTGGGTCTTTTGTTTTTTGTCTTTTCTTTTATTTTATGCGTTATTTTTCAGATGCACGCGCGTAACGTACATACAGAATCTCGAACGTTGTCTTTAACTTTCTAAAAAAGGAAGAAAACCTTCTACAGAATTCAATGCTCTCGTCGCAGGTCGAAAAACGAAAGAAAAAAAGCAACAAAAAACATGAACTTACTTTTCTTAATGTGCACAAGAAGATTATGAATTATTATATCTGCAGGAATTATCAATACACTTGTGACTTGAAAGTGAAAAAATATCTATCTATCTATCTATCTATCTATCTATCTATCTATCTATCTATCTATCTATCTATCTATGTTCATTATTTCACTGCTGCCCCCTCCACATGAATTTACTCGATCAACCAGACTGGCAACACGGTCACACCCTTTTACAATTAAACCTACCAAATGCAGCTGCCACTTCTATTCCAACAGCTTCCTTTCTCGAACTTCCCGCCTGTGGAAGTCCCTTCCGTATACTTGCTTCCCTGACAGATACAATCTCCCAAAAGTGAAATACAATGTCAATTCCCATCTCTTGTCTTTTCGCCATCACCCGGTGTATCTTGTTCTTTTCATTTCTCACTTTACCCTGACAACTGTCTTCACATTGGTATTCCCATCCTTCTCTTGCCCTTTCTCTGACACTCCCAGTAACTGGTTCATCTTTCCATCGCTCTCCCCATGCTTACATTTTCACTCTTCTCTTATGTAGCACCCCTGCGCACCAGTGGCGGTACCGCATTGCTTTGGGTAAAACGATTATCTATCTATCTATCTATCTATCTATCTATCTATCTATCTATCTATCACCCTCTGCTCATATCTATCTATCTATCTATCTATCTATCTATCTATCTATCTATCTATCTATCTATCTATCTCAGTCTGTTCATATCTATCTATCTATCTATCTATCTATCTATCTATCTATCTTTTTTTCTTATTTTTTTTTTTATCATTTCACCCCGAGCAAGGCAGAAATGCCACTGATAAGCTGGGGCTACATAACTGTAAAAAGATTAATTAGAAAAAAGTAAGGAGTACAAACTAGTTAGAAAGGAGCAATAGGAAGCTGAGAATGCAGGTATGATGACAGATACATAGGTGGAGAGAAAGGGAAGGATATACGGGGGTGGAGAGAGCTAGAGTCCAGTGGTTAATAGATGAGTATTGACATTGCATTTAAATTTCTGGAGGTTGTAGCCGTCAGGAAAGCAAGAATATGGGAGCGAGTTCCACAGGCGGGAAATGCGAGAGAAGAAGCTGCAGGAGTAGAATTGTCGTCTGCATTTGGCTAACCTGACTGTGAATGGGTGGGACCCAGTTGCCAATCTGGTTGCACGAGTAAACACCTGTTGAGGAGGCACCAGTGACTTAAGTTCGTCTGAGCAGAAGCCATGAAAGTATTTATAGAACAGACAAAGGGAGGCTACATTTCGACGGTGGGGAAGTGGCTGCAGTCGAGCCGCCAGATCAGTACCTATCACATTACAGACTCTCCTTTGGAGCCTGTCGAGAACACTGAGGAGAACGGCAGGATAGCCTGACCATAAATGACCATCTATCTACTAGCAGTATAGCCCGGCATTGCTCGGGGGTAATGAAAGCTTTAAAACTAATCCATGGTCCTGGAGCTCAGACTCTTTGGACGTTGGCACGAAAGACTAAAAAGCAATAGTTGTTCTCAGTTAAAGCGAAACCGTAGACTGAAAGAAAAATGAATGAATGTAAGTCAAATTTTGATTTCCTGGTATCGATATCAAATTTTCTGAACTATTGTAAGAACTGCAACCTTGAAACTTCTGAATATCGTTACTTATGTCTTTGTCTATGAGTGTATCAAATTTGATTAAAATCGGACCACTCCTTCGATTTTTTCGATTCTCGATTTTCGATATTTATCGGGGGTACCTCGACACAAAACCTAGCTAAGAACACTCGCAGACGCTTATAGTACAACTGTGTAAAATTTCAAGAAAATCGGTTCAGGCGTTTCGGAGTCTATAGGTAACGGACACACACACACCCCCCCCCCCCCCCCACCCCCCCCCCCCCCCCACACACACACACACACACACACACACACCCACACCCTCACACACACACACACACACACAGAGGACAAAGTTCCATTTATAAATAAGTTTAGATTTAGATCTATCGTCACTTACAATAATGAACTTCTTTAGAGTTTCATGGACTACTTTTCAGACATACGGCAAATTCCTTCTTTTAATGACTCTCAATGCAACCATCGTGATATACCAACCACCAGGCGAGTTACAGATTCTACCTCTTCTTCTTCTTCTTTTATGTGCCCTGTCCCTTCAGGACGTAGGCGATCATGGCTCTTCACGTCTCCCTATCCCTTGTGGCTCTTAGTATGTTTGTTCCTGTTGCTCCTGGCAACCCCCGTTCCGTCATCCACCTGATCAGACCCTGCAAATATGTTATCCGCTGCCTTCCTCTGTCTCTCCTTCCTTCTATCTGTCCAGTCAGTATCAGGTTCTCCAGGCTCTCCTTCCTCATTGCATGTCCCAGGAACTTCAATTGTCTCTTCCTGATGCTCAGCATCAATTTCCTTTTTGTTGCCATTCTTTCTAACACTTCGTCGTTGCTTGTATGCTCAGTCCACGATATCCGTAGCATCCTTCTGTAGAACCACATTTCGGCCGCTTCCAGTTTTGTCCTCATTTTCGATGATATTGTCCAGCATTCACTGCCGTATTGAAGAACTGACATCACGTAGCAGTCTAGCACTCTTTTCTTCGTTTCTATTGAGATTTTCCTGTGTGTTAGTATTTTGCTCATCTTCTGGAACGCGTCCTTTGCCATGCCAATTCGCCTTCGGATCTCCGTGTCGCACTTTCCATCTCCTGTTAGAACACTTCCTAGGTACTTAAATTCTTGGACTTGTTTGATTCTGTTATCCCCTACCTGTATTTGGCATTTTGGGTTGTATCTTTTGCTGACGACCATGCACTCAGTTTTCTTAAAGTTTATTTGTAGTCCTTTCTTGTCACTCTCCACTGCTACTTTCTGTAGGAGATCTTGCAGTTTCCTTTCCGTGTCCGCAATCAGTACTGTATCGTCCGCATATCTTATGTTGTTCAGGTTGTGGCCTCCAATAACAAATCCTGGTGTGTCATCTAGGGTCCTCAAAATATTCTCGCTGTATAGGTTGAACAAATCCGGTGAAAAGACACATCCTTGTCTTACGCCTTTTTCTATCTTTGTGTATCTACTGAGGTCGTTACCTGTCCGTATGCAGGCCGTTTGCTGCCAGTAGAGATTCTTGATTATTCTTATGTCTTTGCCGAAAATGTCGAGGTTGCCTAGCATTTCCATCAATTCTTTGTGTCGTATTTTGTCGAATGCCTTCGCGTAATCAATGAAGCATAGGTACAAGTCTTTCTTCATTTGTAATGCCCTTTCAGAGAGCATCCTAATCATGAATATGGCATTCCTTGTTCCAGTGTCCTTGACGAACCCGCACTGTTCCTGCCCTATCTCTGGCCTGATTCTGCTTCTCGCTCTATTCATCAGGATTCTGACCATCAGTTTTGTAATGTGACTCATTAAGCTGATAGTTCTGTGTAGTTCGCACTCGTTTGCACCAGGTTTCTTCGGCAGCACTATAAATATCGACTTGCATAGGTCTTCTGGTATTATTCCGCTGCTATAAATTTCGTTTATTATGTCGGTAATCTTTTCTATGCCATATTCTTCTAAGGCTGTCAGCAGCTCTATTACTATGCCATCTGGACCAGGTGCTTTGTTTCTGTTCATTTTTGCCATTGCAGCTTCCACTTCGGATTTTAGTATTTCCGGTCCATCCATCTCCTTGTGTATTCTCGGTTGTTCTCTCTTGTCGCAAAAGAGATCCTTTATGTATTCTTCCCATCGCTGGAGTATTTCCTCTTTCTCTAATATGATTGTCCCTTCCTTGGATTTTATGCATCCTGTTGAGGAGCAGGTTTTTTGTCCTGTCAGTTCTCTTATCTCTTTATGCATCTCTGCTTTGTTGTTCCTGCTCAGTCTCTCTACTTCTGCACATTTGTTGTTGAGCCATTCCTCTTTGGCTTGTCTGCATTTGTTCCTTATCTCCCTGTGAAGTTTTTTGTACTCTGCTCCGTGTCTTGGCGTTATTTTTTGTCTCCTTTGCATCATGTGGAGGATCTCTTCGGTCATCCACTCGTTTTTTCTTCTGCGTCTGATTTCCTTTGGGGCTATGTTGTTCGCTGAGGTCACCATTGCTTCTTTTAGTGAATCCCATTTTGAGTATCCTTTTCCAATTTGTTCTTCATATTTCTTTCTCACGCTGTTATTATATTCTTTCTGCAGGGTGAGATCGTCCTCTAGTGTGTCGTATTGCAGTCTTGGTGATATGCTGGGCTTCTTCAGTCTTCGGAGTTTCACTTTTAGTTTGCAGATGACTGGGACGTGGTCACTTCCGCAGTTGGCACCTGGGTATGTTTTGCATTGGACTACTGCGTTCCTGAATCTCTTGTTTATAGTTATATAATCGATTTGGTTCTTCGTGTCACCTCCTGGGCTTCTCCATGTCCATAAACGTCGTGGGTGCTCTTGGAACCAGGTGTTAGTAATGACCTGGTCATTGGCTGAGCACCATTGGATCCATTTTTCTCCTCTTTCGTTGCGCTCTCCTAGTCCGAAGTTGCCGTTCGTTTCTCCTTCTCTATCTTTACCTACCTTTGCATTTAAGTCCCCTATTATTATCCTAACTTCTTGGCTTTTGCACTGAGCCTTAGCACTGTCCAGTATTGAATAGAAGGATTCTATTTCGTCCTCCGAGCTTTGAGTTGTTGGCGCATAGACTACTATAATAGCTATATTGAGGGGCCTTCCTCGCAATTTAACCAAGAGGACTCTCTCTGATAGTTGCCAGTATCCAAGTACACATCTCTTCACTTGTTTGTTTAGTATTAAAGCGACCCCTTTTTCGTGTTTTTTTCCTCCTGCATATATTATCCTGTGGGTGTCGCTACTGAAATCTCCGTTATGAGGCCATCTTGTTTCACATATTCCTAGGATGCTGATATTCAGTCTGTTCATCTCCTGTTTGACATTCTCTAGTTGTCCACAGTTCAGTGTCCTGACGTTCCATGTTCCTATAGTGAGTTTGTCTTTGATTCGCACAGTTGCAGGATAACGGTCCAGAGACACCTGTTGCTCATGTCGTTCTTGCCCGGGCTAGGGACAAATTTTGGAGTAAAATGTCCCCTTTACGCCGTTGGTGCTAACAGTCGCCGGATGACGGTCAGGTGGCACCTGTTGCCCATGCCGGTCCTTACCGAGCGAGTTGCTTCCTTGGGAAGTAACCCCCTTCACGCTGTTGGCTTTCATATATTTATTGTGACTATCCATGATTGAGCGGGGGAAGTGGAGTGGTATCCCGTTGCCTTCTCCACGATGGTTTATTGAGACATCACCTCTAGTTAGCTAGCCGTTGACTCTTTGAGAGTTCTTTCGCCCTTTATAGGTTTATATTTTTTTACCTACTGGGATGCTAACGTCCCAATTAAATATACATATAATTGATGTAAAAAAAAAAAAAAAAAAGAAAAGAAAAAAAATAGTAAGTTTTAACTTAGTTAAAGTCGAAATGGCGTTCAAGACAACCGAAGAATTTAGTGTATTTTCATGAAACAAATTAAATGGTTAAAAGAAAACAGATACAAACTACTCTAACTTATAAGAACCTCGCAGCAGTAATTACAATCAGCATACTTTACCAGTAGTCACAAGAAATATTATGCATATTCGACATTTTGGCAGATATCTTCTGACTTTCTTTGGTTCTATCATTCATACTGATACGGTGCTGGTAGGAACACGTGGTTTTTTTTTTTTTTTTTTTTTTTTTTGGAAGGGGAGGTCGGAAAAGGATTGCTAGGAGAGAAAGGACGCTAACTTTTTCTTTTTTTTTTTTCTTAGACTGAAGACGGGGAGAGAAAAAAAGTTCATTTTAAATTCTATAGAATCCTATTTTTTTTTTTTTTTATGGTAGCTACAGACAAAAACAAAAAAATTCAAAATATAGTCACTCTGAAAGAAAATATATGTAATAAAATATACGTAGCATGAATTAAACGAACCTTTCTTTAGCTAGTCTAAATTCTAAGAACCTCGCAGCAGTAATTACAATCAGCATACTTTACCAGTAGTCACAAGAAATATTATGATGCATAAATGTCGTCGTTACATTTATCTGCCTAGGTAACACCTCATTCCAATTCAACACACTTGATGACGAAGCCAGTTATAGACTTTCTATGTTGGAATTTCGAATCATCAGGCAGGAAACTAATTCTAATTATGCACAGACTAAAACGAGCCTGTTGATTGGCTAAAGAAAGGACCAATCATTGCTATTGTAAGGATTATGCGATCTTGACTATGTAAACGCCAATTTAAACCCATCCTCTTTTTCTTCCAACAACGCAACTCAGAAAGTACGGACCAACGTTGCTCCCTCAGAACAAACCCTGTCAATGGTTTCAAGTTACGGAAGTGTGGAGCAACCTCAAGAGAAACTTTTACTACCCAAAGAAGCTAACCGGGGTTTAGAAAGAATTCTTCTCCTTTAACAAGACGTTTCTTTCTTAATTTAAGTCCGTAGACGCACATTTGCCCTCAAACACTTATTTCTCTTCTTTTCTTTTTGTATATTGAATTTGTGGTGCAATACATTGTGGTGCAATGGATATCGGTTCAGGATGAGAAATCGGAAGATTCGAGTTCGAATTCCAGTTGAATTAATTTACATTAATGTTAAGACCGAAAGGCCATAGAAATATAACACGGACTCGGATATAAGGCTGAATAGCATATTCTCGGGAAACGTAGTACAAAGGTAAACGTGGACTGGGGAGTACTTTCTCTTGCAGGCGTCCTGACTCACTCGTTCACTCACTCTGTAGCTACTACTCAATGACAGTATTTAGTCACCTCCCCACTTAAGGCAAAATGTGACACAAGATCTTTTTAATGTGGGTATTTCGGGCCATATAGCCCGACCAAAAATATGTGTCTATCTTTCCCCAGTCGCGATTCTACTCTTCGGCGGAACCACGACTGGGTTAGTGCTCTCTATCCGAAGGCAGAGAGCACTCTCCACCCGAAGGCAGAGAGCACTCTCCACCCGAAGGCAGAGAGCGCTCTCCACCCGAAGGCAGAGAGCTGACAGTGTCAATAGTAGCAGAGATAAGTCTACTACTCAGTCACGGTATTTACCCACCTTCCCACGTAAGGCGAGATGTGACGCAAGGTCTTTTTATTGTGGGTATTCCCGGTCATATAACCGGGCCAAAAATATATATCTATCTTTCCCCAGTCATGATTCTACCCTTCGGCGGAACCACGGCTGGGTTAGTGCTCTCTGCTCGAAAGCAGAGGGCGCTCTCCACTCAAAGGCAGAGAGCTGACAGTGTCAATAGTAGCAGAGGTAAGACTACTACTCAGTGACGGTATTTAGTCACCTCCCCACGTAAGGCAAAATGTGACACAAGGTCTTTTTAATGTAGGTCTTCCGGGCCATATAGCCGGCCAAAAATATGTCTATCTTTCCCTAGTCTTGATTCTACCCTTCGGCGGAATCACAACTGGGTTAGTGCTCTATGCCCGAAGGTAGAGAGCTAACAGTGTCAATGATAGCAGAGGCAAGTGACTCCCACTCAAAGTTGGTAGCCATATTATAAAGGTGTGGACGAGTCCATCCGTAGGTAGGTTCCCACAATAATTAATTTACGCACAGTTTGGGAAAGTTATTAATCCAGCTCTTCTCCCTCCAGCTATGGGTTGAATAGCAGAACAGATTTGGTTTTGTATACTTGGCTGGCAATCAGTCTACCGCAGAAAGAAATGGCAACCTACTGTAGGAAAATCTAGTCAGTCATGTATCGAAAGCGACATGATCGCCCAAGTGTGTATTCCGTATTAACTGACTGGTGTTGAATATAGTTAAATAGGACAAAATGTTGCGTTTTTTCTCTTCAAATGCTACAAATACTAACTGTCCATATACTTGTGGTTATTGGTTACATTCTCGAATCATATCACCATCTCTATGGATTGTGATGCATGCTGAGAGCTTGTCAAGGCTTTGGTCGAAGTCTTGCATAAAGTAACCAACAAAAATGAAGCTTTACACGACTTGTGTCTTAATTTCCAGCACTTTCGCCGATTCCTTCCGAGTTATTCGTGATAAATTACTGAGAAATTCATGACGGTTTAACGTGCCTGATACGAGATTAATTCAGCTGGTCGTTGTGATGAATAACGAGTCTATAATTATGAAATATCGACTAAGACGGTCTGGACACACGGTCCGCTGACGGCATGAGGGACCAACCTTTTGTTCCCTATTCATCATTTTTTTCATTCTTAATTCAGATTCCACCACACAAAGTTTTACCCCAGTTGAGTTCCTTAAAGTGTAGTAACATGGACATATTTGCAGTTATACAGAAAATTATATCCGCCCTCTCAAGATTAATAGATTAACGTATCCTGAACTCTGCCAAAAACAAACACTTGACCCTAAGACCAGTAAAAAGGTCAACGGAACTCAAAATACAGACCAACCCCTCTAACACCCAAAAATAACAAATCCAACACAAATAAACTGGCTTTTTCAACTATTCTCATTTCCCAAAAAATCACCTGAGGAAGAAGCCAAAAACATAATGGGCTGGCTTCGAAACATGAGAAATTTTTTGTGTAGTGATACTATGAATTTAAAAATATTGTAACAACCATTACAGTATATATATATATATATATATATATATATATATATATATATTGATTGTTTAATACTTAGTTTTTGGTCCTAATAGGGTTAGACCAGTGCACATTTGTATTAAAAAGTGTTCAATACGATTATATTGTTGAACTTTTGAATATTTTCCATTTGTAACCCTACCCCGGTGTCTTCAAGCGATTTCCAATATTGGAATTCGCCTGAAGACACCACTCATGGTAGAAACCTGGGTAGCGTTATAAGTCGTTTAAAAATGGAATATATATATATATATATATATATATATATATATATATATATATATATATAATTAATAATAATAATAATAATAATAATTGCACGAGAACATGTGAAAGCTTATAAGGATAGGTCATGATTATTAAATTGGCCTTGTGTCAAACATCCTCGAACTCCCTATACGTTATAATTATCATCAGGAGACGGTTGAAAAGAATAAAAGTGTTTTCTTTGTAAAATAAGTGGAATTTTATAAACAGAAGAAAATGACATCAGTTTGTAGAAAGTGAAATTATGAACTGTATATATGTTCAAAGAGAAAGTGTAGTACGGACTTAATTGAATCCAGAGATCGTAGTTGTAGTGAAATGTGTATTTGCAGAAAAACATTAATAGGGTAGTAATAAAGTCTATGTCCCTTTCTTTCTTTTTATGGCCGGAGAGAAAGTGAAAATGAAGGAATGGCAATAAAGGAAAATTGTACTTACAACGTTAATTTTTAGGAGTCAGTTGAAGTGTCTTGTTGTTGTTGTTGTTGTTGTTGTTGTTGTTGTTGTTGTCTTCTTTGTTGAATATGAGAATGGTGAGAACGAAAAATAAAAGATAAAGGAAAATAGTACACGAGGAGAAGAAGGAGGAGAAGGAGAGAAGATGTATGTCGTCAAGACATGTCCGGTTCAGCGGCTTAAAATTTCTCCCTTACACTGTGGCGGTGTCTTATCTGATCTCTGCTCCCATCTGACTGATTCTACTTTCTTTCACTTTTTCACACAGGCTTGTTAACTTCTCTCAGTTTTGTAAATCATTCTCTTTTATTGGTTAGAAAATAATTAACACCAGATCGCGAAATTTGGCTTCGTCTTTTTCCTTCAGTATGGAAGTATTCATTGTTCTATTGAGCACTGTTTTAAATTAATATTTTGAACGTTTCAAATTTATTCTTCATTTGAATATATAGTCATCAGACATCCAATTGCCTTTTACCCAGGATTGAAACCTGATCGAATTGGCGTCAGTCGGCGATTCTACCTCTGAGCGCTTGGTGTATATATATATATATATGATAGTGTAGGAGTAGATGGACGAAGGAGTTGTATAGGAAAAGAATTCAAATAAATTGAAGACGATTTATTAAAAACACTTCTGGTTTTACTTTGGTAATTTTAATAATATTATTTCAATATTGTTATAATTAAAAAATAGATTTTCTAACTAAATTTATTATATTACTCATCATTTATTTAAATATATAATTATTAATATCATGTTGTCAAAATATTTTCTATTTCCATATTCTTTCGAATTAATGCTATTTATAAAATTTAAATTATTTATTATTAAGTTGTACTATTATTATTTATCAATATTGTAAATTATTTCTGGTGCATAATGCGCTTCCGGTAGTCGTATAATGCGCCACTGTTGGTGCATATACCATAGGTAGGCCATCTTTGTCTTAAGAGATATCGGCATGTCAAAACAAGCCCTTTATGTGGCAGAGTAAACGGCCCCTTGCAATCCGCGAAAACAGTATAAGGGCTCCTCAAGAGACAGGCTTAAGAAGTTCGAACCCAACACTCACTAAGATATAGGAAGATCTTACATCAGATAGGGTGGAGTTGAAGAAAACAGATTGCAACTGGTGATAAAGAATCAAAAAACAACCGAATCACAGATACTGAAGTGAAACGAGCTGGTAAATATATGGAATATCAGTCCTTTACATGAGAAGGAAACAAAAGAATCTATTTCGTAAGACGAATGTGTTTGCTTTTCAAGGACATGCCTCATTAGTTACTTTGCAATGCAATAGAAACACCGACGTCTACCAATGTTAATATCCAGCCTAATGACTCTTGCAGTTCAGGTGTAGAGAGTCAAGATGCTGCAGAAAAAATGAGATGCAATAAATATGGTGTGACATGAAAGTCACTTGTACGTCTAATGAGACACTAGAAACATCATCAGCAACAAGAAATGTAAAGGTGAACATGACCTCAACGGGAAATGAGATTGTGAAGTAGTCGTAGTTGATAGATAGATAGATAGATAGATAGATAGATAGATAGATAGATAATGAAAAGACCGAGATAGATAGATAGATAGATA
Organism: Ascarosepion bandense; assembly: GCA_037127315.1. Lineage (NCBI taxonomy): Eukaryota > Metazoa > Mollusca > Cephalopoda > Sepiida > Sepiidae > Ascarosepion > Ascarosepion bandense. Next base: position 1,818,043 of record JBBBDQ010000416.1, read on the forward strand.
GATAGATAGATAGATAGATAGATAGATAGATATGAAAAGTGTGAGAAGGATTTTTCTTCTTTGCATCCAACCATGTTGTAGTTGTCCAGATCGTGATTTTCTAATGTGCAACCCACTTCAAAGTTATGTTATTGTGACTGTAGTTGAACGTACTTATCTTGTTGACTTGTTAAAGTAGCTGATCATGCCAGATTATGCACCCCATCTCTCTCTCTCTCTCTCTCTCTCTCTTTCTCTCTCTTTCTGCGTGTGTGTGTGTGTGTGTGTGTGTGTTAATTACTAATAAAAAGATGTAATATATCGATGTTGAACACACACAACTGTATCCGAGCAGGGGTATGCAACAGGAATTGTATAGCCGCCTTAGCAGTGAATTATATATATATATATATATATATATATAGATAGATAGATAGATAGATAGATAGATAGATAGATAGATAGATAGATAGATTGCGGTTAGAAAAGGAGCGTTTATGGAATTAGTAACGTTGTTTTAATTTTTCTATCGAAATTCCAATGTAAACTTGATAATCATTTAGGGGAAAGCTGTAGGCTTATATATATATATATATATATATATATATATATATATATATATATATAAGATAATCTGCATATATATATGCAGATTATCTTAGTCCAAGCCTGTTTGATTTCATAATTTAGACATATTATGTATCTCAATTTTTACTTTAATTTTCTCATATTCATAGATAAATTTATCTTGTTGTAAGTATTTTAAAAATAGACATGATATGTCTAAATTATTCAGTCAAACTTTCTTGAAGATAGATAGATAGATAGATAGATAGATAGATAGATAGATAGTATTACATTTGTAACTTAGCTGATCTGTGTAACATTTAGTCTCCGAACTCTAGAGTTTCGCAGTTACTTGCTGCCTCGATATACTATATATATATATATATATATATATATATATATATATATATATATAGTGATTAAAAAGTAACTCCCTATTTTCTGTATGTGTGGCAAATCAGAAGTCCAGACTTATCACGTTCTGACTTTTTTTTTTTATTTAAGGTTGGTTAAAGAAGCAAATTTACTATGACAAACCAAAACGAACCTCAAGGACGAATACAAGAAGTTACATCTTCCAGACCAGAAGTGTTTTTGGTAAAATCATTTAAATCGTTTCCTGGGCAGCTCGAAAAGCTGGTAGCGAAATTTGGTGGCCATATCGAATGTTAAATAAAACTGCACAGTAAACGCTTTGCTCTGATATCCATTTCTTGAAAAAACTATAGTTGATAAATAAATTATGAATAATTCAAAAGGAGGAGTTACTTTTCAATCATTTAATTTGTCAGTTGAGTATCATACGAAATATACTTTTGGGCGATCACGTCCCAAAAGAGACATTGTTGAACAGGCAGACGGTTTTCCTGCAGTAGGTTACCATTACTTTCTGCGGTAGTCTGGTTATCAACCAAGGCTACAAAATCCAATCTGTCCTGCAGTTGAACCCATAGTTGGTGGAATAAGTGACAGGTTAATACATTTCTCAAAGTTTTTGTGCGTAAGTGAACGCAACGGATCCAATTGGAATTCGAACTCGACTCTCGGATTTCTGAACTGATATCCACTGTGCCAAAACGCATATCCGATTGTATATAGTGATTTTTATCAGCGCAGCTTGGATGTGGCACAAAGCAGAAAATTTGGGGCACCAAGTAAATATCTAACTCACAAATCAATTGTAATAATAAAAGTGAGACAAGCTTGAATGTATATATCAGTACATTATTGATACTAGTTTTTCTTTATTTACTATAATTTGCATAAAATGCTAACGAATTATATTTTTGTTTGTTTGTTTGTTCCTGTTTAACGGCCTATCAACATCTAAATGGTCATTTAAGGCCAGAGACGTATTTTTGTTTTAAATCAATTTTTTTCATTCAAAAAAAGTTTTGTTGGTAATATTTTTCATTCAAAAAAAGTTTTGTTGGTAACATTTTTCATTCAAAAAAGTTTTGTTGGTAATATTTTTCATTCAAAAAAGTTTTGTTGGTAACATTTTTCATTCAAAAAAGTTTTGTTGGTAATATTTTTCATTCAAAAACATTTTGTTGGTAAATACTTTCATAGCATTTTGACCCCGGTTTAGGGGTAACTATTTACCCATAGCTGGGACCCTAACAGGTGCTACCACCCTGGGTCAGGGCGGACCTGGGAACAACAGCAATTAAGTGGTGGTTCCACGCTCCTCACAACCTCCCAATCAGAGGCCTTGCCGCCGGATGCAGTTTACGGTCATACCCAGGACCTATATTTTTGTTATTTTGTTTTAGCCCTTTAATTTTTAGATGACTTAATACTATTGTGTCATAATATAATATCAGGTCAGCATAGGTCACCTGATTCCAGACGTCAATTCTGCTACAAATAGCGCTGTCTATTTCTTTTATCCACTCCTCTTCGTTTGTTACCGTAGAACGAGCGATCGTCGAACACTTTTCCTATGGCTTCGCGGTTTTACTAGGGCTCTACTTACTCTTATTTTAACTTACAATAAAATACAAAAATGTAAATTCTTTTTCCTTCAAATCTTTGTCTTGAACTTTTCGTTTTCTCTAAATAGAAAAAGAAGTGCAAGCTCTAAAAAAATGAAAAAGAAAGCGTTTGTTTTTATTCTAAATCTAAGGGACACAGAAATAACTGGTAGCCATTTTGTCACAACGTCTCCGAGTGGTAAATTCAGTCTTCCTCTTTTTTTCTATTTTCTCATGTCCATTCCGTTCTGGTTTTCAAAGAAAACGAAGACCGAAATTATCTGACCTATGACAACCTGTAGTGTTCTTACGTCTACCTACCTTTCTGCTGCAAATCAATCTTATTTAAATCTCCCGACATTTTTGTTATAATCATATTGCCCCAAGCAAGGCATTTTCTTGCCACTGTTTTGCAGGGGGTTACATAGGGGAAAAGTTATGAGAAAAAGTGACAGGTTATAGGGAGTGTCAGGAAGTGGATAAGAGAAGTACGATTGTGGCCATAAAGTGAGGGATCATTTTATATATTGATTGTAATGTAGAACTGGTACCCCACTTTATGTCCACATTATAAGAATATAAAACCTTTTTTTTATATAATCATATCGCCCCAAGCAAGGCATTTTCTTGCCACTGTTTTGCAGGTGTTACACAGGAGGAAAGTTATGAGAAAGAGTGACAGGTTATTGGGGGTGTCAGGAAGTGGATAAGAAAAGGAAGAGAATACTGATGAGAGTGGAGTGGACGGAGAAAGAGCATGAGAGAGAGATGCAGGTTAGTGAGACAAGAGATGACTATTAACTTTACATTTAAGTTCTTGGAGATTGTCGCTGTCGGAGAAGCAAGTAAATGGAAGGGAATTCCACAGGCGGGAAGTGCGAGAAAAGAAGCTGTTGGAGTAGAATTTGCGTTTACAATTTATTGATTTCACAGTAAAAGAGTGGGACCTAGTTGCTAATCTTGTCGCTCTTGAGTAAATTTATATATAGGAGGCACCAGTGAGCTAAGTTCATCGGAGCAGAAGCCGTGAAAGTATTTGTAGAAGAGACACAGGGAAGCCATATTGCACCGGTGAGAAAGTGACTGTTTCTGAGCTGCCAAGTCGGGATCGATCACATTACAGATTCTCCGTTGGATTTTGTCAAGGAAACCTAGGTGGATAGCAGGAGCACCCGACCAGATATGGCAGCAGTATTCAATGTACGGGCGGATGGTAGATTTATATATGTGCAAGATTGTTTCAGGCGGAAAAAACTTCCTGGCCCTACACAGAAAACCGACTTTCTTAGCAGCGGATTTAGCTATGGATTATATATATATATATATATATATATATATATATATATATATATATATATATATTCTATATAATCTCCTGTATTCTTTCTTTTTCTCTCTTTTTTTAAAAAAATCATTTCACCCCAAAAAGGCGATAATACCTCTATGACGCAGGGGTTACAAGGAGTGAAAGAAAACGAAAGGTTTTATGGGGGGAGAATTGAAAAAAAAGGCCGAATGAAGATCGAGATTCAGTAAGACAGAAGATGGCGAATTTCAAGATTGTAGGGGGCAGGAAAACAAGAAATCGGCAAGGAGTTCCACAGGTGAGAAAAGAAACTGTTAGAGTAGAAGTGATTATGCATGTAACTAGTTCCCAGGTCAAACGGTGAGACCGAGTTGTCCATCTAGTAGCACGCTTATATTCATGTAATTGACGCACTAATTGAAAAAAGCTCATCAGTACAGTTGTCATGAAAAGATTTGTGGAAAAGTCAGAGGAAACCCACACCATGTCGGTGAGAAAGTGAGTGAAGTCGAGATGCCGACTCAACATCAATTATATTAAATACCCTTCTTTGAACTCTCTCAGGATTTTTAAGATATTCAGCAAAAGCATCAAAACGCATATGACAGCATTAATCAGTGCACGGAAGCATGGTCAGTCAGTCAGTTAAGTGCCATACGTGAAACACGCTTGGGCGATCATGTCTCGAAAGGAAGAGACGGATTAATACATTTCCCAAGGGTATTTGCGCGTAAGTGAATGAAATGAATTCAGCTGGAATTCGAACTCGGCTCCCCGATTTCTTGTTCCGAGCCGTTATCCACTGCACCACAAGGCACATAATGGTAGATTTATAAAATATGGAAGATAGATTCTGATGAGTAAATTTTCTGGCACGACACAGTGCATCACCATTTTTAGCAGTAGACTTATTAGTTGATTTCATATAGTCTCTTCACTTCCTGTTAATGGAAAAGATGAGCCCGAAAAGGCGTAAAGTGTTACTCTCCGAAGTTTCGCATCACCCATGCTGATGTCAAGCAGAAAAGGTTCTCTGCGGTGATTTCAAAAGTGCTGTTTTGTTTTAGAGGCGTTAATATTTACAAGTCATTCGTTGCTCCAGTTGGCCACTGATTGTAGGTCCCTTCCCAGAGCAGCTGCCCAGTTTACTTCTCGGATCTGTCGGACTTCTCGGGGGAGCAAATATTTGTGTCATCTGCATAAATAGTTAGGAACTGATGACATCGGGTAGGCTGCTGATGAATATTAGAAACAGGTTTGGTCCAAAGACAGACCCCCCCCCCACAAAGGCATTAATACAAAACGAGCTAGATTACCGTTTATTAGTCGAACGCCTTTGAGAAATCTAGAGCTACAGCCCGTGCTTCGACATTCTTATCTAAAAATTGATAAACAAATTCAGTAATGATCGTTAACACACTCGCGGTAGTCCTGGTGAAATAGAAGCCATATTGTTTGTCCGAAGAAGGGTCGTGTAAAGTAGGATGCTTAATCCCTGTGGTATTGATTAGAGTCTCGAGCATGTTGCCGAAACAAGGTAGGCTCTAATAGGGAAAAGTGGGTTTCACAGAGTTCTTCAAAACAGGAATTACAGAGGAGGACTTCCGGCAAAATGGAAAGCAAAACGCAGCAAGGCATTTGTTGTAGGGTTTGAAATGAACAGGAACCAGCTCAGGAACACATCTCTTTAGATACACCGGTTTTCGCTCGATCACCGAAGTTAAGCAACGTTAAACCTGGTCAGTACTTAGATGGGTGACCACTTGGGAATACCAGGTGCTGTAAGCGTATAGTGATATGAGTTGTGGTGCAGTGGATATCGGCTTGGAAAGAGAAATCGGTGAGCCGAGTTCGAATTCCAGTTGAATACCCTGCATTCACTTAAGCACTGGTATCCTTGGGAAAGGTATTAATCCTTCCCTCCATTTATGGGTTAAATAACAGGGTAGGACTTGGGGACCCTGCCCTTAAAAACAAATCCCAATGAATCTTGATATTCGAAAAGAAAAAAGTATTACTAGACACAAAACTTATATAAAAACAACAATAAATTGTTAAAAGAAATAATTTAATTGGTAATAAATGACCCGCCGAGGTTGATATGCCATAAAGCCAACCAACGTCTTTTTAGAACGACTGCAGGGATGGCGTTATATCTGCATGTCATGTGGGGCCTTAATTTAGAAATTATTTCAGAAAACAGCGCCAAAGTTAGGTGCTTATTTTCTTCTATGCTTCTTCAAGAACTAAGGAATCGTGGTCCTCTAGATCTTCCAAAATCTCTTGTAGCTTTTAACAACCTTTCTCTTATTACTCCTTCCAATCCCTGCCATCCATTTGCACAAGCCCATCAAGTACATCACGCGTTGCTTTCTCCTGTCTTTCTTTCTCTCCATCTGTCCCGAGAGTATCATATTCTTCAAGCCCTCTTTCTTCATTGCATGTCCCAAACACGTCAGCTGTTGTTTCCCGATGTTAAGTATCAGTTTCTTGTTCATGTCCATCTCATCCAAAACTTCGTCTTGCTCACATGTTCTTTCCATGGTATTCTCAGCATTGTCCAGCATTCGCTGCCATATTGAAGGACAGACATTGCATAGCAATCCAGTACTCTCTTCCTTGTTTCTAGCGAAATTGTCCTGTTTCTTAATACTCTACTCAGCTCATGGAATGCATCCTTGTGCTTTTGGATCTGAGAAATATAAATGTATAGAAACTGATGTGACCACAAAGTGAGGGATCATTTTATATATTGATTGTAGTGTGGAATTGATCCCCCACTTTATATCCATTATACTTCTGTAGAACCACATTTCAGTTGTTTCAAGTCTTTCCTTCATCTTTGATGAGATTGTCCAGCATTCGCTGCCATATTGAAGGACAGCCATTGCATAACAATCCAATACTCTCTTCTTTGTTTCTAGCGAAATTTTCCTATCTGCTAATACTCTATTTAGCTTCTGAAAGTCATCTTTGGTCATGTTAAAACGTCCACTGATCTCCGTATCTCCCTTTTCGTTAGAAAACTTCTCACGTATTTAGATTTCTGCACCTATTTGATTTTAGCCTCCCCAACTTGTAATTAGCATTTTAGGATCCTATAGCATTACAAAATTTTATTTATCCAACT
>JBBBDQ010000416.1:1830000-1852500 GCA_037127315.1 Ascarosepion bandense
TAACTATCTGATCATCCTTTTGGATTTAAAACATTAAAAGCATATATATATATATATATATATATATATATATATATATATATAGAGAGAGAGAGAGAGAGAGAGAGAGATAGATAGATAGATAGATAGATAAAGGAAAATTATATAAAGATTATAATTTATTATATGAATTCTTTTAATATATTTATAATAAACAATAATATGATTTTTAAATAGTGATAAAATATAATATTAATATAAATTAATTAATTAATAAAATATAATATTAATATAAATTAATTATTTAATAAAATATAATATTAATATAAATTAATTAATTAATAAAATATAATATTAATATAAATTAATTAATTAATAAAATATAATATTAATATAAATTAATTAATTAATAAAATATAATATTAATATACATTAATTAATTAATAAAATATAATATTAATATAAATTAATTAATTAATAAAATATAATATTAATATAAATTAATTAATAAAATATAATATTAATATAAATTAATTAATTAATAAAATATAATATTAATATAAATTAATTAATTAATAATATATAATATTAATATTAATTAATTAATTAATAAAATATAATATTAATATAAATTAATTAATTAATAAAATATAATATTAATATAAGTTAATTAATTAATAAAATATAATATTAATATAAATTGATTAATTTAAAATATAAAAAAATACAACTATTAATATTTGTGTCACATTTGTTATGGTTAGTTTCGCTGGTCCTCAATCCTGTAAGCTTTTCTAATCCTGCCAGAATTTCCTTCAGTGTCAAAAGTGAAATAAATTCAATGAGGAAAGGCATCCTTGTCATATTCCTCTTTCCATTCTTGGGAATACCAGGTGCTGTAAGCATTTAGTGACGGATGTGCGTTGTGGTGCAGTGGATGTCGGCTCAGAAAGAGAAATCGGTGAGCCTAGTTCGAATTCCAATTAAATACCCTGCATTCACTTAAGCACTGGTACCCTTGGGAAAGGTATTAATCCATCCCTTCCCTCCAGTTATGGGTTAAATAACAAGGGTAGGACTTGGGGACCCTGCCCTTAAAAACAAATCCCAATGAATCTTGATACTCGAAAAGAAAAAAGTATTACTAGACACAAAACTTATATAAAAACAACAATAAATTGTTGAAAGAAAAAGGTAGTACCAGCAATAAAATTTAGTTGGCAATAAATGACCCGCCGAGGTTGATATGCCATTAAAACAAAACAACCAACCAACCATCTTTCCATTCTTGTACTCACATTTTCTCTCCATATGCAACCTGCCTGTCCCCATATTTACCTTCCTTTGTTAAAACACCTCCAAGATATTTAGAATTCTGTACTTACTTAAGGTGCATTCTGGTGCAATGTATATCGGCTGGAAACGAGAAATTGAAAAGTCGAGTTCGAATCACAGTTAAATTCATTGTGTTCACTTTCGCGTAATTACCCTTGGGAAAGGTATTAATCCGTCTGTTCTCCCTCCAGCAAAACAGATTGGGGTCTATAGCCTTGGTTGGCAACCAGTTTACCGCAAAAGTAATGGTAACCCACTGCGGGGAAAATCTTCTGCCTCGTCAGTCTTGTTTCTTTGGAGACATGATCGCTCAAGTGTGTATCACGTATGGCACTTGACTGACTGACTTAGTTGATGTTGACTTCTTCAACTTGTAACTCGTATCTTAGACTTTTCCTCTTGCTGATGGCCATACATTTCGTCTTCTTTCAGGTGAGAGTTAGTCCTTTTTTCTAACTCTCTTCGACCACCCTGTCAAGAATGTCCTGTAGTTTTCTTCCGAGAGTCAGGCATCATTACAATCTGCGTATCTTGTACTCTTAAAATTACACCCACCAATAATAAATCCTGGTAAGGTCTCCAGTTCCATGGGTATAGCCCCACTGTAGAAGTTGAATAAATCTGGGAAGACATATCTTTGTTTGTTTGTTTTTCTTTTCTTTTTTTACAGTAAGGTTCACCCTGTAGAAGATATGGTGACATTTCGAGGTAGAGGTTAAGTTAGGAGGTACTTTGTGAGGAATAGAACAGATAATTGTTAACTCTAGACTTGAACAGGTTAAAATTGTAGCACTCGGAGAAGCGTTCTTTTGAGAGTCCTTGTCACAGAGCAGTGGTTCGTAGCAGTGCCGTGCTTAGCAACATCGAAATCCCGTAGAATGCGCCTTGTGGCCCCCACCACCACCACAACATACTGAACCCGCAATAAATGGTACTTTAAACAAAATAACATACTTTCGGAACGCAGATATTCCGTGATCACGAAAAAACTTAAGAAATCGTGGAATTGGCGTTTTGAACCTATACATTACGAACGTTTTCACAACTTTTAGCTCCTTTTTGGTGAATTCCTAGCTATTTATATAACCATTTCAGTGCATTTCAGCTCTCAGTCTTCTATAAATTTTTCAAGGAATTTAAAAAAAATTTAAACCCAAATTTCAAAAGCATTTTGCTAGAGAAAGTTTGATATACTGTCAAAAAGTAGATTTCAGGCGTTTATTTAAAAAATGGAGAGGGAGTGTCAGAAATCTTTTTAAAATTACAAATGATTTGCGACCTCTTCGGGGCAAGAAAGCTTCTATCAAAGATTATATATATATAAAGAGAGAAAGAGCGAGATGGGTTGAGAGATGTCTATTTCAACATACAAGTATGATAATAATTTTCCAGTTAATCCTAATAATTATTTTGTTAATTTTTTTTTTTTCATTATAACAGATCTGCGGAGCCAAAGAGCCTTGCGGCTTATCGGGGCCTTGCGGGTTTTGTGGGGGCCTAAGCACGGCCCTGGTTCGTAGGATAAAGATTAACTTAGGAATAAGGAATACGGGGGTAATGTGGCTTGTTTGTAATAATGTAAGTGTCTTATTCCACTATTTCTGTGTTGCTACTTAATACTTTTCAATCTATAGCCAGGTAGTTCGCTCCCAGTATATATTCTAGATTCAGTCAGTTAAGTGCCATACGTGATACACGCTTGGGCGATCATGTCTGGAAAGAGACATGACTGACTGGGCAGAAGATTATCCCACAGTAGTTTGCCATTGCTTTCTGCGGTAGACTGCTTGCCGTCCAAGGCTATAGAACCCAATCTGTCCTGCTATTTAATCCACAACTGGAAAGAAGAGACGGATTAATACCTTTCCCAAGGGTATTTGCGCGTAAGTGAATACAATGGATTCAACTGGAATTCGAACTTGGCTCCACTGCTTCTCGTTCCGATCCGATATCCACTGTACCACAACGCACATATTCCAACATATTTTCTAAGTCCATCGAGTTTCCCTCGCAGTTCAAATAGATCCTTGTGCCATTGACATTATCGTTTTTATTAATGTCTACATTGCTTCCATATGTCGACATATGTGGAAGAAAACGAAATATTTACACTTCACAGCCTGCAGTCTTTCATTTGCACCTCCCCCCGCGCTTCCGCTGCGCTGCACCCACGGGGACTCGCACCAGATTTGTTCTTACCGATTTTTAACCTTCTTTTCTCCTTCTTCTCTTCTCTCCGTTCGTTTAAGTTTTCTTCTGATTTTGCCTCAAAACATTTTTTGAAAAGATAAGTGACTTAGTGCAAACTTCCGAGACATTTTGAAAGTGAGAAATGTTGCTTGTTCTAAGGGAAAACATTAGAAATCATGTCGACCTTCTCAGCTTTCAAATTTCAATATTTTTACTACCGTGAAGATGGCGCATATCGGCGAAGATATTTTCAAATTTTCTTCAGAATCTTTTAACTCAGAAGGTCGATTTGTTCACGCATGATCATTTTAATAAAAACCCTTGTTCTTAAGCAGGTTAAAGTTAACGTTAAGTTATGGTAAACAACACCTCAAACGCCATCATTTTTAATGCGTTCCATCTTGCCTTTTATATACGGTGGTTAGGGTTAGGGTTTCTGCAGAAGTGTATTGTTTTGATAGCTTTTCTTTCATTTTCTTGAATTAGTATGCACCCCATTTAGGGAACCATCAGCACAGCCATGTTTTTAAAGATGGACAGAACTTTCGTGGATGTGTCCCGGATTTGGGTGGAGACAGCCATTTGCAAAATTCACACTTGTGAGTAAAGACAGTCTTTTGTAACAACTAAAAACTTTTAAAGAACAGAATTGTTTTCTCCTTTGATCAGAGTAACATTTTTTCTATGTCAAATGCATCAGTTGCCTGCAGTAACGCGGCTGACCCCAATTTCGACATAAAAATGTTATTTTGAACAAAGGAGAAAACAGTGATATTTAAAAGCTCGTTTCTTATGTGTGTCTGTCAATCAAGTGTCACGCTTTGGGCGATCATGTCTCAAAAGAGACATGACTGACTGGGGAGAAGGTTCCTCTTACTGTGTGTATGAGTAAGGATCACCGTATTGGTCAACAATATTGGAGGCCTTGTACATCAAATCTAAAAAACCAACACTCAATAAAATCACATTTAAATCCCGACATAACACATTACATTGCATTTGACTACATGGTTTTGTTGTCATTTCGCGCTATCACGCGGTGTGACGTCATAAAACCGTATCGCAAACTTAAGAACTGCGTTTATTATTTTTGGTAACTATTGCCGTTGACAGGCGGAGTTTTATGTCAACACAAAATAAAATCGTCGGTGATGGTGGATGTTATTGTATTACAGTCTAAATAACCTCCCTGAAGATGGCTCATGTGAGCCGAAAGCTTAGAAGCAAATTAATAAAAATTTATCCAAATGTTGGAGAATTTTTGTCTTTATTTTCAACTGAAATTAAAGCCAAAATACGACGTTTAGAACGGCTCATGATTAAACATAATAGTCATTCATTGTCTCTTATATTTAACAGCATGTGTTTAGAAGAAAAAAAAATATATATTATTATTATTATTATTGTTTAATTCTTCGTTTTTAGTCATAATAAAATTAGACCACTACACAATTATATTAAAAAGTATTCAATAAAATATTGTAGAACTTCTGAATATTCCTCATTTTTAAATGAGTTATTATGCGACCCAGGTTTCTACCATGTGGTGTCTTCAGGTGATTTGTAAATTGCCTGAAGACACCACGTGGTAGAAATCTAGTCACGTAATAACTCGTTTAAAAAAATTATATATATATATATATATATATATATATAAAACATGTACACCTAAAGTGCTCCAAACCAGCTGCAATCTTTTGCTGAGCGCTTTGCTTCAACAAAGTTTCGGTCCATTAAGTCCATAAATGCGACTCGATACGAATTTCGGAATAATCCATGCACTGCATTCCACCACTTTCTCATCTTAGGACTTTATTATCGTATCCGGCTTTTGGTCACCAGCACACTTGAGGAATCTCTTTAAGGAAACAGCAGGAAAACCTCTAGAGCCAACCTCAAATGGCACCATGGTGCACCTTTATTCTCCCTCATGGACTTCAGTCACCAGTTCTTCATACCGAAGTAGCTTTCTTTCATGAGCCTCTTCAATCCAATCCTCGCATGCCACCGTTAGTTCTCCAAGCAACAGAGGTTTTTTTCTCACTATCAACCAACACTAGATCTGACCTAAGTCCAAACACAATAACCTCTTCTGGCAATGTAGCATTAACTGTCCACTTCCTTGAGTCTTCCGATCTGGTCTTCTGCTTTGTGTCAGTCACACCTTGCTTCGCATGTCCAGCGGGGATATATCAGTACTTCTCGAAGCTGTTGCCACAACCTCCACGGCCCAAGTCATGTTTAAAGGTGTACTAGCCATTTTGTAGAACCTCACAACCGGCAAGAGGGCGACTCCTGCACTTCCTATCTCCTCAAATTGGCCTGTAATGCCGCCACATCATACGCTCCCTGAATGAGGAACTTTATGACTGACACCACCAATCAGACCAACTGATCTGAACAGGATCAATACCCTCCCAGTTGAGCCATCGACCCTGCTGAACCTCTGGAACACACTGCACCAGTCATCTCTTCTCCTTGAGCTTTCGAAAGCTTTGTTCCCGTAACTTGAGTTGATCGTTGACCTCTAACCAGAATCACTCCCTAATTAGATCAAGTCCAGCACGTTCTTCCCTAGAACCTTCGCCTGCCTAACCATCCCTTCCACTATCGACATCACATCTGACACTTTCTACCTTCTTTCTGTCTTTACCTCCGGCATATTTTCTTGTATTACAACATCCTTAGATTCACACAGCATCGACTGGAACCTCATCTTTGCCACCTTATACTCCTCCTCCATATATATATATATATATATATATATATATATATATGGTGAAATAAAATAAAGACAAGAGGAAAACTGTATTTTAAATCGCCTACGCGTTTCGTCCTGTGATGGACTTTATCAAGGCAAAAAGACAAAATAAGCTTTATTCTAAATTACGTATCTATCAACAGTGTTGGCAACCACAAAGATGCTCACAAATCATTTCAAAAGATTAACAGAATATTTTAGTTTTTAGAATTTCTTCATGTGTAGTGCAAAGTCATGAGATATTAAAATGAAGGGAATTTTACCATTTTCTTTGAAACTTTTTATTATGTATGTTAGTCTGTTTTAGAATTTCTTCATGTGTAGTGCAAAGTCACGAGATGTTAAAATGAAGGGACGAAACGCGTAGGCGATTTAAAATACAGTTTTCCTCTTGTCTTTATTTTATTTAACCATCCTGTCATTAATCTCAGATCATAACTGAGTATATTTTACACACACACACACACACACACACACACACACATATATATATATATATATATATATATATATATATATATTTGTCAACGAGTTATTACGAGACCTAGATTTCTACCATGTGGTGTCTTCAGGCAATTTGCGAATCGCTTAAAGACACCACATGGTAGAAACTTAGGTCGCGTAATAACTCGTTTAAAAATGAAGGATATTCAGAAGTTCTACAATATAATTTTATTGAACACTTTTTAATATATCTGTGTGATGGTCTAATTTTATTATGACCAAAACCTAAGCAATTAACCTATAAGCAAAGTCCCCACCATGCTACCATACGAAGCAACTGGCGACAGAATCATCTCAGCACCAAGCCACTTCCCTATGCACTTATTGGCTTTCCTCTCAATTATCTTAACTTGAGACAGTGACAATTCATACATAGTTAGCGGAACATTCGTCTCACCATCAACCCCAAACGCATACACCAAACTTTAAATTTCCCAGGAAGCCCACATTGATCTATGTTTCCCAGACCCGCCTCCGCCTGTTACTGAATTTCAACCCTGTCATAGAGAAGTTACACCACCTCCCAAAGCTCTTCACACTTTGCTCCCGCACTGTTGGTCTCTTTTCACGATGGAAAACACCTCATTAATCACAGAATCTTCTTTCATAGACAGTGATCTACTCTTCCTTGTCTTGAAGGCCATCTGACTCTACTTTACCAACACTGAAAGTCACTCCAGAACCAACTCTGCTACTTTCTCATATCGTCTTTTATTATTGCTAAATCATTCATAAATAGCCGGATTTTAACCTCATTCTGCAGTCAGTTGCACTCTGGCGTTAGACCTCCCAGAATCACCTTTGTCATCATCACTAACAGTATTGGAGAAATGTCAGATCCCTACTTTACTAAGATGTTAATAGCAGTTTCTTTTGACTCTACTTTACTTAGGTGTTAATAGCAGTTTTATTAGACCTAAGTTTGCTAAGGTGTTAACAAAAAGTTTCCCTGGACCCAACTTTACAAATATATTAATAATTTTTTCCTTTGGCCCTACTTTAATAAGATGTTAATAGCAGTTTTATTAGACCCAAGTTTGCTAAGGTATTTAATAACAATTTCCTTGGACCCAACATTACTAATGTGTTTCTAGCAGTTACCTTGTGCCCAACTTTACTAAGATGTTAAGGCATCATGGGGCGTTATCAGATGATTAACTTATTTTAAAATTCTTTCAAGATCACATTTCATCGAATGTAAAATATTCAGCCAGTTAAGTAACATATGTGATACACAATTGGGTGATTATGTCTCTTTGGATCCATGACTGACAAGGTAGAAGATTTTTCCGTAGTAGGTTGCAGTTTTCTGCAGCAGACTGGTTGTTAACCAAGGCTATAAAACCCAATCAGTCTTGCTATTCAATCCTTTTATTCAGATCAGTAAGTTAAGGGCTGCATGGGATACACGATGGCGACCATGTCTCTTTCGATCCATGAATGACTTGGCGGAAATTTTTTCTGCATTAGGTTATCATTACTTTCTGTAGTAGACTGACTGCCAACCAAGGCTATAGAATTTAATCTGTCCTGTTATTCAACCCATAACTGGGAGGAGAAGAGATAAATTTGTACCTTTCACAAGGGTATAGTGAATGCAACGAATTCAACTAGAATTCGAAATCTGCTCGGTAGATTTTTTTCTCTGGATCTATTCAACTTGTACAGCGATAATATTTTGAGGACCCTAGAAGTTATGCCAGGATTCGTTATCGGAGGCCACAATTTAAACAATATAAGGTACGCATACGATACAGTGCTGATAGCAGACACAGAAAGGAAACTACAAGACCTCCTGCAGAAGGTAGCTGAAGAGAGTGACAAGAAAGGATCACAAATAAACAGTAAGAAAACCGTATGCATGGTCATCAGCAAAAAGGGCAGCCCAAAATGCCAAATACAGGTGAAGGACTCTAAAATCCAGCCGGTACAGAAATTTAAATACCCAGGGAGTGTTCTAACAGACGACGGAAAGTGCGACACTGAGACCCGAAGGCAAATTGGTATGGCGAAAGAAGCATTCCAGAAGTCGAGTAAAGTATTAAGAAACAGGACAATTTCACTAGAAACAAAGAAGAGAGTACTGGATTGCTATGTGATGTCAGTTCTTCAAGATGGCAGTGAATGCTGGACAATACCATTAAAGATGAAAGAAAGACTTGAAGCAACTGAAATGTGGTTCTACAGAAGGATGCTGCGGATATCATGGACCGAGCATGTGAGCAATGACGAGGTTTTGGAAAGGATGGAGACGAAAAGGAAATTAATAGTGAGCATCAGGAAGAGACAACTGAAGTTCCTGGGACACGCAATGAGGAAGGAGAGCTTGGAGAACCTGGTACTGACTGGCCAGATAGAAGGAAAGAGAGACAGAGGAAGACTGTGGATAACATATTTGCAGGGCCTGATCAGATGGATGAGGGAACGGGGGTTGCCAGGAGTAACTGGAGCAAACATACTAAGAGCCACCAGGGATAGGAAGATGTGGAGAGCCATGAAAGCCTGAAAGGACATGGTATATAAAAGAAGAAGTAGAAGATTTTTCATTCCAAGCCCATATCATTTATACCACAACGCACGTGTCACTTAACACACATGTTTATTCAGTCTGAAAAACAAGCAATAAAAACAGGTGATAACGTTGTCCTTGGGAAATTATGTTTTATTTGGAACCATGGAAATTCTACAGAAAAGGTTTTTTTATATTAAATATTTTAAATAGCAATCGGTTTATATAGAGACAACGAAAATAAAAAAAAACAAACTGTCATTGATTTTCAACAACTTCACAAAACAATTCTTTTTCCTTTTTTCTCTTTTACTTTTTATTTTGAAATTTTTACTTCTATATTTTTCTAATTGTTTTTTTTTACTGCTTTTCCTTTTATGTTTTTTAATTTTTTTCTTTTTCACTCCTTTTTCTTTCTTAATTTTTATTGCTTGCCATTTTTTCTTTGTTCGTCACATTAATTCCAAGTCTAGGATTTTTTTAAGTCTTCAGAAGGAAATGAAAACTGTGATCAGACATTAAATTGTAACGTCAAACGTTTGGCATTGACCATTGATTGTTGTTACAAGAGACAAGAAATAAGTTAATCCACACTTACAAAACCAAAGTTCAAGCACAAAAGGAGAACTTTAGCAGACATTTTGATTTTACAAACAATACAGGAACTTATAAAACACTATAGGTACGTATGAATATTAAATATCTGCGTGTAGTATATTTAATTATTATAACAGTAAAATCTTTATGGGTATTTGGATGGAACAATATTTTTCACATAATTATTTTATAGCTGAGCCCATTTTCAATAACTTCAAACATTTAAATAAGAGCGTATGCTTGCTTATCCAGAAATCAGAGAGCCGAGTTCGAATTCCGGTTAATTTCATTGCATTCACTTACGCGCAAATACCCTTGGGATAGGTATTCATCCGTCTCTTTCCTCAAGCTATGGGTTAAATAACAAGACAGATTAGGCCTTGAGTGGCAAACAGTCTACCGCAGAAAGTAATGACAACCTACTGCGGGAAAATCTTCTGCCCAGTCATGTCTCTTTCGAGACATGACCGCCCAAGCGTGTATTACGTATGGCACTTAACTGACTTAGTGGCAATAACAAAATAGTAGTCGTCATTATTGAAGATTCAAATCAACGGTAAATACGAAAATATTAAATAGAATATAGTGTGGAATAAATACGGAAATAAATAGCACTACAGTCAAAAAATAAATGACAAAAAAATGATGGCTCAGCTGAAGGATTTGCGCATACTTCCGGTTAATAAATTTCCATATATACTCGTATATCATGAGATATTTGAAAACCTATTTTGAAGCTAATTTTAAAGGGGTTATATCACATCTAAACTTATTTATAAATGGAACTTTGTGTATGTGTTTGTGTGTGTGTGTGTGTGTGTGTGTGTGTGTGTGTGTGTGTGTGTGTGTGTGTGTGTCCGTTACCTATAGACTCCCAAACGGCTGAACCGATTTTCTTGAAAATTTACACAGTTGTACTATAAGCGTCTGCGAGTGTTAGCTAGGTTTTGTGTTGAGGTACCCCCGATAAATATCGAAAATCGATAATCGAAAAAATCGGGTTATAGAAGGAATTGTCCGATTTTAATCAAATTTGATACACTCATAGACATAGACATAAGAAACGATATTCAGAAGTTTCAAGGTTGCAGTTCTTACAATAGTACAGAAAATTGATAATATATATATAAGACAAGATGTGTGTGTGTGTGTGTGTGTGTGTGTGTGTGTGTGTGTGTGTGTGTGTGTGTGTTTATCTGCCTATATGTCTGTATTTTTTTCAGCACTTTTATTGTAGTTTTTGCTTAGGGTTTGGCTCTAAGTAGGCATAATTGTAGTTCTTAGTCTCAGCCATGATACCGTTTACTCAGAGGACTTATGTAGCCCTCAAAATTCAGTTTACCACGAAAAGAACTTATTTAATATCAATACCAGGAAATCAAAATTTGACTTACATCCATTCATCTTTCTTTCAGTCTACGGTTTCACTTCAACTGGAAACAACTATTGCTTTTTAGTCTTTCGTGCCGACGTCCAAAGAGTCTGAGCTCCAGGACCATGGATTAGTTTTAAAGCTTTCATTACACCCGAGCAACACCGGGCTATACTGCTAGTCATGAGATATTTGAAAACCTACTTTTGAAGCTAATTTTAAGGGGGTTACCTCATATATGATATTAGCGTATGTACTGCCAGCCATACAGTAATTCTTTGAAAATAAATGATTAACATTTTTCAACCAAAGGGTCGTGTTACTGTCAACAACAAAAAAAAAATGTTTCATGATTCCTTTCAAGAGTATATATGCAAAGTCTTTAGAGAGGTCAAGCAGTAAGGAGAAGCGGAAACATACTGAAACAGATTCACGACACTACAGCTTAAAATAAATTCCCTCACTCATCCACCTGTCTTCGTCACTAAGTTACGTGATACATACACTTTTCTTCACCAAGCTACAGGACAGTTACAATTTCCTCTTTACTTTTTCCTTTGCTTTTTTCTCACACAAGCGAATAAATCTTGTTTGTTTTCATTTTAACAAACAACTAGAAACAAGGAACTTTAACACAAGATCATCTAGGTCCCACCCTTTTTTCTTTTAAAATATTTAAATGCCACCACCATGTCCACTTTTCATTTTCTTTTCTTGCTCTTCCCGCCTGTGGAACTCTCTTCCTTTTGCTTGCTTCCCCGTTATCTACAATCTTCAAAAGTTTAAATGCAACCTCAGTTGCCATCTCCTATTTCCCTAAATCCCATCCTCCTCCCTAAATCCAATCTAGCCCCTAAACCTTTTATTCTTTTTTACGTATCCTCTGTACACATTTTTTCGATGTAGCCCCCTACGCACCAGTGGCACTTCTGCCTTGCTTGATGTGAAATGATTATATAAAAACAAACTTATAGGTGCTGAGAAAAATTTAGTTGTAAAAACACGAAAATAAATGTATTTTAAATTTTAATATTTAAAACTCTTTATTGACTCTTCTTTCTTACGGTTCGATTCAAATCTGTAACAAGCGTAACTGTAATGAAAAATAATTTTCAGTTATTCTAAAGGCTCTTCTCTGAGTGACAGAACAGATTTTTGTTGTGTAACATGTGTTATTTTTATCGTATAGCTTATTTTTGAGTAACTAGGGTTAATTGTGCTGTGCTAAGTGAGTCATTTTTGTTGTGAAATATGGGTTCTTTTTGTTGTATAACGTGCGTTGTTTTTGTTGTGAAACTGTAATATTTGTTGTGTAATGTGTGCCGTCTTGTAATTTATCTCATGTTTGCTGTGTAACGACTTATGTTTCTGTTGTGTAACATACGGCATTTTTGTTGCATAATGGGGATTTTTTTCGTGAAAGGTAGGTTAATTTTTCGGTTTTTATTATGCCAAATATTATTTTGTTGTTTAGCGTGGGTTAATTTTTACGTCTAAGGCAAGTAGTTTTTATATTGCAACGTGTGTTAGTTTTGTTGTGTAACATATATTGTTTTGTGTAACATGTGTTATTTTATTGTTTAAAATAGATTATTTATATAATTGTTACTTTGTAGTATAACGGAGGTTATTTTTTACGTGTAACAGTTTCTTTTTGTTCTGTATCATGAGTTATTTTCCCCGTGTGACGTCGGTTATTTTTGTTATATAATCTGGGTTATTTTGTCGTGTAATGTAGGCTATTTTATTTTCAACGATTACTTCTTAGTTGACTCCAGCTTAAAGTACTGTGCAAAAGTATTAAGACAAGAACTATTTTATCTTTTATGAGGCATCAAAATAAAGTTTAAAATCACCCTTGTCCTAAAACTTTTGCACACTATCGGCAGTGTGCAAAAGTATTAGGACAGGGATGATTTTCCTAAAAACATCATTGAAATTCAAATACAGGGTAAAAAGCCAAACTTTTGTAAGAATTATTTAACTAAACAGGAAGAGGAAGGAAGGCTTCGGAATTTGAACTGGCCCCCACAATTCCCTGATCTCATTCATATTGAACATCTATGGGATATTTTGGATAAAAAAATTGATAAATCTAATGTTACTTCGCAAGAAACACTTTGGGAACAAATACAAGCTGCTTGGCAGGAGATACTGTTAGATACATTGAAGAAATTTGTGATGTCAATGCCTGACAGAATAAAGGCTGTGATCAAAGCAAAATGCTATTATACGAAATATAGAATCTATTTTGTAACAAGTATTTTTTCTTGTTAAAGCATTTGTTGAGTAAATAAAACAAAATTACTTTCTGTCATTATGCCCCATAAATGATAAACTAGTTTTTGTTCTAATACTTTTGCACAGTACTATATATATATATATATATATATATATATATATATATATATATATATATATATATATATATATACTAGATGCGATTGGTAAATTGTCGCAATTATTATATTATTTCAAAGCAAAAGGCTATTATAGTAGATATTAAATTTATTTTGTAACAAGTATTTTTTTCTTGTTAAATCATTTGTTGAGTAGATCAAATAAAAATACTTGAATTAAATTGTTTATTTCTCTCATTATGCCCCATAAATGATAAACTAGTTTTTGTTCTAATACTTTTGCACAGTACTGTAGTTTCACTGCGTAATATGAGCTCAACTCCATCCTCGGCATCGTCATAGACCCCAGCCATATTTTATTAATGCCCCCGTCGTTGTTGCCATACGGCATTTCAACCCGGTTCACGAAGTACGTACTTAAAGATTCTCTGTCGACATCAAAACAGACAAGTCACACATCCATCACGTGTTTTGTTTCAGACTTGTTCAGTGTCTTTAGTTCTTCTATGAAGCAGCTTTTCGTTCCAACCAAATATTTCGAAACGCTATCGCTGTTTGTAACTTCCCTTAGATGCAGTTCTTGCAATTTCAGGATTTCTGGTCCATCTTCTTGACGTTTCTTCAGTCTTTGGATTGGTTTCTTTTGAAATTTTCACAAACATTTCATACAATTAAATATTACAGATAATCAAAGTCATAATTTTAGCAAATATTTGTTTTCATTAAAAACAAATATTGACCCGCAAATCTTATCTATCTAAACTTATTTATAAATAGAACTTTGTGTGTGTGTGTGTGTGTGTGTGTGTGTGTGTGTGTGTGTGTGTGTGTCCGTTACCTATAGACTCCGAAACGGCTGAACCGATTTTCTTGAAAATTTACACACTTGTACTATAAGCGTCTGCGAGTGTTCTTAGTTAGGTTTTATGTCGAGGTACCACCGAAAAATGTCGAAAATCGATAAACGAAAAAATCGGGTTATAGAAGGAGTGGTCCGATTTTAATCAAATTTGATACACTCATAGACAAAGACAAAAGAAACGATATATATATATATATATAAAAGGCAAGATGTGTGTGTGTGTGTGTGTGTGTGTTTATCTGCCTGTATGTCTGTATTTTGTTCAGCCCTTTTATTTTAGTTTTTGCTTCGGGTTTGGCTCTAAGTAGGTATAATTGTAGTTCTTAGTCTCAGCCATGATACGATTTACTCAGAGGACTTATTTAGCCTTCAAAATTCAGTTTACGGCGGTTTCACTTTAACTGGAAATAACTATTGCTTTTTAGTTTTTCGTGCCAACGTCCAAAGAGTCTGAGCTCCAGGACCATGGATTGGTTTTAAAGCTTTCATTACTCCCGAGCAACGCCGGTCTATACTGCTAGTAAGCAATAAGGTAGCTGAAAAAATCCATTTTCTGTTTATCAACTGGCATCTCGCTGCAAAAGTTAATCACTAAATATTAAAAAATGACTCAGAAAAGATCGACATTTCTTCTATAAAACACGTGATGTCTGACATCTTTTTAGATTCTTCTTCTATGCATAGCGCTCCTTCAAAACGTTGACAATCATGGCTCCCCACAACTTCCTATACTTCGTGGACTTTAGAAGCAATTTTCTTCTTGCTAAGCCTCCCACTTTCCATCCATTCATGTAAGCTCGTCAGGTTGGTGACCCGATGCCTTCTCCTGCCTCTCTTGTCCTCGATATGCCCTGTGACTGTTAAGGTTTTCAAGCCCTCTTTTCTCTTGATGCACCAAAGAAATTCCAGCTCTCTATGTTATTTTATTACGACATTCTTTAAGATTTATTACTGACTTTCTTGCTCTGTCCATGAAATTCTGTATCCTTCTGTAGGACCACATTTCTGTTGTCTCCAGTTTCTTCTTCATTTGTGAATTTACTGCTATACGAAAGGATTGATATTACATAACAATCCAGCATTTTTTCTTTGTTTCTAACGAATTCTTCCTTTTTTTTTTAATACTTTGTTTAGTTTTTGGAAGGCATGTTTCGCTAAGCCGATATATACTCGGATTTTGGTGCCGCATTTACCATCAGTCAGTCAGTTAGGTGCCATACGTGAAACACGCTTGGGCGATCATGTCTCGAAAGAGACATGACTGACTGTGCAGAAGATTATCCCGCAGTCGGTTGCCATTGCTTTCTGCGGTAGATTGGTTGCCAGCCAAGTCTATAGAACCCAATCTGTCCTGTTATTTAACCCATAACTGGGTATTTGCGCGTAAGTGAATGCAATGATTTCAACTGGAGTTTCTCGTTCTGAGCCGATATCCACTGCACCACAACAAAACTAGAGACTCTGAAAATTCTGTTCTTATTTGATGTCGTACTTTTTGTCTTTTTCGATTAGTCCTTTCTTCTCGTTTGTAGCTGATCTAGTGGAGGAAATGTTCTAGTTTTCTTTCTTTTCAACATAGTGTTACCTGGAAAATCCTTTATCGGTAAGATTGCATTTGCCGATGGTGAGTCCTAATATAGTCACCAGCTGCCATAGTATAACTTCGCTGTATAGACTGAACAGATCTGGAGATGTCTTAACACCCACATCACATTGAAACACTCGTTCCCGTACGATCATTGAAGTTAAGCAGCGTCGAACCATGTTAGCATATACATAGGGGCGCCGATCAGATCTAACAGGTACTGTAAGCTTCGACGCTAAACTGGTGTAATGGATAATGGCCCGGAATTGTTAATCAGGGAGCCGAGTTCCAATTCAGGTTGGGTTCAGTGTAATCACTTCTACGCAAATAAACTATGAATCCAACTCATTTCGCATTTAAATATTGTTTTCCGATGTTGAACAACGTCGAGCCTGGCCAAAACCTAGATGGGTGACCGCTTAGGAATATCAGGTGCTGTAAGATTCGATGTCTGTGTGCTTTAATGGCTCGGAATTGTTAATCGGAGATCCGAGTTCCAATCCCGGTAGGGTTAGGTTCATTGTATTCACGTGCAACTACCATTGGGAACTGTATTAACCCACTTCTTCTCCTTCTCCCATCTATGGGTTAATTAGTAAGACTTGTATCACTGAAACCATTATTATCCCCCCTCCAAAAAGTCTTACAATCTAAAATAGTTTCTGGATTTAAATAACTTGCAAGAGTTTGATAAACCGTGGAATCAATCAACAAGGAGGAAGCATAACTCAGACAAGTTTTACCCAATAATTGCTCGTTCGTGGAGCAGACTCCGCGCAGTTGCTTTGCTGGACACTACAATCTTAATCTCATCAAGTTAAGGCTTACGCCCACATCACGTTCTCGTACGATCAGAGAAGTTAAGCAATATCGGGCCTAGTCAGTACCTAGATAAGTAACCGCTTAAGAATATCAAGTGCTGTAAGCTTGGATGAGCGGGTGGTGTAATCGATGATGGATCGGAATTTTACTCGTTGAGCCGTGTTCCAATTCCCGTTGGGTTCATTGTATTCACTTACACGCAAATACCCTTGGCAAAACTATGAATCCAACTCTTTTCTCCAAGTTATGGATCTTTTGGAAAATGTCCAACTGTTTAATGAAATAAAGTGTAGAAAGGAAAAGCAATTTTTCTTAATTTTTTTTTTTTTTTTTGGAGTGGGGGAGGGAGATTTCTTAGCGTTTATTTTATTTTTAGAAGCTTTATTTGATTAGGAACATTTACCTCGTATTCATTGGTCTGTCTAACAACAGCGCCAGCGTACCACGTGACTTTAGCACGTGACTGTATGTAAAAATACTTCCGATTCAAATAAAATGAAATAAAATTCCAATCAACTTGAAATCGCCATTCGCTTTAGACACTCACTCTCTCACAGACACAATATGGGTGAGTATGCCTTGTTAGCTAAACATTGACGGACAGCGTTTCGAAGAAATATATATATATATATATATATATATATATATATATATATATATATATTTAAAAATAAATCGAAGAAAACTGAATTGTCACGTTGCCATTAACGAAACTTTTTGATTATCATGTTTCTCTTTTGAATATAAAAAAACAAGACTGTATTATAAAAATGTCAGTTTTTGCAGCAATGTTTACCGTTAGTAAGTGACTAATTTAATGTTGTATATATTTCTTTAGATTAAAACATCTCAGAGGGAAAAAATGAAATTTAATATTTAGTCAGTTTGTTTTCTTTTTTCAAATGCCAATGGTTTTCTTTTTCCTGAAATAAATTCTTTGAGAAATGACGGGAAAACTGTTACATTTACAAATCCCAATGAAACTTCCTTCATCGGGTAGAAAGCCGGCTCAACCCAACTAGGGTGAATACGGCTTGCCTACTGTGAAATTGACTCCCAATAAGATTTTTCCCGATCCCTAAAATCTTTACCTATTCAAGTCTGTCGTAAACCGTTATCTCCCCCGCATATCCATATAAACTGTACATCCAATTCTGTAAACCTCGAGAGACTCTAGGATCTTGTACGAGGAAAACCTCACTGTAAAAAAAAAATCACGTATTCTAGTGCTTTTAAAAAAAAAATTTACCATGTTCATATGAAATGTGGAGTATCTTTGCGATGTCCCATGCCGTGTGACATGGTTATATTTAATCAGCGTTTTGATTTCGTCAGCATCAACGACTGCCGGCCTATCGTAACATTCTAGGTCTGACAAATTAAAATTTCCACTTCTGAATCTAGCTTTTGAATTTCCACTTCTGAATTTTCTCAATCTTCTTGTGAAACGTACTTCTACGAATTCTTATCGCCGGTTTGGTTATATTATTTGATTTATATGCAATCATTCTTCGGAAAGGCATGAATCCACCGCTTCTCCTTTCTGCTATGGATTAATGAGTTAGACTTGTATTGGTAAACGTTATTATCCTCCAAAAACTTTTACAATTCAAAAATATTTTCTGTCTGTAAAAAAACTTGCAAAATGTTGATAAGTTGTAAAACACAAATCAGTCAATTCTGTTATAGACATTGTTAATTTGTTACTTTTGTAAAATTTTAATAGTACTGTAGCGTAGGGGGTGCGTGTTCCTTGAACGTCGAGAGTTACCAGTGTAGCGTAGGGAGCTGGTTAATGTTTCTTTGATTCGGCCTTGTGTCAGACTTAACCGAGCTCCCTACAGCTTACAAGTTTTATACAGAATTGTCATCAGAAGGTTTTCATCATTATCAGAAAGTTGGTTGTCGGCAGGCTGGAATATGTGGAATAGCGTAGAAGAGTGGAATAATAAAATATACATTTTTCATGTTAAAATAGAAATTTGTCAAAAGGAAAGAATAACAAGAATTCGTAGAAATTAATGTTCACTGAGAAAGTTAAGATATCAAGAGTTCTTACAAAAAGTTTGTAGTAGTAATTGTTGAAAGAGATAAGGAGAAAGAGAAAGAGGAAACTGTCCGAGTCTCTTGAAGTTGAAGCTACATTTTAGATGTGTGTCTCGCGGCTCCCAATGACTCTTTGACTGACTGACGCTGATGAAGTCCCTTTATTGTAATCTAGATATTTTCGCACTTACACGCGAAGTCCTTTTGGTCTTGCAAGTCGCTCCCATTGGTCAAAAATCATTTTAGCACCTACTTGCAAAATCTGGTTTCGACTTTTTTTTAAGCAGATGGTCAATCCTTTTTTCTATTTGGGAAAACCAAGATTTCACACATCGTTGTGAATTTTTGTAAAAGTGAAGTAGAAGGTTGATTTTAATTCATTTCTTATGCGCTACAGTACTTTCGAATCTTGACAAGTAAAATTAGTGCAAAATAAAATTTTGGCCGTTTTGACCTCCATACAATTGAAGCGTGGAACGTTACCGCTCTTTACCAGGAATCGACCCTTCATCGTATCGTCTCTCAACACGCGCCAATGTTCAAAGATAATCTCGATCTCTGACTTCTTTTTTGACACCAGACACATTTGCGCAATAAAAAAAAATCATATTACTTTTCACGGTATTTTAATTAAAAAGGCAACCCATTCTTTGCACAGTTGATCAATCAAGCACGTTAAATAAATTCTTCTGAAAGAATCGAATTTCTAGTTTACCGACATTTTTGGGAAGATCTTGTTTTAATAAAAAAGCTTTGCATTTTTATAAAAATGACAGAATTGACATATTTATGAAAATAGAATATCGACTTCGAAAATATCGTAATTCTGATTTTAAATAAACGAGGTAGTATTTTCTTTTGAACAAAAGAAAAACAGTAAAAATTAAGATTAAATTTAATTCGATGGTATATTTTTTTTAATGACACTCTCTCCATATTAAGTTCATCTGGTACATTCTGTTATTGGTTTGTGTATGTATTTCATTACATTTGCGTTATGTTATTACTTTTTATCATGCACGTATTTACTGCATCATCTTGGCTGTTCGCTTTTTTTTTTTTTTTTACTTATTTAGTGATGTAGTTTTATCTTTGAATAAACCCTTTGAATGTTGCGAGGAGTTTTAAAAATATCCAGAAAAGGAAGAAAGAAAAAGCATTTTTTAAAGAGTGCGACAATAAGACGTTTTTAGCGTGCTCACTGTTGAAAAAACGGTCGAGTAATGAACTTGACTTCTTATATAAAAAAAAAAAAACATACCAGGTCAAATTAGTTAGTATGAAGCTAGACGTGACCGAGGGAATGGGTGTGGAGAGTGTTTTATGAATTTCTTCTTAAAAAAACCCCCAAAAAAACTCTGTGTAAGGGCAATAAGTTTGTTCAAAATCTTTTTACGGGGACTTTTCCTAAAGTTGCGTCAGACAGTCTAATGGGCAAAGGTTGGCTGATCTATGCGCTATGTCACGCGTTCAACCAGTGTTTCAAAACGGAAGTAACCGAAGACAAATGCAAATATGGATGACCTTCCACCTCGATAAGCAGCGAACCCGGGTCGTCTGACTTTAAAGCTCCCGGAAAAGTTTCCGGAAACGTTGAAATGTGTTTCTGCCAAGTTCATGTCATATGTTTTTTGCACCGTCTAGCTCTAAAATTTAGGACGTATCTGATGGCAGGTAAAAAAATAAGCTAACTGGGAAAATGTGATAATAGATAATGACAAAAAGAGTATTTTTATGTAGACATGTTTATATTTTGTTGACAGCAAAACAATGAGTATTTTCTTTTTAATTAGTTTTCGGACACACTTCGTGTTGTAGCTTTCAACACTTATAATAACCATCGGCTAAACAAGACACATGCACATAGACACACACGCACAGAAACACACACACACACACACACACACACACACACACACACACACACACACACACACACACACATATATATATATATATATATATATATAAAATAAATTTCGATGTTCAAAACTGTTGAATGATCATTTCAATATGAAATCCCTAAGAGAGATTTCACATCTCATCGGCAACTACCACATTTCAAAATGAAATAATAAAGAAATTAAAAAATTGAAGGTTAAGAATTTCCCGGCGGAAGTAAAAAAAAAAATTACGTCGCAAAAAAAAATCGGTTAGCAATCAATGTCTATTTTTAGATTTTGGACAATTTTACTTTTAAGTTGAGTTGTAAGTGAAAAAATTTGAAAATTTGGCTTTGTCTAGCTTTACAAAGGGAAAGGAGTTAACGGATGGAATAGGAAGTGGTGTTTCATTGAGAAGTGGATTAAACAAAACAGAAAAATAGAGAGGAAAGGGTGAAGAAAGAGAAGGAAAAGAAAAGAAAAAAAGAAAAATTTCCATATTTTAGAGACGCTCAATACGTGTCAAACAAAACTAGCGTTTATAAATAGGTTAGAGTATTAGAAAAAATATTTTTAGAAAAAACATATTTAAGGGAAAAAGCTGATATATGGTTTAATTAAATTTAATTAAGTTAATCTCATTAATGATAAATCTAGATTTAAATAAAATAAAAATAAAAATAAAATAAAAAATAATAATAATAAAATAAAATTTAAAAAAAAATTTTTCTAAAAATTATTTTTAAAATTTTTATTAAAATTTATAAAAAATTAATGTTGTGAAAAAGATATATATGCTAGCAGAAGAAATCGGGGGTTATAAATATATATATATATATATAATATATATATATATATTTGCAAACTCAACGCATCATTTAAAATGGTTCTAAATTAAAATTTATTTCGATGGACGAATTTCATTTTGTTTCAAATAACCACTTTTAGATGATGTGTTGAGTTTTCCTTTATGTATATCATATTGCTTTGGATAATATCCATTGAGCTCTCCATACAGATCTTAATACTTTATATTAAATGAATATTTTTGGATTATCCTCTCCGTTTACGGATTTAGCATCATTGTAATCCTAATTTCAGATTTAAATTATTTTCAAGATGAGAAGAGATTTCTCTAAAATTGGAGAATATAATTATTTTTGTCGGGAAAAGTAGTCGAAGTGTTAAAAAATGGCAAATACAGATACAAGAATTCACTGGGTGCAAAATCCTTTTATTGGGAGAATTCCAGTCACAACACCTGCTTGTCAGTTGATTTTGACGATGTGTTACCCTAGGTCGAAATGAGGCCTTGACAATCTCCTGTGTACTGGGTTACTGGGATAGTTTATAAGAGCAGGCAGACAATAACAAGTCGTGAGTTTTTCACCCCTTCCCCTGAAAGTTGAAATGTTAAATGATATCGCTTACATGTCAAGATAGTAAGTCATATATATAGGGAGGGGTAAATAGAACCCCATTACTTAACGTTACCACCCAGTTGGAGTACTTGTTTAACAAAATCAGAATGAAAAGAAGAATTAGTCAGTCAACCCCAGTTGAAGGATGAGATAGAGTAGGCTCCCTAAACTTAGGAGAAGAGGTTGGAAATTACGGTCAGTCTGAAAAACTCACCTGCTGATAGAAATAAGAGGAAGACGATCAGAGAGAGAGAGAGAGTGAGAGAGAGAGAGA
>JBBBDQ010000416.1:1857500-1995000 GCA_037127315.1 Ascarosepion bandense
AGATCAGGATTGAAGTTATGAATCAATTGTCCAAAGTTCATGTTTCTTTTGCCTCTGTGAGATAAAGGTACTTTCGACTATCTGTCATTATCAAGAATCATCCAGAATCTATCTTACATATTTATAAATCTACCATTCATCCATGCTTTGAGTATGGTTGCCACATCTGGTCTGGTGCTTTTGCTGTACATTTAAAGATTCTTGATAAAATAAAAAAAGAATCTGCAATGTTATTGGTTCTGACCTGGCATCTCGGCTTCAGTCATCTTCGCTGCTTTGTGCCTTTTCTACAGATTCTTTCGTATATTCGATAAGCTTTCTTTAGTATCTAGACTTTATGAATTTAAGCACAGTACTAGATTGGCAATAATGTTTTATAATTTTACAGTTTGAAATCGCGAAATGTAACTTCAAGTTCTATGTTAACAGTTTCTACTCTTGCACTTCTCATTTGTGGAACTTTTTTTTTTCTTTTTTTTTTTTTGGTGGAACTCTGTTAGAGTTTTTGCTATGGGAAATAGTTAACCCCCCCATCCACCAAACTGGGTTCAAAACAATATGAAAGCATAAAAAATACATTTTTATAGTTCAAATACCAGTGATGCATTTTCATAGAAAATAAATCCCGGCAATATATTTTTGTAAGGAAAATTACTAATGCTCCCAATAAAATTAAATTTCAGCATTAAATGACCCATAAGGAGTTGATATGCCGCTAAACAAACAAACAAACTTTACTTTCTAATCAATTTACTTCTTCAAAAATTTAAATATCAGTTGTAATCGTCTGCCTTTTTAATAACTATTCCCTCCTTAATAGTGTGTGTGTGTGTGTGTTTGTGTGTGTGTGTGTGTATTTGTGTGTGCATTTGTGTGTGTGTGTTTGTGTGTGTGTTTGTGTGCTTGTGTGTGTTTGTGTGTGTGTGTTTGTGTGTGTGTGTGTGTGTGTGTGTGTGTGTGTGTGTGTGTGTGTGTGTGTGTGTGTGTGTGTTCTCAGTGACTCCTTCGTCGTTGTGGTATTATTGCCTTGCATGGGGTGAAATGAGTAAAAGCAAACAAGCAAATTCGATACGGTCAGTATTGTAAGCGAGATTTTTTCACTAAATAATGGCATTTTTTTAATGATGGAATTGTGTTGTGGGTCTTTGTCGCCAATTTATTGTGGAGCTGTGACGGAACTTTGCCGCAAAGTTCTAGTGACCGGTTTGTGCCGGAAGTAAGACACGCAACAAGAAAGTAGGTTCAAAACAGTGTATTAGTATAATAAGAAACAAGTTATTTAAAGGAAGTGTTAATAATAAGTAAATTGGAAATAAATAAATCCGAATTACGCTGCTTATTGTCTGACTAGTAGCTGTCGTCAACTGCCGTTAACCGACTTCGTTAACTGCTGTAAACTTCCCTTGTTAACTGCTCTCCGGAAGTTACGCAGGTAATCACATATAACAAGAGGAAGAGTCCATTTCTCGTAGGAGGGCACCATAACAAATTGGAAAACAGAAATCAGTTCAGAATGGCGTCATATTTAACGACTAAATGGAAAGCGTGTATCAAATACTAGTATGAGCTTTCTTTTTTTCGACAATGACTTTGATAATGTCATTAATTTCACTCCCAAGCAAGGCAATAAAGCCACCACGATACAAGGGAGTTACTAAGAGTTAGAGAATATGATAAAAATATACTATAGAGGAGAGAGGACAATAACAAATAAGAAGACAGATGAAAGAAGAAAACTACTGACATTGCATTTAAATTTTTGAACTTTAAAATTGACTGGGAGAAAAAATACCGGAAAACAAGTAGCGCAACAGAAGAAACTGTTAGCATAGAACTTACGGTTACTTCTGGGTATTTAACTATAAAAGGACTTTTCCTTTTCTGCCAAATTTCTACTGTAGTATTCTAGCATTCATAAAGTCCTAGTACCATAGAGGAAAGTTCATCAGAACAATTTCACGAAAGTATTTAGAGAAAAGTCATATGGAAGCGATGAAGGAGGTCAGGACTAATAACATTTCAGATTCTTCTTGAAAAATTAAAAAAAAAAAAAGAAAACTTGAACTAATTTTGAATATAACTAAAAAAAACACACAAAACAAAAAAAAAGTACACAAATATCTCTTTCTTTCTCTCTCTCTCTCTCTCTCTCTCTATATATATATATATATATATATATATATATATATATATATATAAATAGAGAGAGATTTCACTGCCTGATCATGGTGTATGAAACCCGGAATTTTATAGCTATTCAGTTGAAGTATGCTATAATAATAATAACTACATATTTATGCTCTACTTAGTATTGAGCACTTTTTAAAAGTAAATAACTGCTGAATGTACTTTTATTAGCATTAACCATTTATTATTATCATTATTATTATTATTATTATACATAAGATATAATATATAATGTAAAAGTTCTCTGCAAACATTTTACCATCCAATGTTTGGGAAATCGTAGAATCATTTTTATGACTCTTGCAACGAGGCAAATGCTTTACGAAAAGTTCAGAAGACAAGAAAATGGTTTCCACAGGAACTCCATGCCATGCAGCATTTCCGAATCTTCAGGACGAAATGCTTTCCCTACATTTCTTCGGATTCATTGGTAATTCTTGCATATGAACAAAATTCTTAATGTGCAACACTTCAGTGAGCAAATGATTCGTTTGAATGAGACATAGAAACAGAAAAGTATTTTTCTTAGACAAACAAAATCAACAACGCTTGGACAGCATAACGACGGTTGTCCTTATATTACTAGTCCGATGCTACAAACGAACGCAGAAATGGATGACAAGATATTCGACATGCAATCTGTTGACTAGAAATGGACTGTTCCCATTGCTATATATAGCAATGGTGGATTCTCTACAGGAGAGTCGTACCGAGTCACTAGACTGACGACTCTACGACACTGTCAGCCCTCTGCCTTCGGGTAGAGGGCGCTCTCTGCTTCCGAGCAGAGAGCAATAACCCAGTCGTGGTTCCGCCGAAGGGTAGAACCACGACTGGGCAAAAATAGACAGACATTTTTTGGCCCGGCTATATGGCCGGGAATACCCACTATAAAATGACCATGTGTCACATCCAGCCTACGTGGGAAGGCTAGTAAATACAGTCGTCGAGAGTCACTAGACTGACCACTCTACGACACTGTCAGCTCTCTGCCTTCGCGTAGAGGGCGCTCTCTGCTTCCGAGCAGAGAGCAATAACCCAGTCGTGGTTCCGCCGAAGGGTAGAACCACAACTGGACAAAAAATAGACAGACATTTTTTGGCCCGGCTATATGGCCGGGAATACCCACTATAAAATGACTATGTGTCACATCCAGCCTACGTGGGAAGGCTAGTAAATACAGTCGTACAGAGTCACTAGACTGACGACTCTACGACACTGTCAGCTCTCTGCCTTCGCGTAGAGGGCGCCCTCTGCTTCCGAGCAGAGAGCAATAACCCAGTCGTGGTTCCGCCGAAGGGTAGAGGCACGACTGGGCAAAAATAGACAGACATTTTTTGGCCGGGCCATATAGCCCGAAAATCCCAGATATAAACTGACCATGTGTCATATGTTGCCCTTACTGGGAGGGACAGCTAAATAATGAGTCGTAGAGAGTCACTTGAGAGTCTCTAATGAGTTACTGAAAAGTCAGTGCGAGTCATTGAAGAGTTAGTCACACTTCCGGTGGCGTACCGGAAGTAATCACGTATACACACGTCTTACGACGGATTGGACTATTGTATCTTTCTATTGTAAATATTACTAATCACTTCTGTACATACTAACCGTCTTTCCGCGGAATACAACTTATATTCTGATTCTGTTGTTGAGTTATTCATTTATACTTGGCGACATAACACAATCATTTTTTCAAAAGAAGCAATTTAATTGAACCGTAACGTGATGCCGAAGAAAATGTTTGAATCATAGAAAACGTTTATCATTTTAACAGGTTTCACTTTTATTAAAGCTTCATCAGAGAATGAGGTATGGATAAAAAGAAGAAATGCTGATATTTTTACTCTTGTTTTATTTGATGTTCATTGGTCAATCATGGTTCATGTGCATTCGACTTTTTCATCCCAACCTTTGTTTAATTTGTGGCGTTCTAAATTCAAGAAATTAATGAATTCCAAGTTAACGTGAAAACCCGTAAATATTGCTGTATACAGGGTGCGATTGATAAAATTCCGCCTACATTACACAAAATGAAAATAGCACTAGCATCTCACTTTAACAGATTCTTTTTCTACATACCGTATGCCCTCAGGACGTAGGCGATCGAGGCCTTCCACATGTCCCTATCCCTAGTAACTCTTAACAGGCTTTCTTCTGATACCCCTCTTTCACCCTACTCTCTCATTCATTTGCTCATGTTTTCCCTGTCTCTCTCTCTCTCTCTCTCTCTCTGACCTGCGAGTATCAGATTCTCCAAGTCCTCCTTCCTCATTACGTGTCCCAGGATCTTCAGCTGTCTTTTCCTAGTGTTTTTGTTTTATTTTATTTTTTTTCTCCAGCGAAATTGTCTTGTCTCTCAATACTCTAGTCAGTTTCTGGAATACATCCTTGGCCATGTCAATACGCCTTCGGATCTCAGTGTCGTAGTTTTCGTCCTCTGTTAAACCGATTCCAAGGTATTTAAATTTCAAAACATGCCTGATTTTTAGTCTCCCAGGCGTGTAGTTGACATTTTGGGTAATTATTTTACTGATAACCATGCATTCAGTTTTCTTGTAGTTTATTTGTCGTCATTACTTTCGGCTTTCTTTAGCTACCTTTGGAGTCATTTCTTTCAGCCTTTTTTAGCTACCTTTGTAGTCAATTCTTTGGGCTTTCTTTAGCTACCTTTCTAGTCAATTCTTTGGGCTTTCTTTAGCTACGTATGTAGTCATTTCTTTCGGCTTATTTTAGCTGACTTTGTAGTCATTTCTTTCGGCTTAATTTAGCTACCTTTGTAATCATTTTTTCAGCTCTCTTTATCTTTTGTGGTTTCCTTTCCGTGTCTGCTATCAGCACTGTATCATCTGCGCATCTTATATTGTTCAGATTGTTGCCTCTAATGAAGAATCCTGGCATGAATTTTCTCGCTGTATAAGTTGAATAGATCTGGTGAGAAGACACATCCTTTTCTTACACCCTTTTCTATCTTTGTATATCTGCTGGACTCATTTACTGTCCGTATGCGAGCGATTTGTTGCCCATAGATGTTCTTGTTTATTCTAATGCCATTCCTGAATATATGTAGGTTGCCGAGCATCTCTATCAAGTCTTTGTAGCGTATTTTGTCGAATACTTTTGGGTAGTCTATGAAATACGGGTACATGTCCTTCTGCATTTGTGTTGCCCTTTCTGATAACAATGTATGAAAGAGTAAATTTATTCAATAAAATTGCCTATGGCTTCAATCACGACCTCCAGATGACTTCGGAATCTTCTGCAACTCTTCTAGACAGTCTCCTTGTTAAGGTGGTGAATCCTACCATAATCCTTGCTTTCAGTTCATCTTTGGTGTTACAAGGAGTTTTGTTGGTCCCTCGCTCAACTGCACCCCTAACAGTCAACGGATTTGTAGTTGAGGAAGTTGGGTGGCCAGATTATCAGGTGATAAACGAGAATTAACTCAGAATTTACTTGCAGGAATGAAAGCATCGATGCCGGCTTTCACTCAGGAGGAGACCTCAAAGTCGCAATCTTGAACATGGTGACTGGAAATATTGTTCCAAAATTATGAAGCAAATCACTGAACGAGTCTTAATCTGCACGTTGATAACAAAAGATATTTCATAAGTAGAAAGTTCTTGAATGGAAGGAGAAGAGAAAGCGACTTTTACAGCAAGGCTAGAAAATAAACTGATTGTTGGATCTAGCTAGTTCAAGAGTAAAATGGTGGGACCGAATTACCAATCTAGTAATACGCTTAAATTCATGCAGTCGAAGCACTAAGGAGAAAAGCTCTTCAGAACAATTGCCATAAAATATCTGTAGAAAAAAAAATCAAAGTGAAGCCACGTTACATCGGTGAAAACGTGACAGAAGTCGATATGCCAGATCAGGATAATTATATAACAGACCTTTTTTGAAGTTTAAGAATCTTGAGTTATATAGTAGGCGCACAAGCCCAGATATATGGCAGCAATATTCAAAGCTCAGACGAGTGGTTGATTTATAAATGTATAAAAGGAATTCTGACGAGAAAAAGTGTCTGGAACGTACAAAACAAACTTTCCTAGTAGTCTACTTCCAGGAGTTAGGCGATCAAGGCCCTTCACGTCTTCTAATCACTGTTGGCTCTTTCTCCTGTTACCCCACCCAAACTCCGTTCTACCATCCACTTGCTTAGGCTCGTCAAGTATGTTACACGCTGTTTCCTCCTGTCTCTCTTTCCCTCTATCTGACCTGTGAGTATCAGATTCTCCAAGCCCTCCTTCCTCATTACATATCCCAGGAACTTTAGCTGTCTTTTCCTGATGCTCAGCATTAATTTCCTTTTCGTTTCCATCCTTTCTAAAACCTCAGGTGCTCGATCCATGATATACACAATATCCTTCTGCAGAACCACATTTCAGTTGCTTCAAGTTTTTCCGAGCAAACTTATTCAATATAATCACCCCACTTCATATCAGTGGAAAATATGAGGCCAAGAAATTGCAATGCGTTGCCGTCCTGATGCTTGACAAAAAAGATTCTCAATGATGATTAAATAAAAGCACTTTCGTCTTGGAGTCCGTAAAATTTACAAGTAATTTTTTACCCCAGTTAACCAATGATTGTAGATCATTTTCGAGAGCATTTGCCAGTTTTATTTCTTTTTTTCTTTGCTACTACATATATGTCCGGAGACGTACCTGAGCTCGCCAAGAAGGCCAGCATGCGAAATCCTATCAAACGCCTTCGAGATATATAAAACCATAGCCCGTGGTTATCAATCAGTGCGTAGATAATATAAATATGTTCTATTAATAGAGGAGTTTGCCTGAGAGGTGAGCGGCAAGATATATCTACAGACACTACCACGTTGTAGGAGTTGACAGACACGACATTGTTCCTGGGAGGAGGTAAAGAAGAGATTATGCTGAGAAGAACGTGTCCCTCAGAATTACGAGAGAAACGTATACATTCTTTTGAAACATCTACTAGGTGATCAATTTTTGTTTTGTTCCCCGAAGGCCTTTACCCCTTCTATTCTTTCCAAAACATTCTTAATTCCGCGCAAATCTATATGCTGAACTCAAATCGATAATTGTTTATTGAAGAAACCTACCTTTTTTTCATGATATCGGCCAGAAATAAATCGGACTATATTTCACCCCTTCCATCTGATTCACCGCTGAATGACATGATGCGTAGGATACATATTTCGGCCGATTTACTCCCGTTGAACAATTACTCCGCGATTTGTTTGGTTTCGGAACTCATTTTCCGCGTAATCGCCAAAAGGAAGTAAAAAGAGCGAAAAATCGTAAAACTACGCGTGAATTCAGTCTGCAGTGAATAACATTTTTAACCGTGGTTACGGGGTGAGATAAACAGCGATAAGAAGTTCCATATTTTTCTGCTAGATAAAATGAAAAAAAGGTAGGTTTCTTCAATAAACAATTACCGAATTGAGTTCAGCATATAGATTTGCACAGAAATAGGGATGTTTTGGAAAGATTTGAAGAGGTAAAGGCCTTCGGGGAAAAAATTTTTTTTTCTCTATTTGGTTTCGTTTTGCCATCAATCTTTTTTTTCTCTCGTCGATTAAAACGTTTCCCAGATATTTCAATTTCTGTATTTGATTGATCTTAACGTTACCTATCCCTTGTTCGCATGTTGGACGTTTCTTCTTGCCGACAGCCATATTGTCTGTTTTCATGCAATTAACAACTAGTCCTTTCTTTTCAATTTCCTTTACTACTTTGTCTACGAATGGCTACAGTTTTATTTCTGTATTTGTCATCAACACGGTGTCATCTGTGCACTTTACCTTATTAAGACTGTGAACACCATTAAAAAACCTCGGCAGGACATGTTGTTCTCTTAGAATTTCCTCTAGTCGGGTATTACTTTTTAAACTGCAAATTATAAATATTAAGTCCTTAAAAATTTGCTCAAATTCCATAAAGCCCCTGAATTTTACCACTCGTCTGAGCTTTGAATATTGCTACCATATATCTGGTCTTGTGCTCCTACTATATAACTCAAGATTCTTAAACTTCAGAAATTGTCTGTTATATAATTGATCCTGGTCTGGCATATCGACTTCTGTCACTTTTTCACCGACGTAACGTGGATTCACTTTGATGTTTTTCTACAGATATTTTTATGGCAATTTTTTGCGCTTATGATTCCTGTGCGTTTGGCTTTCAAACATGGGAAAACACATAAAATCATAAAACGATTCTAATTTAAAAACTAGTATTCTGATCAATCATGTGCTTGTAAAATCTGTACACATCGTTAAGCAATTCGTTACCATGTGTCGAGTTTCTCACACAAGGGGAAGAACTATTATTAACCAGGCCGAAAAAAATGACTTCAGATTCTACAAGTTATGCTCGTGAAAATTCGATATCACGTTTGTTCTTCCGTGAAGAGTCGAAATCGATCAGTTGATGTCAATTTTTCGGCAAGGAAGACGCGTGTCTTTGATCTTTTTCTTGAGCTTCACACACACACACACACACACACACACACACACATACGCACACGCGCACATGCGCACATACACACATATATATATATAAAGCAAGTACATGTGTTGGCTTGACGATCACATTATCAAGATGTCTTACACTCCATTTGTCAGATACATATTCTATTACACAACATTTGATGACATATTCATGTCCACCTTTACAATACAAGAAAATAGTTGTTGACAACACCAATATACTACACCAGGAAAATAATAAAAAAAGCCTTTAAATTTTCGAGGCCCTCTATACAAAAAATAGAAAAAAAAACTCAACAAAATTTATTACGAATAAATACAGCAATACAATAAAGTGCATATAACATTTAATACTTTTTACATTTATACCAATTTATGGTCATCTTCTTTATATCGAAATGCTTGTTTTGCGATCCATAAGTACAATGCATAAATTTAAAATTATTTTTTTAAAATAACAGAGAGTGTTTGCACGTCTTTTAAAAAATGCAGATTTTATCACAGTTACAATAAGATTATTTTTGTGAATTACTTCTGAAGATAATCTTAAAAAGATTGTAAGCAATCAAGTTAAAAAACTTACGAAAATTATGTTGCCATCGTTGAAGAATTTCATCTCATCAATAAAGAAATTGATAAAAGATTACAGAACTAGAAAGGATCAACATAAAATAAGTAGACACAATATATCAATATTATTCAATGAAACATGTTTGAATGAAGATATCTTGGTGCCTTCCTTGATGAATTTCATCTTAACATCAAGAAACTGATTAGACAACTGGAAAGGACCCGTATAAAAATAAGTAGACACAAT
This sequence comes from Ascarosepion bandense, assembly GCA_037127315.1. NCBI lineage: Eukaryota > Metazoa > Mollusca > Cephalopoda > Sepiida > Sepiidae > Ascarosepion > Ascarosepion bandense. The sequence continues at coordinate 1,866,980 of JBBBDQ010000416.1, forward strand.
ATGTCTATATTATTCAATGAAACATGTTTGAATGAAGATATCTTGTTGCCTTCCTTGATGAATTTCATCTTAACATCAAGAAACTGAGTAGACAACTGGAAAGGACCCGTATAAAAATAAGTAGACACAATATGTCTATATTATTCAATGAAACATTTTTGAATGAAGATATCTTGGTGCCTTCCTTGATGAATTTCATCTTAACATCAAGAAACTGAGTAGACAACTGGAAAGGATCAGTATAAAAATAAGTAGACACAATATGTCTATATTATTCAATGAAACATGTTTGAATGAAGATATCTTGGTGGCTTCCTTGATGAATTTCATCTTAACATCAAGAAACTGAGTAGACAACTGGAAAGGATCAGTATAAAAATAAGTAGACACAATATGTCTATATTATTCAATGAAACATTTTTGAATGAAGATATCTTGGTGGCTTCCTTGATGAATTTCATCTTAACATCAAGAAACTGATTAGACAACTGGAAACAATCAGTATAAAAATAAGTAGACACAATATGTCTATATTATTCAATGAAACATGTTTGAATGAAGATATCTTGGCGGCTTCCTTGATGAATTTCATCTTAACATCAAGAAACTGATGAGACAACTGGAAACAATCAGTATAAAAATAAGTAGACACAATATGTCTATATTATTCAATGAAACATTTTTGAATGAAGATATCTTGTTGCCTTCCTTGATGAATTTCATCTTAACATCAAGAAACTGATTAGACAACTGGAAACAATCAGTATAAAAATAAGTAGACACAATATGTCTATATTATTCAATGAAACATGTTTGAATGAAGATATCTTGGCGGCTTCCTTGATGAATTTCATCTTAACATCAAGAAACTGATTAGACAACTGGAAACAATCAGTATAAAAATAAGTAGACACAATATGTCTATATTATTCAATGAAACATTTTTGAATGAAGATATCTTGTTGCCTTCCTTGATGAATTTCATCTTAACATCAAGAAACTGATTAGACAACTGGAAACAATCAGTATAAAAATAAGTAGACACAATATGTCTATATTATTCAATGAAACATGTTTGAATGAAGATGTCTTGATGCCTTCCTTGATGAATTTCATCTTAACATCAAGAAACTGATGAGACAACTGGAAAGGATCAGTATAAAAATAAGTAGACACAATATGTCTATATTATTCAATGAAACATGTTTGAATGAAGATCAATAACGTAAGTCCCATACGTGATACATGCTTGGGTGATCAACTCCCTTTTGATCCATGACTGACTAGGCAGAATATTTTCCTATGGGTTAACATTTCTTTCTGCGGTAGACTGGTTGCCAACTAAGAAAGCCTAGGGAACCCAATCTGTCCTGCTATTCACTCCCTAGCTGGGGGAGAAGAAATGGTTTACTACCTTTATCAGGTATATTTGCGCGTTAGTCAATGAAGATATGCTGCATAAATAAGCACACAAACACACACACATTATATATATATATATATATATATATATATATATACTACCGGCTATAATTATTAGGCCACCCCAGTTTTGTGTTTTAAAAACGATGTATTTCATACTCTTTTTAGTATTTATTGCCAAGTGGATAATTCTAAATGAAAATAGAATGGTTCTGTTGTTAATATTGCACAATAACATGTACACCAATCGAACTGTTCTAGTGTCTAGATTTTGTTATCTCTTCTCTATGCTAGTCTCTTCTTTTTATTGGCTGGTCGAAGCAAAGGCTTCCTGGCTGCCTTGTACAATTTTGCAAAAAATAATAACAAAACCATTCTATTTTCATTTAGAATTATTCCACTTGGCAATAAATACTAAAAATAGTATGAAAACCATCATTTCTTTTTAAAACTGTGGTGGCCTAATAATTATGGCCGGTAGTGTATATATATATATATATATATATATATATATATATATATATATATAGAGAGAGAGAGAGAGAGAGAGAGAGAGAGATAACAAATCTACAGGTTGCGATGGGTAAATTGTCGATATTTGTCTTGTAAAATGTTGCAAAGTAATATAAACAAAAGAACCATTCTATTTTCATTTAGAATTATCCACTTGGCAATAAATACTAAAAGTAGTATGAAAAACATCATTTCTTTTCAAAAAACTGGGATGGCCTAATAATTATGGCCGGTAGTGTATGTATATATATATATATATATATATATATATCATACGGAAGTGAAAGACTAGATATATTAAAGCCCACTGTTCATGCATATATATGCATATACAGTTGTGGAAAGAATTATTCCCCAATTATTAATTCCAGAATTAGAAATAAAGCTGCGAAGCTTCAAATGTTTATGGGAAATTCATGTGCATTTATTAACAAATTATGATAGAATGCATTTGAAAAAATGTTCCGTGATACCCAGAACAATTTTTTTTTATTTTAATGCCAAACACTAATACAAAAAATACCCCCACCCCCCCCAAAAAGTTCTAATATGTGACAAAATGATTGGCCCTCCTGCCTCACTAATCAACTGGTAACCTTTATTCTTGGATATTACTATGATTACCATTTTTGTTCGTGCCTCACAAACTCACTAGACACACTGATTGACTATTTTGCTCTATTCTTCCTTGCCATTAGTTTCTAGGTCCTCCAAATTCGAAGGATTTATTTCTCTTACATTTTTTTTCAAATATGCCCAGAAATTTACAATGGCGTTTAGGTCAGGACTTTGAGCAAGGTACGCCGATACCTTAATTTTGCTGTCATCTAAGTATTTTGTAAGAGTTCGAACCATGTGTTTCTGGTCATTGTCCTGCTAGAAAAAACAGCTTTCGTGCACTTTTATATTACAATTTTTAAGAATAGCCAAATACTTCTCTTTATCCATGACTAGCATTATAGCCCGGTATTGCCCATGCAACTCAGAACATTTTAGTAATAGAAGACCTTGTTCTTCTGTTTTGCGTAAACGTGATTTGATGCTATGTGTGACGTTGTGAACAACATTGCGTTTGTTTTTTTGTTTCTTTGTTGACTAAATGAATTTAACATAAAAATAAAAATTATTTATTTTGTTTTACTGAAATTAGAAATATAAAAACTATTACGCTCTCAGTCGCGTTTGACACTTGTGATTTGATTTCTGTGACGTAATTCAGCAACCATCTTAGATCTTGGATGTTTTACGGAAATAGCCCGGTATTACCCATGCAACTTAGAACATTTTAGTAATAGAAGACCTTGTTCTTTTGTTTTGCGTAAACGTGATTTGATGCTATGTGTGACGTTGTGAACAACATTGCGTTTGTTTTTTGTTTCTTTGTTGACTAAATGAATTTAACATAAAAATAAAAATTATTTATTTTGTTTTACTGAAATTAGAAATATAAAAACTATTACGCTCTCAGTCGCGTTTGACACTTGTGATTTGATTTCTGTGACGTAATTCAGCAACCATCTTAGATCTTGGATGTTTTACGGAAATAAAACGTCGGAATACAAATGAAATATAAAGGCTCATTTTTATTTATTTTTGATAAAAAAATATTTTAGTCTCATTTGACACGTGTGATTTGGTTTCTGTGACATAATTCAGCGACCATCTTAGATCTTAGATGTTTTACGGAGCAAATGTAAACAATCAGCTCCATTGGCCAAAAAGTGCGAAAGGGAAAATTGCTGAACTTAAACTCAAAAAGTATGTGTCGACCTGGCTTCCCTGGAGATATGTGTCTCTAGAAAGTTTGAATGGCGTAGCTTAAAAAATGTAGGCGTGTATAGGGAACCGACTCTCAAATCGCCTTTTATATATATAGATAAAAAATCTATAACTCTGAATATGATAGATCAAAACTTCTTAAAATTTCACAAGTTATACGAAACTAAATACGAAATCAACTACTTGTGGTAAATTCAGTAAGTACTTGCAAATATTTGCATTTCCTTAGAAAATATGCAAATAATCAGTGGAGTGGGGGCGAATAATTCTGTCCACAACTGTAAGTATATAATGTCTTCTCTTTTAGGGTGGACGACCAAACTAACAGGTGTTGTTATTTGATTGAAGTTTACACTGCCAATAGGTATAAAGTATGTTCAAAGACCGCGCTCAAGGGAAACTCTGATAATGAATCGTAGTCTTTAGTGCAAGTCTTTAACCCCCCCCTCTCTCTCTCTCCCCCCCCCCTCTCCCCCCCCCCCCTCCCCCCCCCCCCCCCCTGAATTTATTCTTTGATTATATCGATTTATGCTGGCCATTTTTGAATCGCTATAGCATAACTGGTCACAGATTAAAAAGTCATGGTCGGATGCGTCATCATAAATTTTGTTACTGAGCTACTCTCTGGAGAAAGAAGCTTCTAGTCGTGACTTTCAAGATGAACATGGATCTACACCAGGTGCACTTTGATCTTATTAACAAAAGTTCCCACTTGAAGCAAGTCGTTTGGTTTCAAGTTCAGCAAACAACCGGTAATATTACCTGTGTAATCTCTCCTCGAGGAAAATACGAGTTTTGAACCTGTTAATTTTACGAAACAGACACTGCGACCATCAAAACTTCAAATCCGAATGAAAATAATAGGTATGTGCATGTAGCGTAGGAGGAATTTCTCTTAGTGTCTACATTTGAAATAACCTCTGACCTTTTGGTTTAAGTGTTTATCTTCTTTCCCTTCCTTTCACAATCTGAAGCCTTGTCACCTTAGCTACTGAATATTTTTTATGTCTTATTTTTTCGTTAACTCTCCCCCATGTCTACCCCATTTTACCTTTCTTTTTCGTTTCCCCCACTACTTCTATTTCTTTGACACGGTTAAATTTTGATTTTCAATTCTTTAATACAGACGTAATTGAAATTGGGCTTCTTCTGGTATGTGAATTTTGTACTACATTTGAATTAATAAAATTTTTGTTTTTGATCACTGCTGAAGAAGCAAGAATTTTCTCACTGAAATAGTTACTGAACAAATGTAGAATTCGGAATTTATATATATATTCCCTCCTGTCACACTCAGGAAGGGTAACTTGTGAGGAAACAGCTAAAAATACTTTCAAATATTTTGCCATCATTTTTTACAGAAAGGTACACTCATATTTTATATATTTTCAGCAGATTTACAAAGATAGAAAGAGGCATAAGACAAGGATGTATCTTTTCACCGGATCTGTTCAACTTGTACAGCAAGAATATTTTGAGGACTATAGATGCTGCACCAGGATTTGTTATCGGAAGCCACAATTTGAACAACATAAGGTATGCAGATGATACAGTGCTGATTGCAGACACGAAAAGGAAACTACAAGACCCCCTACAGAAGGTAGCTGAGGAGAGTGACAAAAAAGGAGTACAAATAAACTGCAAGAAAACCGAATGCATGGTCATCAGCAAAAAGAACAACCCAAAATGTCAAATACAGGTGAGGGATACTAGAATCAAGCAAGTACAAAAATTTCAATACCTAGAAAGTGTTCTAACAGGAGATGGAAAGTGCGACACAGAGATCTGAAGACGAATTGGCATGGCAAAGGACGTGTTCCAGAAGCTGAGTAAAGTACTAAGACACAATAAAATTTCACTAGAAACAAAGAAAAGAGTGCTAGATTGCTGTGTGATGTCAGTTCTTCAATACAGCAGTGAATGCTGGAAAATATCATCAAAAATGAGGACAAAACTGGAAGCAGCGGTTCTACAGAAGGATGCTGCAGATATCATGGACAGAGCATGCGAGCAATGATGAGATTTTGGAAAGAATGGTAATGAAAAGAAAATTAATAGTGAACATCAGGAAGAAACTACTGAAGTTCCTGGGACATGAAATGAGGAAGGAGGACTTGGAGAACCTGATACTGACAGGCCATATAGAAGGAAAAAGAGACAGAGGAAGGCAGCGGATAACATATTTGAAGGACCTAATCAGGTGGATGATAGAACAAGGGTTGTGTGGTGTAACAGAAGAAGGCGTGCTAAGAGCCACCAGGGATAGGGAGACGTGGAGAGCCATGATCACCTACGTTCTGAAAGGACAAGACACATAGAAGAAGACACACACACACACACACATATATATTTTCTAAACATATATTGTTAAATATAACACACAATGAATGTCGGTTATGTTTAATCATGAGTCGTTCTAAACATTGTATATTGGCTTTAATTTCAGGTGAAAATAAAGACAAAAATTGTCCAACATTCAGATATTTTTTTATTATGCTGGTTCCAAGCTTTCGACTCACACGAGCCATCTTCAGAGAGGTTACAGGGACATTAACATAAAGACATCCACCATTAAAGATGATTTTATCTTGTTTTGACATAAAACATTGCTATGCAATGATAAAAGTCACCGAATAGCAGACACAGCTCGTAAATTTGTGATGCAGTTCTATGACGTCACACCGCGTGAGAAAGCGAAATGTTAACAGAACCATATGTCTAAATTCAATGTAAAGTGTTTTGACCAGATAGGTATGTGATTTTATGAAGTGTGGGTTGCTTTGATTTAATGTAGATTACCTCCAATATCTGAAAGTTCTTTTTACTGTATGTGTGAGTATTATTGTGTTATCGATTAAAATCTGTCTAATATTAACTACATGGCTATGTTTTTCTAAGAAATGTTGTTTAATTTAACTATGATCAGAAAAGTGGCAGGCAAGTCTACGGAAGAGCGTGGTTGTAGTAAAATCAGTATATGTAGTAGGTTTATTATTAGTACCGGAGATATAATCTTTGAACGGACATGTAAATTGATGCACTACATTGGGTTTCTGTAGAGGATTTACATATATATAATCCTGGCTGGAAGCAGTCGCATGTCTAACCGTGCTGATGAGCTGCGATACAGCGAAACAGGACTTCATCCAGATGACTATATATATATATATATATATATATATATATATAGAGAGAGAGAGAGAGAGAGAGAGAGAGAGAGAGATGTCCGGTTTAGTATAACCAAGAAGTTTTTCACGTCTAAACCAATCCTGTACATATAAAAATCTACCATCTGCCCGTGCATCAAACACTGCTGCCATATCTGGTCGGATGCTCCTGCTATTCCTCTAGGTGTCTTTGACAAAATCCAACAGAGAATCTTTAATGTGATAGATCCCGATTTGGCAGCTCGGATACAGTCACTTTCTCACCGGTGCAATGTGGCTTCCCTGTGTCTCTTCTATAAATACTTTCACGGCTTCTGCTCCAATGAACTTAACACCCTGGTGCCCCTATATATGAATTTACTCGAGCCACAAGATTAGCAACTAGGTCCTACCCTTTTACTGTGAAACCAATAAAATGTAAATGCAAATTCTACTCCAACAGCTTCTTTTCTCGCACTTCCCACCTGCTGAATTCCTTTCCGGTTACTTACTTCCCTGACAGCTCCAATCACCAAGGATTTAAATGTAGAGCCCATAGTCATCTCCTATCTCACTAACTTGCATCCTCTCTCTCATGCTTTTTCTCCGTCCACCCCACTCTCATCAGTATTCTCATACTTCTCTTACCCACTTCCCGACACCCCCTATAACCTGTCACTCTTTCTCAAAACTTTTCTGTAAAATCTCCTGCAAAACAGTAGCAGCCTTGCTTGGGGCGATATGATTATAAAAAAAAAACTTCCTATACTATTATAATGTAGATTTAAAGTGGGGGATCAATTCTACATTACAATGAATATATGACTTGATCCCTCACTTTATGGCCACATTTAGTTATCCTTCTCTTACCCACTTCCTGACACCTCCTATAAACTGTCACTCTTTCTCATAACTTTCCTTCTATGTAACCCCCCTGCAAAACAGTGGCAGTAAAATGCCTTGCTTGGGGCGATATGATTATAAAAAAACTTTGTTTGATTTCATTCCTTTTATGAAAAGAAGAAACGGACAGAAAGTGTGTGTATTTGTTTATGAATAAGAGAGTGTATGAGTGTGCGTGTGAGTGATATATATATATATATATATATATATATATATATATACAGTTCCGAAACTAGGGCGGCATCGATTTTAGCCATCAGTTCTGTGCATCTGGCAAAAGTAGGACAACAAAAAAGTGATTCAATAAAACTTAGGTTTATTTTCTCTCCTGTCTTTTTTAACATCACAATATTTTGATGATGAAACATAATATCTAAAAGAATCTAATATCGATTGTCTGGTATCAGCTTCAGTGCGATGACTGAATATTTTACAAATTTTCTCACAGTAAAGATAGGCATTAACCAATATATAAGCAACATTTTCAGGATAGCTTTTGATGGTAAATACATCAAGGAAAATTCATTCTATATCGTTTTTTTTTTTTTCAATGACTTTTACATTGCATAAAAACTTACTATTTGTTTATACTTTTTAGATGAAGTAATGATGAAGTAATATTTACATTATTTACATTGTTCGGACAGTTGTCCTCATCTTTATTGTCATGTTTACGATGTTTCGGACATTGTAAGCTCCGGTTTTCTTCAGGTTCTAGGAATTTTTACGAAACGTGTATTGGTTTTCTGTGTTGGCCAATTCACATTCACTTTTTCATTGGAAGGTGCTGGTGTCTGTTTACAGCAGGTCCTGCAGACCATCGCTGTGTAAACAACGAGAATGTTTGCTAGGTTTTGCTGTGATCTCTAGCAGTTCATTACTTCTTTCCCATCATGGACCATTTAATTTGTCACAAGTTTTACATTTTACGTTAAGTTCTCCCAATAAAAAACTTTGACAAGCGAGAGTGAAACCAGTTGTTTACTTTTTCTTTTTTTAATATATATATCTATATATATATGTGTGTGTGTGTGTGTGTGTGTGTGTGTGTGTGTGGATTCTAGTTGAAAAACCACACAAAATAATAAATAACAAAAGCAGATATGGAGATAGAAACTATAAGTTATATTGGACAAAAATATACAAACTGGAACACAGGTTAGTCAATTCGGGAATAGTAGGAATACTGTTAGTAGAAACCAATATATACAGTCTTGTAGTGAAGAAGTATGTTCGGGTAATGAGTCTATATCCAGAACAACTCCAACTTATTATACACCAAATTACTGACCAGCTAAGTGACTGTACAACTGCACAACTACTCCTTTACAACTACATTATTTAGTTGTCCCTCCCACTAAGGGCAACATGTGACACAGGGTCAGTTATAAGTGGGCCAAAAAATACCTGTCTATTTTTGCCCAGTCGTGATTCTACCCTTCGGCGGAACCACGACTGGGTTAGTGCTCTCTGCTCGAAAGCAAAGAGTGCTCTCCACCCGAAGGCAGAGCGCTGACAGTGAAAAAGGTAGCTACTTTACAACTACATTATTTAGCTGTCCCTCCCAGTAAGGGCAACATGTGACACACATGGTCAGTTTATGACTGGGATTTCCGGGTTATATGGCCCGGCCAAAAAATGGCTGTCTATTTTTCCCCAGTCGTGCTTCTACCCTTCGGCGGAACCACGACTGGGTTAGTACTCTCTGCTCGGAAGCAGAGAGCGCCCTCTACCCGAAGGCAGAGAGCTAACAGTGAAAAAGGTAGCTTTTTGCAACTACTTCCGTTCTCTGTTTAGGCAGGGTTATAATACACATCAGGCGAGTCCATTTTTATGTGCAAGAAGGGTGCTCCCCAACAATATATATATATATATATATATATATATATATATATATATATATATATATATTATCCTCATTATATATATATATATATATATATATTATCCTCATTATGCCCTCAAACATACAAACTATAACTCTTAACGCAATACTTAAGTTCTGTACCACAAAAAATCTATTTGAATATATATCGTTCATTCAGCAATGAATTAGAACACTCTCAGCTATTGGGCGTGCATAATGATAATATACACGCTAAAAGTCTGCTTCCTTCTACCGAGCGCCCATAGATCAGAGGTAGAATCGCCGACTGACGCCAATTCGGTTGGGTTTCAATCCTGGGTTAAAAAGCAATCAGAGTCTAACCGTACTGATGACCTGTGATACAGCGAAACAGATCTGTCTGCGGTTGACTATATATATATATATATATATATATATATATATATATATATATAAATTCATTTCACTCCAGACAAGGCAGAAATGTCACTGAAGTGCAAGGGTTTACGGTGAGAGAAAAAAATAAGGTAAATGAGATGTCAAAGAAAGAACAAAAGATAGATAGGAATCAAGTAGTTTAAATGCGAGAAAAGAAACTGTATTAGTAGAAGAGACACTTACATTTAACTCTTTCAAAGTTAAAAGAGCGGGACCTGGATGCCAGTCTAGTAGCATGAGTAAATACATGTGCTTGGGGTACTAGAAACAAAACACTCGTCAGAGCAGTTTCCATGAAAAAACTTGTAGAAAAGACAGGGAATCCACATCACATCGGTGATGAAGTGACAGAAGAGGGGCTGACAAGTCAGGATCGATTATATTGCAGATACTTCTTTGGATTTTGTCGAGAACCTCAAGAAAAATAGCAGGAACATCTGACCAGATATGGCAAGAGTATTCATGGACGAATGGTAGATTTATAAATGTGCAAAATGGATTTTGACGAGAAAAACTTCCTCGCCCAACAGAGTGACCCAACCTTCCTAGCAGTAGATGCAGCTATAGATTAAAGGCAGTCATTTTCTTTGAGGTCGTTTGAGAGAGTGAGGCCAAGGAGGCGCAGTGCATTGCTCTCTAAACGACAAGCGTCATCCATTCTAATGGTAGACAGGAATGATTCTTTATGGTGGTTAAAGGAAATCAACTTAGTTTTGGAGACATTAAAATTTACTAGCCATTTCCAACCCCATTCAATCACAGATTAGAGCCCTTTTGAAGGGCAGAAGCCAGGTTTACTTTGTCAGTTTTAAGTGGAAGACATATTTAGAATTTAATGTTGTCTGATGCAAGAAAAAATCATTTGTTTTTTTTTCCTTGAAAGATTTTATACAGAATAAACTTTAACTATTCAATGTATTTTGTAAAACATTGCTTCGAATTTTATTTTTAGTAAGATACTAGTAGTATATCCCGGCGTTGCTCGGGTGTAATAAAAGCTTTAAAACTAATCCATGGTCCTGGAGCTCAGACTCTTTGGACGTTGGCACGAAAGACTAAAAAGCAATAGTTGTTTCAAGTTAAAGCGAAACCGTAGACTGAAAGAAAAATGAATGGATGTAAGTTCAATTTTGATTTCCTGCTATCGATATCAAATAATTTTTTTCATCGGAAACTGAATTTTGAAGGCTAAATAAGTCCTCTGAGTAAATGGTATCATGGCTGAGACTAAGAACTACAATTATACCTACTTAGAGCCAAACCTGAAGCAAAAACTAAAATAAAAGGGCTGAAAAAATAGACATACAGGCAGATAAACAGACACACACACACACAAACATCTTGCCTTTTATATATATATATTATCGATTTTCTGCACTATTGTAAGAACTGCAACCTTGAAACTTCTGAATATCGTTTCTTATGTCTTTGTCTATGAGTGTATCAAATTTGATTAAAATCAGACCACTCCTTCTATAACCCGATTTTTCGATTATTGATTTTCGATATTTATCGGGGGTACCTCGACACAAAACCTAGCTAAGAAGACTCGCAGACGCTTATAGTACAACTGTGTAAAATTTCAAGAAAATCGGTTCAGCCGTTTCGGAGTCTATATGTAATGGACACACACAGACAAAGTTCCATTTATAAATAAGTTTAGATAAAGAAAGCTTTGAATGAAATGCTCATCGAAATATCTGATTTGCATAAAGTTGAATTCAAATGAGAATTTCAAATACTAAATGGATTTTTAACAACGAGCCTCAAAAATTCCCTACTTCCTCTTGTTACGACAACTTCAAAAACGCGATATGTTATGATGCAAATAGAAAACTAATTTGCATGATAATCGCTGATATGCTTGGCAAAGGCGAGATGTATTTACATGTCTGCCATGAAGTTAAGAAAAATATCAAGAATAATGTAAACAAGATCTGTTTGGCGGATAAAGCTACGTCTGGATTTTGGACCACCCAAAGTTTATTAATAACAATATGAATGGCTTGTAATATAAAACGCTTTACTACTATTGCTTTTATTCTTTTCAAATGCCATGTCTCAGAACATAGGGGATCATAGCTCTCCACAAAGTTATTCTTCTTGACTATCTGTGAATTGCTATAATTCTTTATTTTTTTAATCACTTCACCCCAAGCAAGATGGTAATGTCACTAAGGCACAAGAACTTCCTGGAAGTGAAATTGAAGAAAAAATCTTTACTAACAACGTGAAATCTAATCCTGCACATGAAACAAGGGATAAAACTCGACACCATTTCAAAGGACATCGGAGATGCCTATCTACACCTATTGAAGAGAAAAATAAATTTAAAAAATAATTCATAAATAAAACTTTTCAGATGAAGACGTTAGAAGTAAAGTTTAGATGGAACCAGTAATCTAACCTTAAACAAAAAACAAGGGATAAACCTCTAATCCAGTTCAAAAGTCCAGAGAGAAGTGTGAACCTTACAAGAGGTGAAAATGGTTATTTAGAAAAATGCAATCTGATAAACGATCTAATTGAACATATTCCAGTATAAGGAAGTGTGTTCTTTCTTTTGGATATCAAGTAACATTTATAACTAAAATATTCCCGGTGTGATATGCATCGGCAGGGTTAGGGTTAGGGTTAGGGTTAGCATTTACACAAAAGTCGGACGAGAGAGAAAGCAATAATTTTATATAAATATAGAACAGCCATTTTCATATGAATATAGAACAGCCATTTTCATATAAATATAGAACAACCATTTTTAAATAAATATAGAACAGCCATTTTCATATGAATATAGAACAGCCATTTTCATATAAATATAGAACAACCATTTTCATATAAATATAGAACAACCATTTTTAAATAAATATAGAACAGCCATTTTCATATAAATATAGAACAGCCATTTTTATATAAATATAGAATAGCCATTTTCATATGAATATAGAACAGCCATTTTCATATAAATATAGAACAACCATTTTCATATAAATATAGAACAACCATTTTCATATAAATATAGAACAACCATTTTTAAATAAATATAGAACAGCCATTTTCATATAAATATAGAACAACCATTTTTATATAAATATAGAACAGCCATTTTCATATAAATATAGAACAACCATTTTTAAATAAATATAGAACAACCATTTTCATATAAATATAGAACAGCCATTTTCATATGAATATAGAACAGCCATTTTCATATGAATATAGAATAGCCATTTTCATATGAATATAGAACAGCCATTTTCATATGAATATAGAATAGCCATTTTTAAATAAATATAGAACAACCATTTTATATAAATATAGAACAACCGTTTTTATATAAATATTGAGCAGCCATTTTTATATAAATATTGAACATCCATTTCTATATAAATATAGAACAACCATTTTTATATGAATATATAGCAACCATTTTTATATAAATATGGAACAGCTATTTTTATATAAATATACAACAACCGTTTTTATATAAATATAGAACAACCATTTTTATATAAATATAGAACAGCCATTTTAATATAAATATTGAACAGCCATTTTTATATAAATATAGAACAACCATTTTTTATAAATATAGAACAACCATTTTTATATAAATATAGAACTGCCATTTTTATATAAATATAAAACAACCATTTTTATATAAATATAGAACAACCATTTTTATATAAATATAGAACTGCCATTGTTATAAAAATATAGAACAACCATTTTTATATAAATATTGAACAGCCATTTTTATATAAATATAATACAGCCATTTTTATATAAATATAGAACAACCCTTTTTATATAAATATTGAACAGCCATTTTTATATAAATATAGAACAGCCATTTGACAAGTCCTTTTTACTTCTATAAAGAGAAAACGGTGTTTTGTTAAACTTATTTCTATAATACCTGACAGCACTAAAATACAACCTCTAAAAACCAAAAGGCACCAATTCATCATTAAAAAAACAATTGGTTATAAAGATGGTAAGAATTGACTACAATATACGGCACAATTACTTGGTACAAATTAGTCAAATTGACTTTGATAAAACAATAGACTCTTATCATTTTATTTCGCTATGATAAAATTTTTGCCTACAGTGGAATTTTGTAGACTGGTAGAATGAAAAGATTGTTCGTTCTCATGTCCAGACTATTTCAAGTTTATTCTTGATAAATTATGCAAATGTTTTACACTTTTTGCCTTCCAAATAAGTTGTCATAAAATCTCAATAAAAAAAATCAAATTTTTAAGTTTTGAATATGAAATTTCCCTCCTCTATTCTGGCATCCAAGGCTAAAGAGTGCAATTAATCCATAGCTAGATATGAGGAGATGAACTCATGAAGAAGTTTTCCAGGGTTTTCACTAAATTTATTTTAGTTCGGAGCAGTTCTAGACTGGCTGCTATCCAAGGCTAGTGAGCTAAGTCAATCAATAGTTAGGAAATAATAATAGGAGACTCATGACTTCCTCTTCTCCTATTAGTGTAAAATTGAACATAACAGATTAGACCACATTTTGAACTTGGCTCACCAATTCCATTTTCCATACTAATAACCTTTAAGATTATCAAACATTCTATTACTTAAAGTACTTTTATTTGTATTTTGCCTTTAATTCCAGGTGAAAATAAAGACAAAAATTCTCCAACATTTGGATATTTTTTATTATGAGCCATCTTCAGAGATGTTACAGGAGCGTTAACATAAAAACATCCATCATCAAAGATGATTTTTTTATCTTGTGTTGAAATAAAACTTTGCTAAGCAACGATAACAGTTACCAAGTAGCAGACGTAGTTTGCAAATTTGTAATGCGGTTCTATGATGTCACACCGCGTGAAAGCTTGAAATGTTAACAGAACCATATATCTAAATACAATGTAAAGTGTTATGACCAGATTTAAACGTGATTTTATTAAGTGTGGGTTGTTTTGATTTAATGTAGATGGCCTCCAGTATCTGAAGGTTCTTTTTACTGTGTGTATGAGTAAGTATTATTGTGTTGTTGACTAAAACCTGTCTAATATTACTTACATAGCTATGTTTTTCTAAGAAATGCTTAAATGAACTCTGATCAGAAAGGTGACAGGTAAGTCTACGAAAGAGCTTAGAACCAACATAATAAAAAATATCCAAATGTTGGAGAATTTTAGTCTTTATTTTCACCTGAAATTAAAGCCAAAATACAATGTTTAGAACGGCTCATGATTAAACATAATAGACATTCATTGTCTCTTATATTTAACAGTATATGTTTAGAAATATATATATATATATACACATATATTATAAACATGCCTGATTATGATATATATATATTCCTATAATTGTGTGTATTTTGGCAGCATTTTTTCATTAAGGCAGGTTTCATTGAATAATATAGACAAGTTTTGTCTATTAATTTTGTGTAGGATTCCCTAATTCTAGATACATATATTAAAATCCATATATTCAGTTAAAAATAAAAATCATCCTTGAAAATGAATAAAAGCCTATCCAAACACACATGAATATGCAAAACATTTAGAAAATGTTTACACATTTGATTCCCAGAAAAGAAAACACTCATACAAATTAAAGAATAATTATATAAAAAGCATTTATCACAGTACTTTTTCAACCATCTTTAATGAAACATGTATAACAGAGGAATTGCTGCTCAAATAAACAATATAAAATATATCATATATCAATGTCATATCTTTATATGAATATCATGTAAATAAAAGATTAAAACAAGTTTATTTTTATTCATTTTAAAACTGATTTGATAGCATTGTAATAATATTATTTCATTTTAATATCAAAATAGTATTTCATTTTGACATGGCTGAATTGTGAAAAAGAAAAAATCAATTTTCTTGACTGCTGTCATTATTTACATTGTGAAACATGTTTTGAAAACTAATAAATGTTATTACACGTCTATCACAAAATCACAACACTTTGCAAACTTTCACCCATTTTTCACCAATAGACTTCACCCAGTTAATATGAATCTTTAGAAATGTCAGTAAAATGGGACACAATTTCTAAGAAGAAGCACCAATGTAGGCCAGAAAAGAACAATATTTACATCTCAGTACCAAGGTTACCTAACATTGTACTAAGTGAAAATATGTTTGCTTGTGGGAAAAACTATTTCAAATTGATTTTTAAAATCATTGAAAATATCGCTGAAAATAAGAAATACGTTCTTCAAAAACGTTACAATTTTTACAAAATATCTAAACAAGCCAATCTATGAAAATCCTACAATGCCACATTAGAGTCCTCACAATGAAATACCAAGCAATTCAAGTACGTCCATTATACAGGAAAACAAATCGAACTCATATAGTTTTTGTTGGGGCGCTCTCCACCTTTCCACGGAAATGGACTATTCGAATCACTATATAAAATAGTAGTGATTATACCTCGAGGAAGGAAGTCGAGTAAGGAAGTCGAGTGAGCGAGTCAGTCGGGTATTTCCGGTATTGCACCGGAAGTGTTCTACTAGTCAATCTATCATGTCTCCAAGACGATACTGTATACTAATTATCTTGTTCTGTATTCTACTAATCCTCACCTCGGGTAAATACTTCTCTTTCCTGTCAATACACCTACTTTTATACTATTACGTTGTTTTGCATTATTTCGCATAATTCTCTTACCCGACGTAACAGTTTTTTTCGTTGATTTGTTCTCTACCACTTACAAACCATTTTCAGATTATTTAAAGTTAGAAAATATTTTTAGATTGTAAGATTTTTTTATAATAATGGTTGGGATACAAGTTTTACTAATTAACCTATAGCTAGGAGAGATGGGGTGGATGCACACTTAATCAGAATTCGATAAACCAAAAAAATATTATAATGTGGATATAAATTGGATGATCATTTCTATATTACAGTCAATATATAAACTGATCCCTCATTTATTGGCCACTGTAGTTTCCATGTATTTATATTCCAAAATATGTAAATAAATCTAAAAGCCATGCCTATATAGCTAAGGAATATTTGATTGATGGATTGATTCGTTTTCTACGGCTTATCAACCCTTTGCAGGTTATTTAAAGCCAGAAAATATTTTTAGATTGGAATGATTTTTATTTTGAGATATTAATAGTTTATTAATACAAGTTTTCCTGATTAACCCATAACTTGATGGAAGAACAGTTGGATCCATGTGGTATTGGCTCATGAGTAAATTTAACAAACCTAATGGGAATTGGAACTCGGCTCTCCAATTAATAATTCCAAGCATTTATTCATTACACCATGCACACATCCAAGCTTACAGCACCTAATATTCACCCAGCAGCTACCCATCTAAGTATTGACCAGACTCGACATTGTTTAACTTTGGTGATCGTAAGGAAACTTTGTATAGTTTTTAATAGTGGCTTTTCTATTTGCTTCAATCACTTTTCCACTGATGTAACGTACCGTCCTGGTGCCTTCTTTATAAATATTCTCATAGTCATTGCTCCAGTGAGAGTTTTTCAGCACATTTAAGGGCAATACTAGATTGTCAGTAAAATCAAATCATTTTACGATTGGAATAGGTAGATATAACCGTAAGTTCCATTCTAATAGTTTCTTCACTTGCATTTCTTACTTGTGGTGGTCCTGGGTATGACAGTAAACTGCATCCAGCAACAAGTGATTGGGAGGTTGTGAGGAGCATGGAACTACCTCTTAATTGCTGTTGTTCCCAGGTCTACCCTGACCCAGAGTGGTAACACCTGTTAGGGTCCCAGATATGGGCAAATAGTTAACCCTTCCCAACTCGGCTCAAAACACTATGAAAGTATAAAAATACACTTTTATAGAAATATATATATATATATATATATATAGACTTTTATAGAAAAATATACATTTTTGAATGAAAAATATTACCAACAATACATTTTTTGAAGAAATAAATTATTACCATTACACATTTTTGAAGAAAAAAAATTGTCATCATACATTTTTAAAGAAAAAAATTATTACCAGCAACACATTTTTTAATACAAAACTAGAAGACATCTTCAGTTTTCTAAAATAAAATAAAATTAAAAATTTTCATCAAAATCTGACTAAATCAACCTTCTTACTATAACCAAACATTAAAAAAATATCGTTAAACTCTACCTTTTTGGCATTAAATAACCCACAGAGGTGTTGACATGCCGTTAAACAAAACTCTTACTTGTGGAATACTTTTTCGACTTCTTGCTTTCCTGTCATTGATAATCGAGAAAAATTTAAATGCAATGTCAATTGCCATGTATCTTTTTAAATGCTGTTCTTTCAATGTCCCTTCTACTCGCTGTTTTTTTTTCTAAATTTCTTTCACCCTCAATAGCACCTCCCATCTTAGTGACTTTATTGACAAACTGGAGGTCAAATGAAGTTGAAAAAAAAAAAACAAAGAAAAAAGTAATATACCCTATAGATTAAATTATTTTATAATCAATGTCTCTTATTTGGATTCTTGGTTTCCAGTCTAATGTAATTATTCAAAATTTAAATGCGACACCATATTTTATTTTTCATTTTATACAGTGGGGTTCAAACTTTAGAAGGCCCGCTGTTCATTCAAGGTAGAGAGTTAAAGAGTAATAGGTGTAGTTTATGTGGATATGTACTCAGATAACGGTTAACTCTAGCCTTGAACAAGTTAAGATTGTAGTGGTTAGGAAAACATCCTCTTGGGAGTCGGTTCCACAGTGCAATGGTTTGCAGGGAGAAGCTGCTCGACTGGAATTTACTTCCCACCAGTGGAATATGGAAAGAATGAAGGTGCCCCGCTACAATCAATGACTGTTTTGTTCCTCTTTTCTTAGTAATTTGTTTTCCCAGATCATTTCACTTTTGATAAACTATTGTAAATCTATCGCTTTCCTTGGGGTGAAATTATGAAATCATAATATTAATAATATACAGTTACAAGCTGAAGTATCATTCTATAGCTTGTAAAAATCAATGCCAGGATTATAGCTTCTTTAGTGAATGTGATTGTGAAATGGTAAGTGGTGTTTCAATCAAAGACAAAACCCGTAATTATGTTGAAATGAATTTGTTTCTATGCGGATGTTCCATTACTTCATCAAAACCCTAACACCTGGAGAAGATCCGCCAGCTTCGCTCTTGGCTTTGACATTACAGGGGGAATGACAGTTACCGGTTCTACGCTACCGCTCGAGTGGCGTTGAGCACAGCGCTAGATATTCGTTCTCGTCGGTGGCAAAGATTCTTTAATTCCATTGGACAGCTCCCGCTCGTCTCAAGCTAGGCAGCCTCCAGTCAGTAAGGTGTTGTTGTCACGTCACGGTCTGCCTTCTTCATTGGGTGCATGGAGACTAGGAGACATCAGATAAGGAGACATTTGCACAGGGCAGCAACAAGAAATCTCCTAGAAAACCAACTATAAAATTGGGCTGTTCGAACGTCCGGACTATGCTGATCAGCCTATCTGAATACCTCCAGAATATCCGTGACTCCAGGAATACTGCAGTTATCAATGACGAGCTCAAGAACCTTCACGTGGACATTGCTACACTGCAGGAAACACGTCTGGCAGATTCTGGATCGCTGCACGTTCTTAGGACAAGAGGTCCAACGAAACTCACCAACAGGATGTAGGCTTCGCATTTAAGAATAGCCTCCTGAATATGGTTGAACCTGGTAGCAATGGTTCTGAGTGAATTCTCACCGTCTCAACACCACAGAAGGTTCCGTCATCTTTGTCAGCGTGTATGGTTCGACACTCTCTGCCACACAAGACTCCAAGAACGAGTTCTATGACAAGCTTGCAGGCCATCATCAGCAGAATCCCAAGCAAGGAAAATCTTGTTCTCCTAGGCGACTTCAATATCAGAATGGGTGCCGATCGCAACTCGTAGCCCTCAAGCCTTGGACAGGTTGGTGTCGGCAAGATGAACGACCAAAGACTACTCGAGCTATGCACATATCACTAACTGTTCATAACCAATTCCTTTTTCAAGACCAAAACCCAGCACAAGGTCTCTTGGCGACACTCAGACTCAGAGCACTGGCATCAATTAGATTTCATCCTTGTCAGAGGAACGGCCATTAAGAACGTTCTTCACACTCGATCTTGTCACAGGACGGACTGACACAGACCACTCCCTAGTGTACTGCAAGATCAAGCTCCAGCCGAAGAGGTTACATCATGCCAAGAAACAAGGAAATCATCGCATTGATGTCATCAAGATCAGACAACTAAACATTGTGAAGCGGTTTTCTGAGAGGTTTGAGAGCGAACTAAAGGCCTCACAAACCGGGGACACTGCCACGGAGGAGGGGGCTATTTTACAGGACACTATGCGTGGCACTGCCTTGGCCACCTTTGGAAGAAAGTCATATAACTGATTTGAGGCAAATTCCTCCAAGATGACTCTCGTCATTAAAGCAAAGCATGCCGCTCTAGCGAAGTACAAGCGGTCACCCAACGAGAGAAACCTACAGATCCTCCGGGATGCCAAGAGCAAAACTCAGCGGACTGCGCGACGCTGCGCCAGCGAGTACTAGACAGAGGTCAGCGAAACCATTCAGACAGCAGCGATCAGGGAATATCAGAGGAATATATGATGGTATCAAGAAAGCAATGAGACCAGTGCAGAACATGACAGCTCCCCTCAAATCCACCACTGGGGTAGTCATTTTAGACAAAAGACAACAAATGGAGAGATGAGTGGGACATTATTCTAACCTCTACTGCCAACAGAATGTTGTGACGACTAAAATCTTTGATGCCACTGAGTACCTACCTGCCGACATCATGATTATGATACCTTCACTCTTCAGGGATATTATTTTTCTGCTGTTGCTTCCCAAATTCAGGAAGCAAAAAGAATCACTCATCAAATATCAAATAGCACTAAAATTCATTTTAATACGAAAAAGTATTGGAAAGCAACAGCAGAGAAACAAAATCCCTGAAGAGTGAATGCATGCTTCATGAATCTGAATCGTGGAAGAGCACGACAACGAGCCAACGACAGAGGAACTTAGTGAGGTCATCAACAGGTTGACCACAGGGAAAGCACCGGGCAGTACCGGAATTCCCCCCGGTCTTATTCAGCATTGCAAGACTATCCTACTGATTCCTCTGCGCGAAGTACTCTTCCAGTGCTGGAAAAAAGAGCTGTACCACAGGACATGGGGGACGCTATGATCATCACCCTATACAAGAACAAAGGCGAGCAAAGCAACTGTAACAATTACAGAGGCATCTCCCTACTCTGCGTTGTGGGCAAAGTCTTTGCTCCAGTTATCTTTATTCCGTCTGCAGAAACTTGCTGAACGTGTTTACGCAGAGTCTGAGTGTGGCTTCCGAACTGAACGATCAACAGTAGGCATGGTCTCGCTCCGATAGTCCAAGAGATGAACATAGAACAGCAGATAGCTTGTTAGCAGGGAGGGCCTCTTCAGAATTCTGTCTCTCTTTATATAGATATATGAGTTGAATATATGGATCGGAATCCGGCAAAATGAATAGAATAACTAAAGAGCAAGTAGAAAAAATGTCCTGAATCTAACATGTTTCACTTTAACAGGCTTCTTCAGAAATTTATTTACACCGAATGATTTAAAAATCGAATAGACAGTATGTTGATTGAGATATGGTTTCATTGGTCTGATACGTGTCACGGGTGATAAAGAAATGGATGAATATTAAATGTGGAAAAAAACAAAACTTCTGTCTGTTTAAGTGCGTGTGCCAACGCGTAATACAAACATTAGATGTTTATTATGAATGTTTAACTATATGTAAGCGAAAATAATGTGTGTCAAGTGCATCCAAACCATAGACGAACTAAGTGTGTGTATATGTCGATAACATTAGTACGTGTGAATGACAGTGACGAAATACATTTCCGTTCAAAATACGTAACAAGTATTGTATACATGTGTCAAGTGATGGAACGAATTTTCTTTTTAAATAAAATGCGAGAATCAGTTATGAATGTATATGTTGAGAGAAATTATGTGTGAATGTGTGTGTTTATGAGTCAGTAAAGTTAATATGTGAAATGAGATATACATGTGTCAAGTGATGGAACAATGTTTTAAACATGTTAGATTAAAGACACTTTATTCTTACTTGTTCTTTACTTATTATATATATATATATATATATATATATATATATATACATACGCTCTCACACCCTGATTGAGCACTCTGGAAGAATGGTAGACTTTGAAAAACAGTAGCTACTCTGGCATGTACGCATCGCTCATTCAGTAAAATGAATTAGAGCACTCTGGCTATTGAGCTTGTATAATGATAATGTATACGCTAAAAAGTCTGCCTTCTTCTACCGAGCGCCTATAGCCCAGAGGTAGAATCACCGACTGACGCCAATTCGGTCGGGTTTCAATCCTAGGTTAAAAGCAATCGGTATCTAACCGTACTGATCAGCTGTGATACAACGAAACAGATCTATCTGCGGATGACTATATATATATATATACTAGCAGTATTGCCCGGCATTGCTCGGGTGTAATGAAAGTTTTAAAACTAATCCAAGTCCTGGAGCTCAAACACTTTGGACGTTGGCATGAAAGACTAAAAAGCAATAGTTGTTTCCAGTCAAAGCGAAACCGTAGACTGAAAGAAAAATGAATGAATGTAAGTCAAATTTTGATTTCCCGTATCTATGTCAAATAAGTTTTCCGTTGCAAACCGAATTTTGAAGGCTAAATAAGCCTTCTGAGTTAATGATATCATGGCTGAGACTAAGAACTACAATTATACCTACCTTAGAGCAAAACCCAAAGCAAAAATCAAAATAAAAGAGCTGAAAACCTGATTTTAATCAGACCCGATAGGATATCGGGGTATCAATTTCCAATATCGAGTCAAATAAGTCCTCCAAGTATAAACTAACCTAAGTAAGTCCATGAAAACCTATCGTACCCATCGAGAGTACAATTAGAGAAAATGAGCAATATTGATGGCTGAATATCGGTTTTTTATCAGATTCGATAGAATATTCAGGGGTATGGATTTCCGATATCGGGGGGGAATCTGAAAAAATAAGTAGCCCATCACCTGACTGGAAGCCTAAAGAATAGTTGTCTGAAGTTTGGTGAGAATCGAATAAAAATTGTCTATTTGTATAAAGGACATACAGACAGACATCTTTCCTTATATATATATATATATATATATATATATATATATATATATATATATATATAAGGATAGATGTCCAGTCCCTAAACGGCGTGGATAATCCAACAAGATCAACTTAATATAAATTAAGTGTTATATCTATATAGAGAGCTCAATGGATGTTATCCAGAGCAATATGATATTTATAAAGGAAAACTCAACACGTCATTTAAATTGGTTATAAATTATAATTCATTTCAATATATTAAATTAGCTCATTTCATCAGACCACACAATATTCGTTTCATTTGGTACAAAAATTTCTGCCGGAATTTTATATATATATATATATATATATATATATATATATATATATATATATAAGTAGTTTAAACTAATGGATATATATTCCATAGCTTTATATTTACTTTAAAAAGTGATCAATGCAGAAGTAGACTAAACAATTTGTATTACTGTGCGACGAATCTATTTTCTTTAAAACAATATTTTTTTATATTAACAAAATTCTTTCGGACAAATATTCTATTTTTTTATTGTTCTTTTATTTTTTCAAATTTTCGCTTCTAAAAATAATCCATGAGCTACTGTCTTATTTCATTCCTTTCTAAATTTTTGAAACGTCTGGTCTGCTTTATATCGCTATACTTAGCCCCACACGATTCTTTCAAAATATAATAACCACCCACCCAACTATAAACATTTTGATATGAAGACATTATAATTTTTAGTTTAATTTTGTTATTTGAAATCGCGTTATAAGTATATATATATAACCAAGTAAATGAACCACATTTCACAGCTTGATGATGGTGTGTAGAACACCGAAACTTAATAGCTTTTCAGTTGCAGTATGCTACTATTATTAAAATAATACTAAATATATATATATATTAGTCATCCACATACAAGCCGATTTCGCTGTATCACAGTTCATCAGTGTGGCTAGACACATCCACTTGCTTATGACCGGGATCAAAACTCGATCGATTTGGTGTCAGTCGGAGGCGCTACCCCCAAGCCAAAGGCGCATGGAATGAAAGAAGGAACATTTTAATGTGTTGTATATAAGCCATGTATACACATGACAGTCACTGAAAGAACTCTATACATTTCTGAAGAGTCACCATAATATAGTATATATATATATATATGTGTGTGTGTGTGTGTGTGTGTTTCTTTTGTTATTACTTTGCAAAATTTTACAAAGCAAAGAAGCAAAGATGAACTCGTCCGAATCACCCTAAATTTTCTTCATTCTTTCATTGATGAAACTGCAATATAGGTAATTATTAAATATTTATAAATTTATTTGATGCACATGTTATTGTGCAGAATTA
Organism: Ascarosepion bandense; assembly: GCA_037127315.1. Lineage (NCBI taxonomy): Eukaryota > Metazoa > Mollusca > Cephalopoda > Sepiida > Sepiidae > Ascarosepion > Ascarosepion bandense. The sequence goes on from JBBBDQ010000416.1 coordinate 1,891,524, forward strand.
ACAAAAGAAGCGTTCTATTTTCATTTACAGTTATTCACTTGGCAATAAATACTAAAAAATATTATGAAATACATCATTTTTTAAAAACACTGGGGTTGCCTAATAATTATGACCGGTAGTGTATATATATAGTGGTGGTATCAAAAGTTCGCAATAACAAATGCTTAATAATATAAAAGCTTAGCGACAGTTGGTAAGTTTCGTAGTGCTAGTGATTGTTGTGATATTGGCAAAGAGTGTTGCGATGTCAGTGAATTGAAATGTATGGAAGGTGTAACCCATGTAGGTTTTGTGAATATTTTATCGAGATTTGAGGATGTGGTATCTCAAGACAGAATTATTTTTATTTATTGATACTTGTTTTTCTTTTATAAGTATTATTTCAAGAAATCCTAATACTGCTTTTACTGTTTGACTTTATTAGTTTTTTTTTTTTTTTTGGTATTGTGCGTGAATAACTGGCTAATGTTACTATGGTCCTTCTTCTTCTTCTTCTATGTGCCCTGTCCCTTCAGGACGTAGGCGATCATGGATCTCCACGTCTCCCTATTCCTTGTGGCTCTTAATGTGTTTATCTGGTTCAGTAGGCGGCAAGTGAGTCACCACAATGGTGTTTCGGTCATGCCGACATCATTATTATGATATCTTCACTCTTCAGGGGTATTCTTTTCCTGTTATTGCTTCCCTAATTCAGGAATCAAAAAGAATCACTCATCAAATATCGAATAACACTAAAATTCATATAAATACGGAAAAGAATTGGAAAGCAACAGCAGAGAAACAATGGAAATATTTTATTAATTTCATTGTTTTTAAATGTAAACTTAAAAGCAATCAGTAAACATTCCAAAATATTTTTACATAATAAAAAAAAAACTAAATAAAATAAAAAATACTTAATTTAGAACTATCAATCTGCTTCTATGCATGTACAAGTCTAAAGTTTCTAATCAGGAGAAAAAATCGAATGCTTTTTTTTAACAATTTACGCGAAGAAGCCGGAAGAACGTAAATTTATTTCTTTTACTAATAATTCGAACCATATTTTTTATTCAAGAACCCAATTTCTTCATGAAAAAAAATAATTCAACGTAAAAAGCATCGTGTAAAATCCTTTGAACAATGAAGACAGAAGCTGCTGATGGTTCGCCTGAAATAGGCCCTACTTCCGATTTACCATGAAATAACGTGTCTGCCTTAATTTTTCTTATATATATATATATATATATATATATATATATATATATATATGGTTTTGTTGTCATTTCGCGCTATCCCGCGGTGTGACGTCATAAAACCGCATCGCAAACTTAAGAACTGCTTTTATTATTTTTGGTAACTATTGCCGTTGCCAAGCGGAGTTTTATGTCAACACAATATAAAATCGTCGGTGATGGTGGATTTTATAATATTTCAGTTTAGACTACCTCTCTGAAGATGGCTCATGTGAGCCGAAAGCTTAGAAGAAAACCAATAAATAATTATCCAAATGTTGGAGAATTTTTGTCTTTATTTTCAACTGAAATTAAAGCAAAAATACGACGTTTAGAACGGCTCATGATTAAACATAATAGACATTCATTGTCTCTTATATTTTAGAAGATATATATATATATATATATATATAAAAGAGTGAACATTGAAGTCATCAGACCTGATGTTTGCACTTAGCATAAAACAGTCTATCGCCCCTGAGTGCTGACTCTTTTATATTTACATACGCTCTATCTCTGATATTGAGCACTTTATCCTATAAATATAGCACACCGTAAAAACTATATATATATATTGGCAGGGTTACAAAAGTTTATTAGTACAATAAAAACAGAAATATTAAGAAGTAATTCAGAACAAAAATGAAACGATTCATAACAAACGTCTGTTGTTTTTCTCCAGATTTGATAAAAGCTCACATCACATCCGACAAGAAAAGGCGTACACATTGACGCAAGAAAAACTATTTGGCTTATGATAACCAAAAGTGTTCGGGAGACCGGAAACCTGTTCAAATGCTCCCTGGAAGTAAAAGATACGGCCTAAATTATAAAAAGAAAAGAAAACTTTACCTAAAGAGATTTTATTGACCTTCAACCAAATATGCATAAATGTAAAATTACTTTCCAAATATACCATATGTATCAGTCAGTCAGTTAAGTGCCATACGTAATACACGCTTGGATGATCATGTCTCTTTCGAGACATGACTGACTAGGCAGAAGATTATTCCGCAGTAGGCTGCCATTGCTTTCTACGGTACCAGCCAAGGCTATAGAACCCAATCTGTCTTGTTCTTTGACTCATAGCTAGAGATGTATTATATTATTAAGTAGTAATTAGAGGGGGATCAGATTATTACTTCATAACAATTTAAAACTGATCCCCCAGTTTATGGCCAGTAGAAGCCTTAATCATGATTCCGACTATTATATTCAGTCAGTTAGTTAAGTGCCATACATGATACACGCTTGGACGATCATGTCTCGAAAGAGACATGACTGCTTGGGCAGAAGATTTTCCCGTAGTAGGTTGCCATTACTTTCTGTGGCCATTACTTTCTGTTGCCATTACTTTCTGTTGCCAACCAAAGCTATAGAACCTAATCTGTCCTGTTATTTAACTCATAGCTAGAGATGTATTATATTATTACGTAGTAATTAGTCGGGGATCAGTTTATTAATTTTTAACAAAAGAAAACCAATCCCACACTTTATGCCCAGAAGAAGTTTTAATTATGTCGCCAGCTATTATATTCAGTCAGTAAGTTAAGTGCCATCCGTGATACACGCTTGGGCGATCATGTCTCGAAAGAGACATGACTGACTAGAATGGTTGCCAGCCAAAGCTACGGAACCCAATCTGTCCTGTTATTTAACCCATAACTGGAGGAAAGAGACGGATTAATACATTTCCCAAGAGTATTTGCGTGTAAGTGAATGCCAGGAATTCAACTGGAATTCGACTCGGCTCCCCGATTTCTCACTAATGAAACTGAGTTGTCGTTTTTGTCTATCAGACTTTAATGGGGACTGGCGTTTAAAAGCACTGCAAAGTGGTTTATGGTCAGTCATTAATAACACATTTCTTCCTTCCACTAAGTGTTTAAAATGTAATACTGCTAGGTACGCAGCTAAAAGTTCTCTGTCAACGTGGAATATTTTTGTTGGGTTTTTGTCACAATCTTTTTGAAAAGAACGCAATAGGGATGGGTTAGTTATCAATCATTTGATGAAGAGCTGCTCCTACGGCATAATTCAAACTGTCTGTCACTAGCTGATAATTAATAGCCTTCGAGTCGGGAAAAGCTACAGCGTTTACATTTATTAAACAGTTCTTCATGTTTTTAAAAGATTCAATCTCTTCCTTAGTAAGCGTTATTTTTGTTCGAGACGCATTCGCTCTGTCATCGGTAATATTCAGTCAGTTTAGTGCCATACATGAAACACGCGAGACATGACTGACTGGGCAGAAGATTATCCCGCAGTAGGTTGCCATTGCTTTCTGCGGTAGACTGGTTGCCAGCCAAGGCTATAGAACCTAATCTGTCCTGTTAGTTAACCCATAACTGGAAGGAATAGGGTATTTTGCGCGTAAGTGAAAGCAATGAATTCAACTGGAATTCGAACTCGGGTCCCCGAGTTCTCGTTCCGAGTCGATATCCATTGTACCACAACGCACATCGGTAATATTATGTTGCTGAAATTTGGTACAAGTTTTCTATAAAAAATTCGCCATTCCGATAAATCTGCGTAAGGATTTCGAATCATTTGGTTGAGGAAATTGCGTAAGTTCATTTAGTTTCTTTGTACTGGGTTGAAGTCCATCAGCTGAGATGTGAAATCCTAGAAATTCCAGCTCGGTAACAACAAATGTACATTTTGAAAGGGAGATTTTAAAATCATACAGAGTTTCTGTAGTACTTCCCCAAGATGTTTTATAATGGCTATTTTCGTCATCCGAAAAGATAAGAATATCGTCAATGTAAGTGAAGGTACATTCGAGGTCAAAAAATTCTGTCCATCATCCTTTGGAAGGTTCTGGATGCATTTCGCAAACCGAAAGGTATATAATTGTACTCGTATAATCCAAAAGGTGTGGGTATCGCTGTTTTACATATGTCATCGGGGTGGACTCGTATTTGGTGATATGTTGATGAAGAGTTTTTTTTTATTGTGAAATTTAGATAAACAGAGAATTTATGTTTGGGATTGGGTAGCGATCAGGATTTGTTATTGCATTTAATAACCTGTAGTCACCTACGGGTCTAAGTACCGTCGGGTTTCGGTACCATATGTAGGGCTGCAGTCCATTCCGATTTTGAAGGGGAAATTATTCCAGTTTTCTGGAGTTTCCAAAATTCTTCCATCGCTCTGTTGTATTTTTGAGGTGATAATTGTCTAATTTTTGAGAAGGAAGGAGGATTACTTCCAGTTTCAATCCTGTGGAATACCTTGAGTTTGACAGCGTTGCTATTTCGATGTGGAGAGATTATATTTGGATATTTTTATGAGATTTTTTACTGTTTTGTCTGTAAGATTATCTGGATAAATATCAATGTTCATTATCGTAGAAAATAGTTGTGCCTTAGATTATCTATGTGTTGTATCAATTTGTTTATTATTAGTACAATCAACCAATAGTTCAAAGTGGCTCAAGAAGTCATAACCTTGTTTCTGTAACAAGAAAGGTCAAAGTAAAGTCTCTTCTGAGGTTATTTAATGCCAATTTGATTACTGCTTGGTCAGAACTTTCTATTTTTATTTCTTTAGCTGCTATAATAGAAATGTTGGTTGGGTGGATGATGGAGCCGTTTAGATATTGTTTTGGTATAACTGATACAGCTGCTACTGTGTCTACAACAAAATTCACTTTGTTAGCTCCTAACCGTGCGGCTACTTCAAGAAGCGGCGAATATGTGGAAGCTATCATATTACGTCGAACTATGTGGTTCTACAGAAGGATGCTGCTAATATCATGGACCGAGCATGTGAGCAATGATGAGGTATTGGAAATGATGAAAACAAAAAGGAAATTAATACTGAGCATCAGGAAGAGACAGCTGAAGTTCCTGGGACACACAATGAGGAAGGAGGGCTTGGAGAATCTGATACTAACAGGCCAGATAGAGGGAAAAAGAGACAGGGGAAAGCAAAGGATAACATATTTGAAGGACCTAATCAGGTGGATGACGGAACGAGGATTGCATGGTGTAACAAGAGAAGGCGTGCTCAGAGCCACCAGGGGTAGGGAAAAGTGGAAGGCCATGATCGCCTACGTCCTGAAGGGACAAGGCACATAGAAGAAGAAGTTTTCCGGGTTTATATTTGATACCGGTGAATTGGGTCTTGAACTGGGTTGTATTTGTACCATTTTCTTATTAGGCCATTTGCACCAGGGTTTGCAAAACTTTGCATGTTCAGCAAAGTATATATGCACGCGACAGAATTTAGGCTTCTGATCTCTGTGAAACGGGAAGATACCATGTGAAATTTCCTTTGTTGTATTTTGGTATCTTTGCGCTTGCCGTTGGTGTTGTCTATGGCTTTCTCCGGACACTTGCTGAATATGTGTTGATTCTTGTTTGTTAAAGTATAGAAGATCATTGGACATTTTTTTTCTAGCCGATCTATTTCCAGATCTGTTTGCGCGGCTATTTCTGGTTTTATAGAAGGCGGCAGCGCTTGTAGAAATTTATGTCGGACAATGTCTTCAATTGCACTTATGCGACTGGCTAACGACATCAGTTCGCTTAAGTAAGTCGAAGGACGTCCTGATATTCCTGAAGATGACATCAGTTTGTCGAGTGTCTCTGGTTTCCACTTTTCATATGCACTGATTACGGCTTCCTTCAAGATGTCGTAATCTTTGTATAATATATTCAACTCTTTTAATCCCTACGATACCAATACGTATGCGTTTATTTTTTCCTGAGATGCCAATACGGTTTGGTATCTAGCAGAAGACAATACGCCCTGAGATACCAATGTGTCCTGGTATCTAGCAGAGGACAATGTCCATTCTACCTATCCCTGAAATACTAATATGGCTTTATATCCATCAGAAGACAATATCCATTCTATCTTTTCTTGCGATACCAGTACGGCTTGGTACTTATGTAAAGACAATAACCACTCAATGTTTCCCTGCCGGTGTCGACGTTTAATTCGATAGCTGTCACCTCGTTCGAAATACTGGATTTTTGTATAGCTGTGGTTTCTTTAAACTTGATCTGTAGTGAACGTCTACGCACCAAACTTTATTGTCATCTTTAAATATGTCTGTATAGATGGACAGGTGGCCTGCATAAATATCTGTGAAGTAATTCTTCATGGAATGTGATAGGATTGGTTTGAGATTTGGGGAAATTAGTTTTAATAAAACATTTTGTTTGTTTTATTATCCAGAAAGATGTTTTAATGTTAATGAACTCTTAAATCTGTGATGTATTTATTTTAGTTTATTTTTTTTTTTTTTCGACAATATATTTCATGTCTTCAATATTATTATAAAATATATTGATTGTTATTTTGCTATAAAAAACGTATTGTTGGTCATTGTACTGAAACAATGAGTTGTTGGTATTTTTACTATAAAAATGTATTTTTTCACTATTTGCCTATAGCTGGGACGTTAACAGGTGCTACCAGCCCGGGTCAGGGTGAACCTGGGAACAACAATAATTAAGAGGTGGTTTCACGCTCCCCCCAAACCTCTAATCTTCCAATCAGAGACTTTGCTGCCGGATGTAGTTTATCGTCGTACCCAGGACTTGGGATTTTAGGCTTTTTATAAATGTTGTAGTTGTGTATAGCATTAATCTTTTTTCTATTAGAATTCAACATTTGTCATCTATTAAATCATTTGATTTATCTTTTTTCTTTTTTCTTAAATAATCCTAGTTCTTGGGTTAACTATTTGCCGATAGTTGAGACCCCCTAACAGGTGAACCTGGGAACAACAATAATGGTTTCACGCTTCACCAAACCTCTAATCTTCCAATCAGAGACCTTGCTGCCGGATGTAGTTTATCGTCATACCAAGGACAAGAAAGTGAATGAGAAGATTTAAAATGGGGAGGATTGACGAAATGGAAAGAAAAGGAACAGGTTTCAAGAATACAGAAGATGAATTGATACTGAATTTAATTTTTTGAAGTTTGTATGTGTCAGGCAGGGAAGACAACAGAAGCGAGTACTACAGGTGGGACGTGCGAGAAAAGAAACTGTTAGAATAGAAATTACAGTTGAATCTAGTTAGTTCAATAGAAAAATGGTGAGACCAATTTGCAATTCTAGTCAGTCAGGTAAGTGCCATATGTGATACACGCTTGGGCGATCATGTCTCAAAAGAGACATGACTGACTGGGTAGAAGATTATCCCGCAGTAGGTTGCCATTGCTTTCTGCAGTAGACTGGTTGCTGACCAAGGCTATAGAACCCAATCTGTCCTGCTATTTAACCCATAACTGGAAGGAATAGACGGATTAATACCTTTCGCAAGGGTATTTGCGCGTAAATGACTACAATGGATTCAACTGGAATTCGAACTCGGCTCCGCGGTTTCACGTTCCGAGCCGATATCCACTGTACCACAACGCAATTCTAGTAGTACGCTTAAATTCATGTAGTCGGGGCAAAGGAAAAAAACTCGCTTGAGTAGTTACCATGAAAATATTTGTAGAACAGACAGAAGAAATCACGTCATGTCGGTGAGAAAGTGACTGAAGTCAAAATGTCTGATCAGGATCTATTGGATTGTAGACGATTCTCTGGATTCTGTCAATATGTAATTTTTTTATAATTAATATCGGATTTTAAGGTGGGGATTAATGGATTAGGTTTTGATATGAGTTGACAAGGTTTTTTTTTTCTAAAAGAGATAATCCGATTGAATTCTCTAATCCAAATGAATAAATCTGATAATCTATCCTAAGTTCTAGCAAAAAAAAATAAAAAAAAGATTTCATTTCAATGATTCAATGAAAATTGCAGAAATCTCAGTCATTTTACTTTTCACTACAAATGGTGAATTTGCCACGAATAATCATTTTAGCTTGGAATGTGTCAGATAAAACACGGAGCCTTCTGAAAAGTAAACCCGATAACACCCCACCCCCAGCTATCCACATGCTTTTAAGTAAAACATGTGAAAGTGTGTTGTGCTGAGCAAGAGACGAGTTCTTCACAACTCGAAACAGAGAACGAAAACACAAGTCAAGATATTGAACTCTTGTCTATAACAAAGGTATTAGTGGAAAGTAAATGCAAAAAACTAGAACAGAATTAGAACTTGGCTCATCAATTCAATTTTATACATGGATGACTTCCGTCATACGTGATACACGCTTGGGTGATCACGTCTCTTTCAATCCAATATTGACTACGCTGAAGATTTTCCCGCAGTAGTTTCCCATTTCTTACTGCGGTAGACTGGTTGCCAACCAAGGCTACAAGACCAAATTTGTCCTGCTATTTAACCCATATTGGAGGAAATGTGGTTCTACAGAAGAAGGCAGAGAATTCTGTAGACGGAAGAATTGTTACGCTCCCCACATTTACATAGTTTCCAATTTTATATATATATATATTATTTTTTTTATTTATTAATGTAATTGTTCAAAATGCTAATTTTTATTCATCATACCTGTAGCCGTTATTCAAAAGACAGTAATCTGAATATTATCTCCTTGATTGTAGGAAAAATCAAGATGAGTTTGCGTGGAACTCTTGTCAAGCCTTTATTGTCTATAACTTAAGGCCAGTAAGATTATTGGAAGAGACATTTTGAGTAAAGTTCTAGACAATGCCAAGATATTGACATTATTAAAGCAGCTTTTCTTCAACTATCATTTTCTAATTTTTTGTTTTAATTCCTTCAGGAATTCGGCCATGACTGTCCAATCTTTCCTTTCCTTTATTACTTCTGAATTGCAATGATGTCTTTGGCAAGATACTGGCTTGGTTTCCAATTGACTTTTCCACGATTTTGAATATGAAGTTCTCCTTCGCCTAGACTACTTTTTTCTTTCTTTTTTTTTTTAATCATATCACCCCGAGCAAGGCGGTAACGCCACTGATGTGCAGGGGGCTACATAAGAGTAAGAGTACGAGATAGAAGAGAGTGAAGAGAAGGACAAATCAGTTAGAAAGTAGCAAGAGAAGGGAGGTGACACAGGTGTGATGACAGTTGCAGAGGTGGAAAGAAAGGAAAGGATATACAGGTGGTGAGGAAAGAACTAGGGTCAAGTGGTTAAGTATTGACCTTGCATTTGAAGTCCTGGAGGTTGTAGCCGTCAGGAAAGCAAGAATATGGAAGCGATTTCCACAGGCGGGAAGTGCGAGGAAAGAAGCTGCAGGAACTACTCCAAACTTGAGTTTGCTCCACCATATAACCCATACCTGGGAGTGGAGAATAAATGAACTCTTGTCTATAACAAACGTATTAGTGGGAAGTAAATGCAACGAACTAGAACAGAATTTGAACTTGGCTCATCAATTCAATTTTACATATGGATGACTTCCGTCATATGTGATACCCGCTTGGGTGATCATGTCCCTTCCGATCCAATATTGACTACGCTGAAGATTTTCCCACAGTTGTTTCCCATTTCTTTCTGCGGTAAACTGGTTGCCAACCAAGGCTACAAAACCAAATTTGTCTTGCTATTTAACCCATAGGTGGAGGGAGAAGAGATAGATTAATACATTTCCCAAGTGTATTTGCGCGTAAGTGAATGCGACGAATTTAACTGAAATTCGAACTCTGCACTCCGACTTTGAATAATGAATGCTATTCATTAGCACCACAACGCACATCATGAATAATACAATCATAAAATGAAAATAAATGAAAATATTTGTTTTAGACAAAATAATTAATATCACATTGATTCTCATCGCTCATGAGGGGTGTAGGGACACCATGTGTTGCAACCAAGGTAGCAGTGGTGGGTCTAGGGTAAGATAGAGTTCTTCCCTCTTCAGGATGGTTTTGTTATGTTATTTAACCTATAGTTTGGGGGATAAATAATAAATTCATATCTTTCACAAAAGTGCGTAAAAGTGAATATAGTGAACTCATCTGGAAATTGAACCCGGTTTGCCAATTTCTCTATTCAACTCCAACCGCTGCTTTGTGGAGCTGACTTCAAAGAAGATGCTTCTCTGATCACTACAATCTTAAGCTGTTCAAGTTTCGGGTTAAACATTATATTCCTCATATATCTATATACACTATGCCTCTTAATCTGTAATTTCTACCTCGAGTGGCTCTTAGGCCTTGTACAAGGTGAACATCATTGTAAAAGGAAAAACTACGGATTAGAGACACTGGAATCCAGCAAGTATAAAAATCTAAATATTGAGGCAGTTTTTCAAACAGAGGACGGAAAATGCGTGATTAACATTCAATGGTATCGATTGGTATAATGAAAGACGCCTTCCAAAAGCTAGGTTAAATCCTAAGAAATAGGAAAATTTAATTGAAAACAAAGAAAAGGGTTCTGAACCGTTATGTAATATTAGCCCTTCTAGATGGTAATGAATTTCCTCAAAGACAAAAAAAAACTTGAGAAACATCGGAAATGTGGTTCTACAGAAGAAGGCAGAGAATTCTGTAGACAGAAGAATTGTTACGCTCCCCACATTTACATAGTTTCCAATTTTATATACATATTTGATTTGATTTTTTATTAATGTAATTGTTCAAAATGCTAATTTTTATTCATCATACCTGTAGCCGTTATTCAAAAGACAGTAATCTGAATATTATCTCCTTGATTGTAGGAAAAATCAAGATAAGTAACACTCTTGGAATAGAAATTTCGAGTAAAGTTCTAGGCAATGCCAATATGGCTCTACGCAATTGCTACAAGGGTTATGACCATATATATAAAAAAAAAAAAAAACAATTGTATATGCCGGTGCCCATACAAATACGTGACATTCTCACTATCGGACAGGCAGTTCCCACAGACAGGTTGTTAACACGTGCATCAACGAAAGTTTTATCGCTTTTTCCTTTTTCAGGCCATAGTAGTAACACTTATCTTTTTGCATTCAACAAAATTTCAAGGTAAGACACCCCCCCCAGACACTTCTTGTACTTTTATAATTATCTGGGTACGCATTTCTAAAAAATCATACGAGAAATACCGTATACTCTTAAATTATTCTTTATCTTATCATTCTCTCGAATTTTGTTCCATATTTGATCTACATTTGACCTCAAACTCACAATTTCACTCAGTATGACTGCCTCTCGTGTCTCCCTTGCCACATGACAACCAGAAAATAAATAAAACTCCACGCCTTGTTGTTTCTCATCTTTACGGGTATTTTGTAAATATAAATATTATGGAATTTTATAATTATTTACTCTCCTACGTAACGACCAAATCACCGGTTCTTCTAAGGCAAGCCACACCAGCAACGGAATAGGACCAATGGTAGACTTGAATAGACTAGATCTGTGGCAATGGACCGCAGTGATGTCATGTAAAAAAATCTTTCATGTTGGACAATTATTCGGAAGCTGATGGAAATCGTGCTAATGCACCATGTGTCATTTAATACGGGGAGGGGCTGCAGAAGTAGGTGAAAGTTTTGCTGCAATGGATATCGGTTCGAAATAAGTGAACTAATTATAATTATAATTGTTATAATTATTTTTATTATAATATAATTATTTTTTTATACACGTGACATAACTCACTATCGGAAAGGCAGTTTATACGGACAGGTCATTAACACGTGCATCAATGAAAATTTCATCTCCTTTTCTTTTATCAGGCCTTTACATTTTAGCACTCAACAAAAATTCGAGCTAAAGCAACCCCATATAGTCCTTGTATTGTTCCAGTTAAAGTATATGGATATGCATTTATAACCATTCCCCTCCCCCCCCAAAAAAACGATACTATAAAGACTGCACATACAGTGTAACTCTGATATAAGAAAGTTGTCTGGACCGGATAAAAGTTATCTTATATCCGGGTTTATCTTATATCCGGGTTTGATCTATTTTATATATATTATACAGGCTCTAATTTGGGACCAGAGACGGTTTCTCTTATATCGGGGTTTCTCTTATATCAGGGTCGCTTATATCCCGGTTATACTGTGCATTTTACTCACTCTTCATCTTATCATTCTCTCGGATTCTGATCTACATTTGACCTCAAACTCACAATTTCACTCAGTATGACTGCCTCTCGTGTCTCCCTTGCCACATGACAACCAGAAAATAAATAAGACTTCACGCCTTGCTGTTTCTCATCTTTACGGGTGTTTTTGTAAATATAAATGTTACGTGAGTTATAATTATTTATTCACGGTTATAACTTCCCTACGAAATCTGTGGCGATATTAGCGCTTAAAAGAAAACTATTTGAGGCCAAACATTATCGGCTGTTTAGAATCAACTCTTTGTCAGCTAGCACTTAGTTTGAAAACCCATAAAATAAAACAATTGCGGTTGGAACAAAGCAAATAGTTGTTTCAAACTATAAACTTTAAAATGTCATAACTCAATCCAAACAAAATTTTATTAGTCAAAGTCAAAAACAATCCGATGTTGCCAATGAACCGGCTGTGAACATATTCTCTTGTTCTGGAGGTCACGTGAATCAACGAACAGCCAGAAATCATTTTCCCTCTTCCATTTTAATGTGCACCTGCTGAAAAGCGAGTGGTGTTTGGTAGAGGGAAGGAATAGGGGCCAAAGATTAAGAGCCAAGTAACAGAGAGGTTAGAGCAAAGGTTTGGGATCTTATCTTAATTGCGTCACTTTTAACTATTTTTAGGATAAGGCCTTGCCTTTACATGAGGCATTTTTTGTAATGCCATGACTCGATGAAATAGCTGACCATGGCTCTCCACAGCTTTCTCTTGCTTATTATCTGTTGATTGCCAAGAAAGATAGGGAACGACTCCCGATTATTTTCTCGACAGTTTTAAATTAAAAGTTGTCCTACTTCTAGGCTGCCAATGCTCGAGAGCCTGTAGTGTTGGGGTGCGTGTTCTTTGAAGGTCGGGAGTCACCAGTGTAGCGTGGGGGTGGTTGATATTTCTTTGATTCGGCCTTGTGTCAGACTTAACTGAACTCCTTACAGTTTACAAGATTTATTCAGAATTATCATCAGAATCATCATCATCAAAAGGTTGATTGTCGGCAGGTTGGAATGTGTGGAATTGTGTGGAATAGTATAAAAATAAAAGATACATTTTTCATGTTAGAATAGAAATGTATTAAAAAGAAAGATTAACAAGAATTCGTAGAATGTTCACTGGGAAAGTTAAGGTATCAAGAGTTCGTACAAAATGTTCTAAAGAGGACAATGTCCGGGTCCCTTGAAGTTGAAAGTTACATTTTAGTGTTGTCTTTCTCGCTGCTTCCATCTGACTGACTTGACTGCCATTGATGAAGTCCTTTTATTGTAATCGAGATATTTTCACACTTACACGGGAAGTCCTTTTGGTCTTGCAAACTCTCCCATTCATCAAAAATCATTTTAACACCTACTTGCGAAATCTGGTTTCGACTTTTTTTAAAGCAGATGGTCAATCCTTTTTCTATTTGGAAAAACCAGGATTTCACACGTCGTTGTGAATTTTTGTAAAAGTGAAAAAGAGAGTTGATTTTAATTAATTTCTTATCCGCTACAGGCCCAATCTACCCTACTATTTAACCCGCATAAGTAAGAACTTATGGCTCAGCAATTCCTTATTCAACACTGATAACCATTATACTACCTTCACATGGTGGAGATCCAGGAAAAAATATTTATACAGATTTCTTTGAATATTTTATTTACAAAAAAAGAATAGTCAACAAGACCCAAAAGAAGTGATGTAGAGATCTTAAATAATTTCTAGAAGAACAAAGAAAAGAACACGATCCAAAAACAAAATGCAATTGTATTCATGCAATACAAAAATGGCTGTTTATTTTGTTACAACCAAATTCTTTCGTGTCTTGAAGTAAGGTTTAACATACAGCTCTTACTGAGAAGTTTGAGTTTCGTTCAAAAGCATATCAACACCTCTGTAGGTTATTTAATGCCAAAAAGATAGGGTTTTAAAGGATTTTTATTTAAATGTTCGATTATCATGAAAAGATTGATTCAGTCACATTCTAATAAAAATTTTTTGTTTTTATTCTTTTTTATTTTACAAAACTGAAAATGTCTTCTAATTTTCTATCCAAAAATGTTTTACTGAGAATAATTTTCTTTCCTTCAAAAATGTGTTATGGTAATAATTTTTTCTTCAAAAATGTATTGTTGGTAATATTTTTCCTTCTAAAATGTATATTTTTTATAAAAGTCTATTTTTATGGGATGTGTGAGTTCGAATTCCAGTTGAATTCATGGTATTTACTTACGCTCAAATACCCTTGGGAAAGGTATTAATCCGACTGTTCCCTCCAGTTATGGGTCAAATAATAGGACTGATTGGGTTCTAAAGCCTTGGCTGGCAATAAGTCTACCGCAGAAATCAATGGCAACCTATTGCGGAATAATTTTCTCCCCAGTCAGTCATGTCTCTTTCGAGACATGATCACCCAAAGCGTGTATCACGTATAACACTTAACTGACTATTTTTATGTATATATTTCTGTAAAAGTGTATATTTATACTTTCATATTGTTTTGACCCCAGTTTGGGGGTAAACTATTTGCCCATAGCTGGGACCGTAACAAGTGCTACCACTCCGGTCAGGGTGGACCTGGGAACAACAGCAATTAAGAGGTGGTTCCATGCTCCTCACAACCTCCCAATCAGAGGCCTTGCTGCCGGATGCAGTTTACCGTCATGCCCAGGACGAACTGAGAAGTCTCCACCACCAAAACACAGATGTCTTGGGGAAAACCTTACAGTTGGTTACTCACTGACTCAGCTATAAAATTAGAACTTTGTCTACAATTTTGATTCAAGTGTAAACCAGAGTTAAGGCTATATTTTTATTCCAGAGAAAGCTAGCCCTGTTAATAAATTTTGATTCTAGTTATATATAACTAAAAATATTTTTAACATTTTCTTTATTCTAGTATAAACTAAACATATATTTATTTTTCATATTGGTATAAAATTGACATATGTCTACTTTTTTTAAAATTTAGTTTCAATCGAACCTATGTATACACTGAGACACCAATCTAAAGCAGACCGATGTCGACCTTTTTTTTTTTCTCATGTATTTCGTGCTTTGACACAAATTCAAAACAGAACTGCTTTATACTTTTTCTCTAGTGTAAAATGAATTTAAGTCTACTTTTTGAATCGTAATCTAAACCGGAAATGTGCTTAGCTTTTTGACTAGAGTGTAAACCGAACATAGTTTTTTGACTCGGGTATAAACCGGACCAATATCTAACCATATTGATTTTAGCATACTAATCCTGTTTAAGTTTCTATTAATTCGTAGTGATTCTTGACCTATAAATCATATATTCAATATTAAATAATTGTCTTATTCTGTCTATTTTTGCTCTTCTCCAGTCACAAAAATCAAAAAAAAGAAATACATTTAAAAAAATGAATCATTTGTCTTAAACAAAAAAGGTTTTTTATTCTCGCTGAAAATCTAATTTGTGGCAAAATATACACAAAAACGAATTAGTGTTTTTCATTAAAAAAAAAAGAAGTGAACATTGAAAAGAGAATTGATGTATAAAAATTAGGAAGCGAAGAAAAAATAACTCAGGAAATGTTTTTTATGTTTTATCAACCTTTTATAGATTATTTAAAGACAGAAAATATTTTTACATTGTGAGAAGTTTTAGGGATACAATTACAACTAATTAACCCATAGTTGGGAAGAGAAGACGTGGATTGATAACTTGCCCAAGGGTACTTTTTGGTATGGGGGTGACAGTGATTTAGTGATACAAGTCTTACGAACTAACGTGGAACACATTTAACTGGAAACACATTCTCTCTACCAAGATGTCTTAAATACGTAAGCTGATAGACATACTACACACTGTTTAATAAATAAAAATGAGGCGTCTACTTTAAATACGAAGTATCGACTATAATAACATATGAAATAATAGAAATGCAACATTATATATATATATGGTATCCTATGCAAGTCAGTTGAGTTGCATATAAGTGCTAAGCCGATACCTATCAGCACTCCACCACTACGTTACACGTAATGATGTAACACATATCGAGTACTGCAACTGCGAGATATACCAGACATATATATATATATATATATATATATATAGTATATTGTGATGGGTGTTACAATGGTTTATAAAAGCATTGTATCATTCCACAAAAATCTTCCCGTTTCGCAGTTACGTTTGCTCCTCATCTGATGATAAGTTGAAAAAAAAAATGTCTTTATTTTTGCCAGAAGTCAAGGCTAAAATACAATGTTTAAACGGCTCATGATTAGACATAATAGATATTCATTGTCTGTTAAATTTAGAAATATATGTTTAGATAATCATCTGCAGCCTCAATACAAATATATATATATATATATATATATATATATATATATATATATATATATATATATATATCCGAGTGAATAAGGAACGAAGAAAAATTTACAACGTCCAAAACATTAATTTAAATCAGTGCTCGATATATAATATAGAGCTGTGAATATTTATTATAACTTAGATTTTAGAACATGTACAAATTTTTTTGTACATGTTCTAAACTATAATTTATAATATATATATATATATATATATATATATATATATAGTTAGTAATATGCAGGCAGATGTTTCGCTGTATCACAGCTCATCCGTACGGTTAGACATCCGATAGCTTCTAGCCAGGATTGAAAACCGACCGAATTGACATCAGTCGCCAATTCTACGTCTGTGCTATGGGCGCTCGGTAGAGGAAGGCTGAATTTAGCATGTGATATACAATGTATACACACGTCAGTCACCGAAAGAACTCAGTTCATTGCTAAAGAGTAATGTATAAATTGCAGAAGTGGTAACTGTATTTTTTTTTTTTAATTTTCCTCTCTAAAGAGCTCAATCGTAATGAGAGCATAATATATTCGTCATCCACATACAAGAATGTCTAGACATCCACTTGCCGGGAACGAAACTCGAACGATTTGGTGTTAGTCGGAGTCGCTAACCACTAAGCCATAGGCGTATGGAACTTTTAGCGTGTTGTTCACTCGTATAAAATCGCCGACGGGAGTCAATTCGGTCGGGTTTCAATCCTGACTAGAAGCAATCGGATGTCTAACCGAACTGGCGATACAGCGAAACAGATCTGTCTGTGGATGGCTATATATATATATATATATATATATATATATATATATATAGCACACACATTGTATTAAGGGAGCAGATAATTATATATATATATATATATATATATATATATATATACGAGTGAATAAGGAACGAAGAAAAATTTACAACGCCCAAAACATTAATTTAAAACAGTGCTCGATATATAATATAGAGCTGTGAATATTTATTATAAATTATATTTTAGAACATGTACAAATTTTTTTATATATATATCCACTATATATTGTACATTTTGTTTCAACATTTGGACTTTCAATGTCTCATCAGGTGGTTTGGAAAGGAATGGAAGACCTCGTTTTTTATATTTGGGAGTTGTGTGTGGGATGTTGGCGGGGGTTAGCGATAAGGGAATAAGTTTTGTAAATTCTCCGTTAGAATTTTGAAGAAAGTGGGGTAGGTAAGGGATATAGTTGATTCATGAAAGTGTGTTTTATGACCGACTGACTAGCCTTTATTCTTTGGTTCTATTAGAGGGGGAGAATAAGGTGTAAAGGGTGGGAAAGAATGAGATTAGACCTATCTTTAATGTTTATTTTTACAACTATACATTATTTTTGTATTTAAGCAGTTTTATAATCAATCTAATTTTGTATATTTAACCTTAATTTTGAATTTAGGAAATTTCTTTTTTCTATAAAACTTTAAAATAGATTTGATTATAGTTTCTGGTGTGTAGTAGGTAAAGTTTAATATAAGAAGGTCGTTTGTACTATAAAGGTTTACCGTCTCTGGGTGGGGTCCTAGTTTTGGCTTGTGCACCAAAAGTCAAAACTAGGACCAGGTTTTTGACATTGATATAGCAACCCATTATGAAGAAGCAGGAAGGAATTACAAGCCACTTGCGCTGGTACTTGTTGATACACTATTGCGTCAGTTGAATGCGAGACAGAGTAAAATTAGACGCCTGTAACGGCTACAGAAGCCGGGACAGCAAGCCATGTTAGCAGTGTCGTAAACTGGTCATCTATCAACGCCATGGCAGGAAGAAGGACCATCTGTTCCTTTGTCATCACTCGCTTTACCGTGTCCACTGCACGCCGTAATGTGCTTTTCATGGATATAATGAAAAGAAGTGGTGGAATCACACCCCCATGATGAGGCTGACCTCGAGGATTTTGCGACTAGGTGGCGTAGTTACGAACAGTGAAATACAAAAACGCTGCTCTGAAATATTTCATTATGATATCCCCAAACTTCCTAAGGAAATTGATCCACACGCAATCGCGAGATCAAGCAAAATACATGACGCTCAGTTTTATTTTGTTTCGCTGATAGGATTGAGTTTCAGAACATGGGTGAATGATCCAGACAGTCAGGAAGCTATTATCTCAGCCTTCTGTCTTCTGTACAGATGTAATGGTTACCTAGCAGGCTGACCATCATACGACAATATATATATATATATATATATATATATATATATATATATATATATGTAGTCATCCGTAGACAGATCTGTTTCGCTGCATCACAGCTCATCAGTACGGTTAGACTCCGATATATTTTGGCCGGGTTTCAATCCTGGGTTAAAAGCAATCGGAGTCTAACCGTACTGATGCGCTGTGATACAGCGAAACAGATCTGTCTGCGGATGACTACATATATATATATATATATTGTCGTATGATGGTCATATATATATATTGTCGTATGATATATATATATATATATATATATATATATATATATATATATATAGTGTATCGAGGCAGCAGGTAATTTTCTAAACATATACTGTTAAATATAAGAGACAATGAATGTTTATTGTGTTTAATCATGAGCCGTTCTAAACATCGTATTTTGGCTTTAATTTCAGGTGAAAATAAAGACAAAAATTCTCCAGCATTTGGATAATTTTTTATTAAGTTGGTTCTAGGCTTTCGACTCACATGAGCCATCTTCAGAGAGGTTACAAGGACGTTAACATAAAACATCCACCATCAAAGATGATTATATCTTGTGTTGACGTAAAACTTTGCTAAGCAACAGTAACAGTTACCAAATAGCAAACGCAGTTCGTAAATTTGTAATGCGGTTCTATGACGTCACACCGCGTGAAAGCTTGAAATGTTAACAGAACCATATATCTAAACGTAATGTAATGTGCTATGACCAGATTTAAACGTGATTTTATTAAGTGTGGGTTGTTTGGATTTAATGTCGATGGTCTCCAATATCTGAAGGTTTTTTTTTTACTGTTTGTATGAGAGAGGGTTATTGTATTATTGACTATGATTAAACATTAATTGTCTCTTATATTCAACAGTATATGTTTAGAATATATATATATATATAAATATAACATAAATATGTTATAATATCGCTACAAAAGTAGCTATTTTGTTTCGACACTACTTGTGTCTTATCAAGTGATGAAGTTTATTTTAAGTTGAAGAGTTTTAAAAGGTTAAAAACCAGCCCACCCCCCTTAATCAGGGAGACATTGTTACATAGACAGTGTGTACCAATCAGAATAAAGTAATTTCTAATTTAAAGAATATGAGAACAAACTGAAAAAACAATTTTTGGGGGACATTAATATTAATATTTGATTAAATTGAGATCAGCATTATTAATCGACTATTAGATTCACTTTATTTTTATTGCGAATTTTAAATTCTAAGTTTAACAAATCATTAGATTTAGATTATTATAAAGCTATTCAGATATTAAATGAGGAACAGATATGAACGCACACATACAGACCTACAAACACCCACATATGGACAAATAGACGAGTATACACACATACACTGACATACATACATACATACATACATACATACATACATACATACATATATACGGATTAATATAAGCACGCATATATACATACACAAATTTCAAAATTTTGTTTTTATTGACGTGCTAATTATTCTGTTAAAATTTAAAGCTAGATTTGGAAAATGGCTGTAAAAGCCTACAATATTGAATACATCTAAGAGCGAATTCGTAAGAATGAATGAGGTCAGGGCAGATACATTCATATTTCAGTACATGAACACATAAACATAATTATATATATACTCACGCAAATACACAAGCTAAAAACAAAAACGTACACGACTAAAAACTACACAGATCAACATGTGTGTGTGTGTGTGTGTGTGTGTGTGTGTGTGTGTTTCATGTCATGCGAAACAAATATTCTGCTGCTAAGCACCTGAAGGTCGTGCTGTGCAAGGAACTCCAAGTCGTGCTATTGGTGAGGAATAATAAGGTTATTTATTAATATATTCTATCTTCTTTTTCGATTTCTTTTTAATAGCAAGTTTTATTCGATGAGATCATCTCTACTCGTTCCATCCAAATCGTTCCATATTATTAATATAAAAAAGAAATCTTTTGATTTCTCCATCTTGATTTGAGCATGAATAATCAATCAAACCTCATTAAAAGACCATTTCAGTTCCAGTTTCTGTGGCAAATTCAATGACAAATCAGTAGAATTATCTCTTTAAGTCGCATTTTAATTTAAGGGTCATGTGGAGTAAAATGTGGCCATGGGTAAATGCAAAAATAAATGGTAGAACTGTCCGGCAAATAGAATTTACAAAGTTTGCAAAAAACAATGACAAGAAAAAAAAAAAAGAAAGAAAATCCGCAATAAATAATATAAAAAGAGGAAACAATATTTGAAAGGCAAAAATGGGACTTTGTCTCTGTGTGTGTGTGTGTGTGTGTGTGTGTGTGTGTGTGTGTGTGTGTGTGTGTCCGTTACCTATAGACTCCGAAACGGCTGAACCGATTTTCTTGAAAATTTACACAGTTGTAATATAAGAGTCTATTAGCTAGGTTTTGTGTTGAGGTACCCCCGATAAATATCGATAATCGAAAAAATCGAGTTATAGAAGGAGTGGTCCGATTTTAATCAAATTTGATACACTCATAGACAAAGACATAAGAAACGATATTCAGAAGTTTCAAGGTTGCAGTTCTTACAATAGTGCAGAAAATCGATAATATATATATATATATATATATATATATATAAAAGGCAAGATGTTTGTGTGTCAGGCTAAGGTTTCGCTTTAACTGGAAACAACTATTGCTTTTTAGTCTTTCGTACCAACGTCCAAAGATTCTGAGCTCCAGGGCCATGAATTAGCTTTAAAGCTTTCATTACACCCGAGCAACGCCGGGCTATACTGCTAGTAAGCAATAATAAGGTAAAGCAACAGTAATATGACAAAAAGTTCACAGACTAACAATTAGATTTTACACACAAGAGCAAGTCTGGATAAGAGAACGTTGCGTTCTGACTTTACAACAAGACAGACCGGGACTGAGTCAGATGAAACCGAGAACTGGCCTATTTTATTGCCTAGGACAGAATCCCAAGATGTGTTTTTGTGCTTCTGCCTATAAATTGGGGAGGGAAAAGTCAGTCAGTTAATTAAGTGCCATACGTGACTCACGCTTGGGCAATCATGTCTCGAAAGAGACTGGGCAGAAGATTATGCCACAGTATATTACCATTTTACAGTAGACTGGTTGCCATCCGAGGATATAGAACTCAATCTGTCCTGCTATTTAACCCATAACTGGAGGGAAGGGACGGATCAATACCTTTCCTAAGGGTATTTGCGCGTAAGTAAATGCAAGGAATTCAACTGGAATTTGAACTCGGTTCCCCGATTTCTCGTTCCGAGCCGATATCCACTGCACCACAACGCAGGGGAAAGTATTTTGCAGAAATTTCCACTTGGATTGTTTTTTAGTAGGTACCTCTATTAAATCGCTAAAAAAAAATTTAAAAAACCGCATATTATGAATAAAAAAGGCCTCAAACTTCATAAAAACGAACTTTTTCCATCAAAAGATGTATATTATTATTAAAAAGAAAAATCAAAGTATTTTTTAATTATTGTTTAAAAAAGCTTAATCCCTTCTAACACGTTCGAAATTTTGGTAAAAAATTTCTTTTGATTTGAGTTAGCAAGTAACCAAATCGTTACGAGACTTTACAATGGAAAACGTAATATTACATAACTCTGTATTTTTTTTTGTTTTTTTTTTTTGTTTTTTTGTTTTTTGTGACAAACACATTAATTTATAATTGTCGGATTTTAATGAAACATTCAAGAGTTATTCGTAAATGAATGAAATTATTAAAAATTTTAAATTATTATTTTCTTAAAAATCTTGGTAAAATATTTTTTACATCTGTTACCCCCATCTCTCCACGTAAATTCATGAAATTTCAAAGAATTCATGAAATTTATGAAATTTCAAAAAATTAAAACTTAAATTCTGTAGGCAAAAATGGTTTTATTAGTTAAACGCTGGACTCATTGGGAAATGTAAATTTTGTATCATTTTTTTAAACCATTTAGTCCCTTTTAACGAAAATCTGCTCCTAATAGTAAGATAAAAAATGCAATAAACATATGTCATTATTTAATTAGATAAGCTTTTAATTGCATTAATAAATAGTATAAATGTTAGACAATATAGTCTAGAGAAAAAAATTTCGATTAATAATGAAATTTTAAAAGAATTGTTTTCATTTTTGCTTTTTTATTATAATAATTGATAAAGTTATTTTTTTAAATATTCCCAATCCTTGTAGACGTTAGGCTAACAGATTACATAGTGAAGACTATACTTACTAAACGAAAATTGAAAAGTTTAACACATTTTATTTACCCACCGAATTTTTAAAATAATTTTCAATTATTTCTGTGTGTGTGCATTTGAAATTTTGTTTTGTATGGTAATTTTTATGCATAAATTAAAATTCATTTGTTTCAGGGTTACTCCTCTTTACTGGAAAAAATTTGTACAATTATGGGACTTTTGATCGCCATACGCTTGTCTCATCTCGATCTGTCAACCCATTTTAATTATGGTGTATAAGTTAGAAAGGTCAACTCTGTGTTTAAAAATATTGTTATTCTAAATTTCATACTATAAATAATAATACTTGTGTAAATCAGATTAATTTAACATTAAATATGCTAATTTTCTAAAAATCGTGTGTCACAGATGTATATTTTATTTTTGCAAGAATTTTAAAACAAAAATTAACTTTTGTATACAAATCTGTCAATCGCTTAAAAACGGCCAAAAAATTAAAGAAATTTAAAAAATGCCATAATTTTAGATTCTAATCAATATAATTTCTGTTCGAAATACCCCAGAATATTTTGCTTACTGGAAATAGTAAATTTAATCATTTAACTTTCAATTAAAACTAAAATAAAAATTTCAAGAAAACTTTTTTATTCTTAAAAATTCAATTTATATTTAGTTATCGAAAATGAGTGGAGGTACCTATAGGTTCCCTGTGAATATGTGATATTGTATTATATGCATGATTAAATGGCGATGGATGAGTTTTTGTGGTAAATGGGGAAATTGTAATGAATGAGTGGATTGTGAATCTGATTACCTACGTCTAGGATAGTAAATGTTGACCAGCTTTAGCCACTTTCCCGTCGGCCATGTGCCACATTTGCTGTATTAGCAACAATATATATACATTCCCACTTAGATTGTTTCTGTCGGTTCCCTGAAAATAAGGAGTCGTGTGGTATATGCAGAAATTGTTTATTTTCCAAACAATAAATGCACGTTTCCACTTAGATTGAAATCAACAAAAAAATCATCCAAACAGTAACGCTAATCATGTAAATATTATTCTTGCTATGTTTGCTAAATAAATATTAGACTTGAAATTAAGTTATTTCTATTTTATTAATTTAAATTCAATTGTGTCCACATTACATTCTGATATATAAAAGTGAAAATGCTCCAAACCGATTTCCCTATGCTCTTACTATCAACTTTAACTAGCAATAACAGTAGAATAACATAGCCATTCAAAGAAGGGCTTTTTGGTAAAGCACTTCCGAAGTCGAATTGGCATGGCGAAGGATACGTTCCAGAAGCTGAATAAAGTATTAAGACACAGGAAATTTTCACTAGAAACAAAGATAAGAGTACTAGATTGCTATGTAATGTCAGTTCTTTAATATGGCAGTGAATGCCGAACAATATCAACAAAGATGAAGGAAAAACTTGAAGCAGCTAAAATGCGGTTCTACAAAAGGATGCTCCGGATATCATAGACCGAGTATGTGAGCAATAATTAGGTGTTGGAAAGAATGGAAACGAAAAGGAAATTAATAGTGAGCATCAGGAAGAGACAACTAAAGTTCCTGAGACAGGCAATGAGAAAGGAGGGCTTGGAGAACCTGATACTCACAGGCAAGATAGAGGCAAAAGGAGACAGAGGAAAGCAGCGGATAACATATTTGAAGGGTCTGAACAGGTGGATGACAGAACGAGGTTTGCGAGATGTTAGATGAGAAAGCATGCTAAGAGCCACCAAGGATAGGAGGACGTGGAAGGCCATGATCGCCTACGTCCTGAAAGGACAGAGCACATAGAAGAAGAAGAATTCAATATTCTTAGATTATTAGTTTCTAATTCTAAATAACCTGGATCAGCGTTTCCCTACACATTTTGAAATATGAACACAAGCAAAATATTTTTGACCTACTGACTCTCGGGTCAGAAACACAATTTTAGTGTCCCTTCATTTAGCTTTACCCTAAAAATTAATTCAATTTAATAAATCTCCATATTTCTTATATTGATCAATGAAGATAAAAGACAAATATTTTAACAAATGTCTTCTGTGTGTCTGAACTGTCCTTCAGAAATCAATGTCAGAAGTGAGAAAGAAATCTAAACTTATTTATAAATGGAACTGTGTGTGTGTGTGTGTGTGTGTGTGTGTGTGTGTGTGTGTGTCCATTAACTATAGACTACGAAATGGCTGAACTGATTTTCTTGAAAATTTACACAGTTGTACTATAAGCGTCTGGGAGTGTTCTTAGCTAGGTTTTGTGTCGAGGTACCCCCAATAAATATCGATAATTGATAATCGAAAAATCGGGTTATAGAAGGAGTGGTCCAATTTTAATCAAATTTGATACACTCATAGACAAAGACATAAGAAACAATATTCAGAAGTTTCATGGTTGCAGTTCTTACAATAGTGCAGAAAATCGATAATATATATATATATATAAAAGACAAGATATTTGTGTGTGTGTGTCTGTTTATCTGCCTGTATGGCTGTATTTTTCAGCCCTTTTATTTTAGTTTTTGCTTCGGGTTTGACTCTAAGTAGGTATAATTGTAGTTCTTAGTCTCAGCCATGATACCATTTACTCAGAGGACTTATTTAGCCTTCAAAATTCAGTTTATGACGAAAAAACTTATTTGATATCGATAGCAGGAAATCAAAATTTGACTTACATCCATTCATTTTTCTTTCAGTCTACGGTTTCGCTTTAACTGGAAGCAACTATTGCTTTTTAGTCTTTCGTGCCGACGTCCAAAGAGTGTGAGTTCCAGGACCATGGATTAGTTTTAAAGCTTTCATTACACCTGAGCAACGCGGGCTATACTGCTAATGATAACATAATTGAGTCAATCTCCCGCTGCCTTGGATGAGAAGAAACTGGTTTCAATGACTTTTCATTCTTTTATCTTTTCACTACAAGCAAGGCAACAAAGTCACTCTGATAAGGTTTTACTAAGTGTAAAAGAAAAAAAAACATAACTAAAGAGAACAATAAAAGAAGAGGAATAAAAAAGGCTGCAGATAATGATTGACATTGAATTTAAAATTGTGAAGATCAATGTTGTCTAGAAAGCAAGAAGCCAAAAGAGAGTTCCACATGGGGAGTGCAAGAAAAGAAACTGTTAGCAAAGAACTTACAGTTATTTCTTGTCAGTTCGACTGTAAAACAACGGAACCTATCTGCCAGTCTAGTCAGTCAGTTAAAGTGACATGCGTGAAACCCGCTTGGGCGATCATGTCTCTTTCGAGACATGACTGACTGGGCAGAAGATTATCCCGCAGTAGGTTGCCATTGCTTTCTGCGGTAGACTGGTTGCCAACCAAGGCTATAGAACCCAATCTGTCCTGTTATTTAACCCATAACTGGAAGAAATAGACGGATTAATACCTTTCCCAAGGGTATTTGCGCGTAAGTGAATGCAATGAATTCGGCTGGAATTCGAACTCGGCTCCCCGATTTCTCGTTCCGAAAGTATATCCACTGCACCACAATGCACATACTGTGCCTAAATTCATAAAGTTTACATACCACAGAGGTAAGTTCATCAGAACAATTACCATGAAAATATTTATAGAAAAGTCACAGGGAAGCCATTTTATAGTGTTGTGAAAGTGAGTGAAGCTGGGATGCGTTTTGCAACAATTCTTCCTACATCCTCCAATCTCTTGATTAGAGGTCTTACATTTGTTTATCGTTATCCACAAAACTGTCAACAAGAAGAGAAAGTCAAAACTGTATGGGTGCATGTCATAAGAGCCAACCATCTTTCCACCATCTTTCGTCAAAAGAGGAGGCAACGAGAGGGAAAATGGTTTGACTATGTCACTGTGTGGACTGGAAGATCATTTACAGAGACATAGGCATTGGCATGCAACTGAGACATATGGAGGGAGCTGGTGAGCTACACCATGACTAAACCCAGTCATAAGTTTGATCATGATGATAATGATGACTTTCATAAAAGTATGAATAGTCTATATTTGGAATAAATATTTTCACTTAATTTTTGAACAGATGTGAATTGGTTTGAAAATGGAATCAAGAGAATTATTGGAAACATTAAAAATAAAATTGAATGTCTTGTAGTTTTTTTTTATTTTCACTATCCAAGACTGTAACAAAAGATATTTATCTTATCACATTAAAAATTGAAACACAAGTGAAGAGAAACAAAGAAGGTGTCATTTCTTCTGCTTTTTTTATTCTCGTTCATTAGGTAGATTCATAGTCGTTTCTTCATCAGATACTCATGGCAAGTTGATGTCTGGTATTGGGGATTTCTCCAGACGTGAATATTTACATGTTTGTGAGAATGTAAGAGACTCTCTCTCACTCTCTATCTCTCTCTCTCTCTCTCTTCACCCCCACCTCCCTCACCAGGTGGGTGTTTATATATCCTCATCGGTCTACATCTCAATGACAGCTATAAAGAACACTGGTTTACATGTTGAGGCAGCTACTGACATTCAGTGAAATGTCATCTTTCAGGACAGTTTGCTGATGCACCTGACATCTCTGAAGTTCTGATGTAACACTGATTGCAAAGTCTATTTTGGCATCATCTGAAGCGAGTCATATATTTGACTAGTGTATACAATAGAATTAATCGTCATTTACGTAGGAAACTTGAAAGTAATGTTTTTTTTCAAAGGTGGGGGAGAAATAAAAAATATTTCATAATCCATTGTCTGAATCAAACTGCTTCATGATTTAATGCAATCCTTCTTACTAAGATATCCATACGTAATCAGCTGTATCAAATTTCTATTCCCTGTTCAAAGATGAATCATGGCGACACAACCAATTTCTTAATGCATATTAAAAACTGGTTCAATAATCCAATCAGACACAAGCTTTAATTTTTGATGCAAGATTTTCTCATCTTTTGGTTTTTCTTTCTCGAAAAGCAATCCACTTAAAATCTTTTGCGATCTGATTGATATCAAAATGCAGTATTTGCTCTCTTCACTCATATTTCTACATAAAACTTTGGGTTTTTTTTTGGTTTTTTGTTTTTTTTTTTTTTTACAGGAATTATTTCTGAAATTAACTCATACTTGAAAAGTAGGGTGCTTTTTTTTTCATCAAACATATTCACTATTTGTTATAAAAGCTTCATAATGAAAATCTGATACATTGCGTTTCGTTTTCTTATATTCTGTATCCATTTTAAGTGATTTTCCATCGTATTTAGTTAAGGTAAAATGTTTTGCTCTTTCTATATATTACCTCACTGATGAGAAGTTAATTTTATTAATTATTATTTGAATACTGTAGGTCTTACAAAGGACTGTACTTTTTTTAATCTCATGAACTAAAGAACATTAGCAAATAATAGAAATCACATCCCTTAGAACATTCAACAGCTGCAACAACTAAAATGGATAGAACGTGTAACCCAAAGAGAAAATAATGACATAATCAAGATACTCATGTTCCACAAGTTTGAACAAAAGGATTGAAAAATAGTAAGAGTAATATTGACTGTTTCCCTATAAGGAAACATTTTAGCATACATTAACCAAACAGCTAGCTTTGGTTGAAATTCATAAAATCGTTCTGTTTGTTTGGAAAACAGGTTTCTGGAGTTCCTGTAGCTATTATTGCTCTTTCCACTATTGATAGGGATTTCTTGAAACCTTTTTTTGAAGTAGTGGAGAATGTCAACCTTTTGATTATGTTATTAGTTTTCTCTTCATGTTACTTGTGCTATCCATTTTAGTTGTTGCTGCTGTTGATAGTCCTCAAGTGATGTAGTTTGATATCTTCAACAATTTTTTGTTTGTGATTCTGTAATATCAGTCCACGATGTTCAAAATAGGATTATCTTTGCCAAGGCTGCCTGGCTTTACTCACTCAAAGCATTTTTTTACCATTGAACTTAGGACATGCAAAAATAGAAAAACAATTCATCCACATCTTCAAGGACAATACTTAACACCTTATCCAAAATGGGTAGAAATGTAAAAAACAAAAATTAAACAGACCCTAATGGTTCTTTTTAATCAAACTTGTTTGGATATCTAAACTTATTTATAAATGGAACTTTGGCTGCATGTGTGTGTGTGTATGTGTGTGTGTATGTGTGTGTCTGTGTGTGTGTGTCCATTACCTAGAGACTCCGAAACGGCTGAACCGATTTTCTTGAAAATTTGCACAGTTGTACTATAAGTGTCTACGAGTGTTCTTATCTTGGTTTAGTGTCGAGGTACCCGCAATAAATATTGATAATCGAAAAAATCAGGTAATAGAAGGAGTGGTCCGATTTTAATCAAATCTGATACACTGATAGACAAAGACATAAGAGACAATATTCAGAAATTTCAATGTTGCAGTTCTTACAATAGTGCAGAAAATCGATAATATATATATATCTAAGGCAAGATGTTTGCGTGTGTGTCTGTTTATCTGCCTGTATGGCTGTATTTTTTTCAGCCCTTTTATTTTAGTTTTTGCTTTGGGTTTGGCTCTAAGCAAGTATAATTGTAGTTCTTAGTCTCAGCCATGATACCATTTACTCAGAGGACTTATTTAGCCTTCAAAATTCAGTTTACGACGAAAAAAACTTATTTGATATCGATACCAGGAAATCAAAATTTAACTTACATCCATTCATTTTTCTTTCAATCTATGGTTTTGCTTTAACTGGAAGCAACTATTGCTTTTTAGTCTTTCGTGCCAACATCCAAAGTGTGTGAGCTCCAGGACCATGGATTAGTTTTAAAGCTTTCATTACATTCAAGCAATGCCGGGCTATACTGCTAGTATATATATATATATATATATGGACTGATCTATGCAGTATCAAAATACATATTTTTACTGAGGAGAGATTGTGAGATATCTTATCCTGATTGTTTTGAATGCATAAACATAAAAAAACAAGAATCAGGATTTCGTAGAGACATTTGAACAAAATGTCCCATTTATTAA
This sequence comes from Ascarosepion bandense, assembly GCA_037127315.1. Taxonomy (NCBI): domain Eukaryota; kingdom Metazoa; phylum Mollusca; class Cephalopoda; order Sepiida; family Sepiidae; genus Ascarosepion; species Ascarosepion bandense. Next base: position 1,921,364 of record JBBBDQ010000416.1, read on the forward strand.
AGAAAATTGTAAACAGAAAAAAAAGTACAAATTAAATTATTTTTTTTCTTAAGTGTTCACTTTAGATCATAGAAGATATGCTAAGAAAAAAAAATTGTGGGGCTCATAGAGTTACAATCAGTACAGTTTCCTTAAAAAATAATTTAAACTTGCTTAAAAGTCAACATTTTAAGAGAGGTCCTGGGTATGACAGTAAATTACATCCGGCAGCAAGGCCTCTGAATAGGAGGTTGTGAGAAGCATGAAACCATCTCTAAATTACCATTGTTCCCAGGTCCATTCTGACCTGTAGTAGTAGCACCTGTTAGGGCCCCAGCTATTGGCAAATAGTTAACCCCCAAACTGGGGTCAAAACACTATGAAAGTATAAAAATACACTTTTATAGAAATATATACATAAAAATAGACTTTTATAGAAAAATATACATTTTTGAAAAAAAAAATTCTGACCATAACACATTTTTGAAGGAAAAAAAATTATTCTCAGCAAAACATTTTTGAATACAAAACTAAAAGACATTTTCAGTTTTCTAAAATAAAAAAAGAATAAAAACAAAAAATTTTCATTAAAATCTGACTAAATCAACCTTCTCAATATAACCAAACGTCAGAAAAAACATCCCTTAAAACCCCACCTTTTTGGCATTAAATAACCTACAGAGGTTGATATGAAGTAAACAAAAGTCAAACTCAAACACAACATTTTAAGAACGTTGGTAAATTCACAAGTGTCTTGGGTCTTAAGCGAATATTTCTTCTCAAACAAAACCACAATATTTAGTGAGGTAAATCTCCGGGCATTTTCTTTTTTAAATAACTTGTCCAAAATTTTCGGTTGATAGAAAATTTTGAAAATTTTTCAGTTTTCTTTTCTGCCTTCTGTGAGTATTTGTTTCTTTTGCTTTCTCCTTTTCCTTCTTTTTTTCATCTTTTTATTTCATCTTTTCTTCTTTCTTCTTTTTTCTTTCTTTTTCTTTCTTTTTCATTCATCATTCTCTTTATTCTTTTCTTTCTTCTTTTTCGTTATACTTCATTCTGCTTTCTTTTTCTTTTTTCTTTTTCTTTCATCTTTTTCTTTCATCTTTTTTTCTGTTTTTCTTTCTCTTTTTTTACTTCTGTTTCTTTTTTATTTTATCAATGAATTAGAAATGGCCCAGGTCATCCGCTGTTAATAGCCAAAACCTTTCTTGCTTTTTCTAACCAACTTGATTTCCTTAAACAGGCTTCAACAGGCTACAAAATCAAATCGAGAATGTTTATTTCATTGGAGAAAATCACCTTCATCATTGGCTAAAAACTCCTAAAAGGTATCCATTTTTTAAAATTTGCAATACATTTAATCTTTTGCACTAACAACCGCTTGCTTTATTTTCGCTAATCTTTTTGCAAGCTCAGATAAGGTTTTGTGATTTTTTTGAGAAAGTTTAAAAGACAAATCTTACCAATCAAATTTATTAGAGGGTTGATTTTATTAACCGTCTGGCTTTTTTCTAATTATTTTAAACACCTTGAAAAAGTGTAATAAAAAAAAAATGAAATTATTTTTATCTTCACCTTTTTATTAATATATTATATAATTTATATTTTTATTGTAATATGTTTTTTATAATATCTTTTCATATTCTCTATATGCACAAGTTTTATTTGTCACAATTTACATAAATAAGCAAATCTATTCCTGTTTATATCTATCTATCTATCTATCTATCTATCTATCTATCTATCTATCTATCTATCTACTGTTCTGTACAAAAGTATTAGGACAAGAACTATTTTATCTTTTATGAGGCATCAAAATAAATTTTAAAATCACCCCTGTCCTAACACTTTTGCACACTACTGGTCGTGTGAAAAAGTATTAGGACAGAGGTGATTTTCCTAAAAATCTCACTGAAATTCAAATACAGGGTGAAAAGCCAAACCGTTGTAAGAATTATTTAACTAAAAAGGAAGAAGAAGGAAGGCTTTGGAATTTGAATTGGCCCCCACAAAGCTCTGATTGAACATCTAAGGAATATTTTGGGTAAAAAAAATGATAAATCTAATGTTGCTTTGCAAGACGCACTTTGGGAACAAATACAAGCTGTTTAGCAGGAGATACCATTAGATACATTGAAGAAGTTTGTGATGTCAATGCCTGACAGAATGAAGGCTGTGATCAAAGCAAAAAGGATATTATACTAAATATTAAATTTATTTTTTAACAAGTATTTTTTCTTGTTAAAGCATTTGTTAAGTAAATCAAATAAGATTACATTAATTAAATTGTCAACATGCTTCATAAAAGATAAAATAGTTCTTGTTCTAATACTTTTGCACAGTACTGTATATATTTAAAATACTATTGAAATACCAAAAAGTAAATTTGCTAAAATAAATCACTATCTGCTACAACCTCAACTTCCAGACAACTTCAGAATCTCCTGAAACTCTTGGAGAAGGTTTCTATTTTTAAGTTGGTGAATACTGCCATAATTCTTGCCTTCAGATCATCTTTAGGGTTTCAAGGAGTTTTGTTGGTTTCTCGTTTAACTGCACCCCATACATAATAATCAAGGGGGTTGCATTCTAGGGGGTTAGGTGGCTAGATGTAAGGGGGGTGTTTTGTTTGCAGAAATTGTCTGACAACCATGACTGTGGGTTTTCCTACTTGCATGGCAGGGTGCAGAGTCCTGTTGCCAGGCATAGGATCTTCCAGCTGCCACACTTTTTACCCAAGGCAGCACAGTCTCTTCAAGTTACTTAATGTAGGCCTCCATGTGAAGTTTTGAGGCTCTGTAGGAAGGTGAATGGAGGCATAATTTTGCCATGACTACTGATCGCTTCAAATACCATGACGTCGAATGAATTTATCCAACTCTTTCCAAACTCTCTGAAATATTTACATTGAAGCTTCTGGTGCAAATGCCAAGCATTACAGTATGTCGTTTCCAAATTTCTGGCAGAGTGAATTTAGTCTTGGTGGTCTTTGTTTGCCCAACTGACCCTACTATACTGTGCAGTCAACGAAACCAAAAACAAGCCAACATGCCTGTGTAAAATTTAAAATATGATAAGAAAATTACTTATTGTTCCATTGATTTCTCAGTCTGCCGATGACTATCATTGCTGTTAAAGAAGGAAAGTTAAAGGGCAAAAACCGAATCAACAGTTGAAGACAGCAGAGAAAATAGAGAATGCAATCTGAGACCACTCATTCCAAGATATACTAGTTTCATCTGACACACCTGCAGAAGAGAATGAGCAGTAAGCAGAGAGGAGAAAATCTCAGTAGCAGAGAGATAAGGCAATGGGTCAGTGGCAGAGATAAGGCAATGGGTCAGTGGCAGAGATAAGGCAATGGGTCAGTGGCAGAGAGAAGGGAATGAGTCAGTGGCAGAGAGAAGGCAATGGGTCAGTGGCAGAGATAAGGGAATGGGTCAGTGGCAGAGAGAAGGCAATGGGTCAGTGGCAGAGAGAAGGCAATGGGTCAGTGGCAGAGATAAGGCAATGGGTCAGTGGCAGAGAGAAGGGAATGAGTCAGTGGCAGAGAGAAGGAAATGGGTCAGTGGCAGAGGTAAGGAAATGGGTCAGTGGCAGAGATAAGGCAATGGGTCAGTGGCAGAGAGAAGGGAATGAGTCAGTGGCAGAGATAAGGGAATGGGTCAGTGGCAGAGAGAAAAGAATGGGTCTGTGGCAGAGAGAAGTGAATGGGTCAGTGGCAGAGAGAAAAGAATGGGTCAGTGGCAGAGATAAGGGAATGGGTCAGTGGCAGAGAGAAAAGAATGGGTCAGTGGCAGAGAGAAAAGAATGGGTCAGTGGCAGTGAGAAAAGAATGGGTCAGTGGCAGAGAGAAAAGAATGGATTAGTGGCAGAGATAAGGAAATGGGTCAGTGGCAGAGAGAAGGGAATGGGTCAGTGGCAGAGACAAAAGAATGGGTCAGTGGCAGAGATAAGGAAATGGGTCAGTGGCAGAGAGAAGGGAATGGGTCAGTGGCAGAGATAAGGCAATTGGTCAGTGGCAGAGATAAGGCAATGGGTCAGTGGCAGAGAGGAAAGAATGGGTCAGTGGAAGAGAGAAAAGAATGGATTAGTGGCAGAGATAAGGGAATGGGTCAGTGGCAGAGATAAGGGAATGGGTCAGTGGCAGAGATAAGGGAGATAAGGGAATGGGTTAGTAGCAGAGAGAAAGAATGGATTAGTGGCAGAGAGAAGGGAATGGGTCAGTGGCAGAGATAAGGGAATGGGTCAGTGGCAGAGAGTAGGGAATGGGTCAGTGGCAGAGAGAAAAGAATGGGTCAGTGGCAGAGATAAGTCAATGGCTCAGTGGCTGAGAGAAGGGAATGGGTCAGTGGCAGAGATAAGGCAATTGGTCAGTGGCAGAGATAAGGCAATGGGTCAGTGGCAGAGAGAAGGGATTGGGTCAGTGGCAGAGAGAAAAGAATGGATTAGTGGCAAAGAGATGGGAATGGGTCAGTGGCAGAGAGAAGGGAATGGGTCAGTGGCAGAGATAAGGGAGTGGGTCAGTGGTAGAGATAAGGGAATGGGTCAGTGGCAGAGATAAGGGAGTGGGTCAGTGGTAGAGAGAAGGGAGTGTGTCAGTAGTAGATAGATAAGGGAATGGGTCAGTGGCAGAGATAAGGGAATGGGTCACTGGCAGCGAGAAAAGAATGGGTCTGTGGCAGAGAGAAGGGAATGGGTCAGTGGCAGAGAGAAAAGAATGGGTCAGTGGCAGAGATAAAGAAATGGGTCTGTGGCAGAGAGAAAAGAATGGGTCAGTGGTAGAGATAAGGGAATGGGTCAGTGGCAGAGAGAAAAGAATGGATTAATGGCAGAGAGAAGGGAATGGTTCAGTGGCTCAGATAAGGGAATGGATCAACGGCAGAGAGAAGGGAATGGGTCATTGGCAGAGAGAAAAGAATGGATTAGTGGCAGAGTGAAGGGAATGGATCAGTGGCAGAGATAAGGGAATGGGTCTGTTGGCAGAGAGAAGAGAATGGATCAGAGGCAGAGAGAAGGGAATGGGTTAGTGGCAGAGATAAGGGAATGGGTCAGTGGCAGAGATAAAGAAATGGGTCTGTGGCAGAGAGAAAAGAATGGGTCAGTGGCAGAGATAAGGGAATGGGTCAGTGGCAGAAATAAGGGAATGGGTCAGTGGCAGAGAGAAAAGAATGGATTAGTGGCAGAGTGAAGGGAATGGATCAGTGGCAGAGATAAGGGAATGGGTCTGTTGGCAGAGAGAAGAGAATGGATCAGAGGCAGAGAGAAAAGAATGGGTCAGTGGCAGAGATAAGGGAATGGGTCAGTGGCAGAGATAAAGAAATGGGTCTGTGGCAGAGAGAAAAGAATGGGTCAGTGGCAGAGATAAGGGAATGGGTCAGTGGCAGAGATAAGGGAATGGGTCAGTGGCAGAGAGAAAAGAATGGATTAGTGGCAGAGAGAAGGGAATGGTTCAGTGGCTCAGATAAGGGAATGGATCAACGGCAGAGAGAAGGGAATGGGTCATTGGCAGAGATAAGGAAATGGGTCAGTGGCAGAGAGAAAAGAATGGATTAGTGGCAGAGTGAAGGGAATGGATCAGTGGCAGAGATAAGGGAATGGGTCTGTTGGCAGAGAGAAGAGAATGGATCAGAGGCAGAGAGAAGGGAATGGGTCAGTGGCAGAGATAAGGGAATGGGTCAGTGGCAGAGAGAAGGGAATGGGTCAGTGGCAGAGAGAAAAGAATGGATTAGTGGCAGAGAGAAGGGAATGGTTCAGTGGCTCAGATAAGGGAATGGATCAACGGCAGAGAGAAGGGAATGGGTCATTGGCAGAGATAAGGAAATGGGTCAGTGGCAGAGAGAAAAGAATGGATTAGTGGCAGAGTGAAGGGAATGGATCAGTGGCAGAGATAAGGGAATGGGTCTGTTGGCAGAGAGAAGAGAATGGATCAGAGGCAGAGAGAAAAGAATGGGTCAGTGGCAGAGATAAGGGAATGGGTCAGTGGCAGAGATAAAGAAATGGGTCTGTGGCAGAGAGAAAAGAATGGGTCAGTGGCAGAGAGAAAAGAATGGGTCAGTGGCAGAGATAAGTCAATGGGTCAGTGGCAGAGAGAAGGGAATGGGTCAGTGGCAGAGATAAGGCAATTGGTCAGTGGCAGAGATAAGGCAATGGGTCAGTGGCAGAGAGAAGGGATTGGGTCAGTGGCAGAGAGAAAAGAATGGATTAGTGGCAAAGAGATGGGAATGGGTCAGTGGCAGAGAGAAGGGAATGGGTCAGTGGCAGAGATAAGGGAGTGGGTCAGTGGTAGAGAGAAGGGAGTGTGTCAGTAGTAGATAGATAAGGGAATGGGTCAGTGGCAGAGATAAGGGAATGGGTCAGTGGCAGCGAGAAAAGAATGGGTCTGTGGCAGAGACAAGGGAATGGGTCAGCAAGAGAGAAAGAATGGGTCAGGCAGCAGAGAGCAAGAAATGGGTCTGTGGCAGAGAGAAAAGAATGGGTCAGTGGTAGACATGGGAATGGGTCAGTGGCAGAGACAAAAGAATGGATTAATGGCAGAGAGAAGGAATGGTTCATGTCTAGATAAGGGAATGGATCAACTAGTAGAGAGAAGGAATGGGTCACTAAGAAAGAGAAAAGAATGGATTAGTGGCAGAGCAAGGAATGGATCATGTGGCAGAGATAAGGGAATGGGTCTGTTGGCAGAGAGAAGAGAATGGATCAGAGGCAGAGAGAAGGGAATGGGTCAGTGGCAGAGATAAGGGAATGGGTCAGGGCAGAGATAAAGAAATGGTTCAGGGCAGAGAGAAAAGAATGGGTCAGTGGTAGAGATACAGCCTGGGTCAGTGGCAGAGATATGAGTGGGTCAGTGGCAGAGAGAAAGAATGGATTAGGTGGTGAGTGAAGGGAATGGATCATGGCAGAGATAAGGGAATGGGTCTGGTTGGCAGAGAGAAGAGAATGGATCAGAGGCAGAGAAAAGAATGGGTCAGTGGCAGATATGAATGGGTCAGAGGCAGAGATAAAGAAATGGGTCTGTGGCAGAGAGAAAAGAATGGGTCAGTGCAGAGATAAGGGAATGGGTCAGTGGCAGACAGGAATGGGTCATGGCAGAGAGAAAAGAATGGATTAGTGGCAGAGAGAAGTGAATGGTTCAGTGGCTCAGATAAGGGAATGGATCAACGGCAGAGAGAAGGGACAATAACAGCAGAGATAAGAAACAACAGTGGCAGAGAAAAGAATGGATTAGTGGCAGAGTGAAGGGAATGGACTAGCAGCAGAGATAAGGGATGGGTCTGTTGGCAGAGAGAAGAGAATGGATCAGAGGCAGAGAGAAGGGGAATGGGTCAGTGGCAGAGATATGCGGGAATGGGTCAGTGGCAGAGAGAAGGAATGGGTCAGTGGCAGAGAGAGTAGAAAAGAATGGATTAGCAAGAGATAAGGGAATGGTTCAGTGGCTCAGATAAGGGAATGGATCAACGGCAGAGAGAAGGGGAACAACAGCAGAGATAAGTGAAATGGGTCAGTGGCAGAGAGAAAAGAATGGATTAGTGGCAGAGTGAAGGGAATGGATCAGTGGCAGAGATAAGGGAATGGGTCTACAGAGAGAAGAGAATGGATCAGAGGCAGAGAGAAAAGAATGGCTGTGGCAGAGATAAGGGAATGGGTCAGTGGCAGAGATAAAGAAATGGGTCTGTGGCAGAGAAAGAATGGGTCATGGTGCAGAGACATAAGGGAATGGGTCAGGCAGAGATAAGGGAATGGGTCAGTGGCAGAGAGAAAAGAATGGGATTAGTGGCAGAGAGAAGGGAATGCTCAGTGGCTCAGATAAGTGGAATGGATCAACCAGAGAGAAGGGAATGGGTCATTGGCAGAGAGAAAGAATGGATTAGTGGCAGAGTGAAGGGAATGTGATTAGTGGCAGTGAAGGGAATGGTTCAGTGGCTCAGATAAGGGAATGGATCAACGGCAGAGAGAAGGAATGGGTCATTGGCAGAGATAAGGAAATGGGTTTGTGGCAGAGAGAAAAGAATGGATTAATGGCAGAGAGAAGGGAATGGTTCAGTGGCTCAGATAAGGGAATGGATCAACGGCAGAGAGAAGGGAATGGGTCATTGGCAGAGAGAAAAGAATGGATTAGTGGCAGAGTGAAGGGAATGGATCAGTGGCAGAGATAAGGGAATGGGTCTGTTGGCAGAGAGAAGAGAATGGATCAGAGGCAGAGAGAAGGGAATGGGTCAGTGGCAGAGATAAGGGAATGGGTCAGTGGCAGAGATAAAGAAATGGGTCTGTGGCAGAGAGAAAAGAATGGGTCAGTGGCAGAGATAAGGGAATGGGTCAGTGGCAGAGATAAGGGAATGGGTCAGTGGCAGAGAGAAAAGAATGGATTAGTGGCAGAGTGAAGGGAATGGATCAGTGGCAGAGATAAGGGAATGGGTCTGTTGGCAGAGAGAAGAGAATGGATCAGAGGCAGAGAGAAAAGAATGGGTCAGTGGCAGAGATAAGGGAATGGGTCAGTGGCAGAGATAAAGAAATGGGTCTGTGGCAGAGAGAAAAGAATGGGTCAGTGGCAGAGAGAAAAGAATGGGTCAGTGGCAGAGATAAGTCAATGGGTCAGTGGCAGAGAGAAGGGAATGGGTCAGTGGCAGAGAGAAAAGAATGGATTAGTGGCAGAGAGAAGGGAATGGTTCAGTGGCTCAGATAAGGGAATGGATCAACGGCAGAGAGAAGGGAATGGGTCATTGGCAGAGATAAGGAAATGGGTCAGTGGCAGAGAGAAAAGAATGGATTAGTGGCAGAGTGAAGGGAATGGATCAGTGGCAGAGATAAGGGAATGGGTCTGTTGGCAGAGAGAAGAGAATGGATCAGAGGCAGAGAGAAGGGAATGGGTCAGTGGCAGAGATAAGGGAATGGGTCAGTGGCAGAGAGAAGGGAATGGGTCAGTGGCAGAGAGAAAAGAATGGATTAGTGGCAGAGAGAAGGGAATGGTTCAGTGGCTCAGATAAGGGAATGGATCAACGGCAGAGAGAAGGGAATGGGTCATTGGCAGAGATAAGGAAATGGGTCAGTGGCAGAGAGAAAAGAATGGATTAGTGGCAGAGTGAAGGGAATGGATCAGTGGCAGAGATAAGGGAATGGGTCTGTTGGCAGAGAGAAGAGAATGGATCAGAGGCAGAGAGAAAAGAATGGGTCAGTGGCAGAGATAAGGGAATGGGTCAGTGGCAGAGATAAAGAAATGGGTCTGTGGCAGAGAGAAAAAAATGGGTCAGTGGCAGAGAGAAAAGAATGGGTCAGTGGCAGAGATAAGTCAATGGGTCAGTGGCAGAGAGAAGGGAATGGGTCAGTGGCAGAGATAAGGCAATTGGTCAGTGGCAGAGATAAGGCAATGGGTCAGTGGCAGAGAGAAGGGATTGGGTCAGTGGCAGAGAGAAAAGAATGGATTAGTGGCAAAGAGATGGGAATGGGTCAGTGGCAGAGAGAAGGGAATGGGTCAGTGGCAGAGATAAGGGAGTGGGTCAGTGGTAGAGAGAAGGGAGTGTGTCAGTAGTAGATAGATAAGGGAATGGGTCAGTGGCAGAGATAAGGGAATGGGTCAGTGGCAGCGAGAAAAGAATGGGTCTGTTGGCAGAGATAAGGGAATGGGTCAGTGGCAGAGAGAAAAGAATGGGTCAGTGGCAGAGATAAAGAAATGGGTCTGTGGCAGAGAGAAAAGAATGGGTCAGTGGTAGAGATAAGGGAATGGGTCAGTGGCAGAGAGAAAAGAATGGATTAATGGCAGAGAGAAGGGAATGGTTCAGTGGCTCAGATAAGGGAATGGATCAACGGCAGAGAGAAGGGAATGGGTCATTGGCAGAGAGAAAAGAATGGATTAGTGGCAGAGTGAAGGGAATGGATCAGTGGCAGAGATAAGGGAATGGGTCTGTTGGCAGAGAGAAGAGAATGGATCAGAGGCAGAGAGAAGTGAATGGGTCAGTGGCAGAGATAAGGGAATGGGTCAGTGGCAGAGATAAAGAAATGGGTCTGTGGCAGAGAGAAAAGAATGGGTCAGTGGCAGAGATAAGGGAATGGGTCAGTGGCAGAGATAAGGGAGTGGGTCAGTGGCAGAGAGAAAAGAATGGATTAGTGGCAGAGTGAAGGGAATGGATCAGTGGCAGAGATAAGGGAATGGGTCTGTTGGCAGAGAGAAGAGAATGGATCAGAGGCAGAGAGAAAAGAATGGGTCAGTGGCAGAGATAAGGGAATGGGTCAGAGGCAGAGATAAAGAAATGGGTCTGTGGCAGAGAGAAAAGAATGGGTCAGTGGCAGAGAGAAGGGAATGGGTCAGTGGCAGAGATAAGGGAATGGGTCAGTGGCAGAGAGAAAAGAATGGATTAGTGGCAGAGAGAAGGGAATGGTTCAGTGGCTCAGATAAGGGAATGGATCAACGGCAGAGAGAAGGGAATGGGTCATTGGCAGAGATAAGGAAATGGGTCAGTGGCAGAGAGAAAAGAATGGATTAGTGGCAGAGTGAAGGGAATGGATCAGTGGCAGAGATAAGGGAATGGGTCTGTTGGCAGAGAGAAGAGAATGGATCAGAGGCAGAGAGAAGGGAATGGGTCAGTGGCAGAGATAAGGGAATGGGTCAGTGGCAGAGAGAAGGGAATGGGTCAGTGGCAGAGAGAAAAGAATGGATTAGTGGCAGAGATAAGGGAATGGTTCAGTGGCTCAGATAAGGGAATGGATCAACGGCAGAGAGAAGGGAATGGGTCATTGGCAGAGATAAGGAAATGGGTCAGTGGCAGAGAGAAAAGAATGGATTAGTGGCAGAGTGAAGGGAATGGATCAGTGGCAGAGATAAGGGAATGGGTCTGTTGGCAGAGAGAAGAGAATGGATCAGAGGCAGAGAGAAAAGAATGGGTCAGTGGCAGAGATAAGGGAATGGGTCAGTGGCAGAGATAAAGAAATGGGTCTGTGGCAGAGAGAAAAGAATGGGTCAGTGGCAGAGATAAGGGAATGGGTCAGTGGCAGAGATAAGGGAATGGGTCAGTGGCAGAGAGAAAAGAATGGATTAGTGGCAGAGAGAAGGGAATGGTTCAGTGGCTCAGATAAGGGAATGGATCAACGGCAGAGAGAAGGGAATGGGTCATTGGCAGAGAGAAAAGAATGGATTAGTGGCAGAGTGAAGGGAATGGATTAGTGGCAGAGTGAAGGGAATGGTTCAGTGGCTCAGATAAGGGAATGGATCAACGGCAGAGAGAAGGGAATGGGTCATTGGCAGAGATAAGGAAATGGGTTTGTGGCAGAGAGAAAAGAATGGATTAATGGCAGAGAGAAGGGAATGGTTCAGTGGCTCAGATAAGGGAATGGATCAACGGCAGAGAGAAGGGAATGGGTCATTGGCAGAGAGAAAAGAATGGATTAGTGGCAGAGTGAAGGGAATGGATCAGTGGCAGAGATAAGGGAATGGGTCTGTTGGCAGAGAGAAGAGAATGGATCAGAGGCAGAGAGAAGGGAATGGGTCAGTGGCAGAGATAAGGGAATGGGTCAGAGGCAGAGATAAAGAAATGGGTCTGTGGCAGAGAGAAAAGAATGGGTCAGTGGCAGAGATAAGGGAATGGGTCAGTGGCAGAGATAAGGGAATGGGTCAGTGGCAGAGAGAAAAGAATGGATTAGTGGCAGAGTGAAGGGAATGGATCAGTGGCAGAGATAAGGGAATGGGTCTGTTGGCAGAGAGAAAAGAATGGGTCAGTGGCAGAGATAAGGGAATGGGTCAGTGGCAGAGATAAAGAAATGGGTCTGTGGCAGAGAGAAAAGAATGGGTCAGTGGCAGAGAGAAAAGAATGGGTCAGTGGCAGAGATAAGGGAATGGGTCAGTGGCAGAGATAAAGAAATGGGTCTGTGGCAGAGAGAAAAGAATGGGTCAGTGGCAGAGAGAAAAGAATGGGTCAGTGGCAGAGATAAGGGAATGGGTCAGTGGCAGAGATAAGGGAATGGGTCAGTGGCAGAGATAAGGGAATGGGTCAGTGGCAGAGATAAAGAAATGGGTCTGTGGCAGAGAGAAAAGAATGGGTCAGTGGCAGAGATAAGGGAATGGGTCAGTGGCAGAGATAAGGGAATGGGTCAGTGGCAGAGATAAGGGAATGGGTCAGTGGCAGAGATAAGGGAATGGGTCAGTGGCAGAGATAAGGGAATGGGTCAGTGGCAGAGATAAGGGAATGGGTCAGTGGCAGAGATAAGGGAATGGGTCAGTGGCAGAGAGAAAAGAATGGATTAGTGGCAGAGAGAAGGGAATGGTTCAGTGGCTCAGATAAGGGAATGGATCAACGGCAGAGAGAAGGGAATGGGTCATTGGCAGAGATAAGGAAATGGGTCAGTGGCAGAGAGAAAAGAATGGATTAGTGGCAGAGTGAAGGGAATGGATCAGTGGCAGAGATAAGGGAATGGGTCTGTTGGCAGAGAGAAGAGAATGGATCAGAGGCAGAGAGAAGGGAATGGGTCAGTGGCAGAGATAAGGGAATGGGTCAGTGGCAGAGAGAAGGGAATGGGTCAGTGGCAGAGAGAAAAGAATGGATTAGTGGCAGAGAGAAGGGAATGGTTCAGTGGCTCAGATAAGGGAAGGATGGAATCAACGGCAGAGAGAAGGGAATGGGTCATTGGCAGAGATAAGGAAATGGGTCAGTGGCAGAGAGAAAAGAATGGATTAGTGGCAGAGTGAAGGGAATGGATCAGTGGCAGAGATAAGGGAATGGGTCTGTTGGCAGAGAGAAGAGAATGGATCAGAGGCAGAGAGAAAAGAATGGGTCAGTGGCAGAGATAAGGGAATGGGTCAGTGGCAGAGATAAAGAAATGGGTCTGTGGCAGAGAGAAAAGAATGGGTCAGTGGCAGAGATAAGGGAATGGGTCAGTGGTATAGATAAGGAAATGGGTCAGTGGCAGAGAGAAAAGAATGGATTAGTGGCAGAGTGAAGGGAATGGATCAGTGGCAGAGATAAGGGAATGGGTCTGTTGGCAGAGAGAAGAGAATGGATCAGAGGCAGAGAGAAAAGAATGGGTCAGTGGCAGAGAGAAAAGAATGGATTAGTGGCAGAGAGAAGGGAATGGTTCAGTGGCTCAGATAAGGGAATGGATCAACGGCAGAGAGAAGGGAATGGGTCATTGGCAGAGATAAGGAAATGGGTCAGTGGCAGAGAGAAAAGAATGGATTAGTGGCAGAGTGAAGGGAATGGTTCAGTGGCTCAGATAAGGGAATGGATCAACGGCAGAGAGAAGAGAATGGGTCATTGGCAGAGATAAGGAAATGGGTCAGTGGCAGAGAGAAAAGAATGGATTAGTGGCAGAGTGAAGGGAATGGATTAGTGGCAGAGATAAGGGAATGGGTCTGTTGGCAGAGAGAAGAGAATGGATCAGAGGCAGAGAGAAGAGAATGGGTCAGTGGCAGAGATAAGGGAATGGGTCAGTGGCAGAGAGAAGGGAATGGGTCAGTGGCAGAGAGAAAAGAATGGATTAGTGGCAGAGAGAAGGGAATGGTTCAGTGGCTCAGATAAGGGAATGGATCAACAGCAGAGAGAAGGGAATGGGTCATTGGCAGAGATAAGGAAATGGGTCAGTGGCAGAGAGAAAAGAATGGATTAGTGGCAGAGTGAAGGGAATGGTTCAGTGGCTCAGATAAGGGAATGGATCAACGGCAGAGAGAAGGGAATGGGTCATTGGCAGAGATAAGGAAATGGGTCAGTGGCAGAGAGAAAAGAATGGATTAGTGGCAGAGTGAAGGGAATGGATCAGTGGCAGAGATAAGGGAATGGGTCTGTTGGCAGAGAGAAGAGAATGGATCAGAGGCAGAGAGAAGGGAATGGGTCAGTGGCAGAGATAAGGGAATGGGTCAGTGGCAGAGAGAAGGGAATGGGTCAGTGGCAGAGAGAAAAGAATGGATTAGTGGCAAAGAGAAGGGAATGTCAGTGGCAGAGAGCTCTATTGAAAAACAAATTAGCTGTGGCAAGTCAGAATTTTTATTTACTTTAAGGATTGAAATCACATTTATTAATATTTATAACATTATGCAATATTTAATCTACTTCTCAATTTTTAGCTAACATTTTCTGTGATTATTATTATTATTTCATCTATAAGATGAGACGCAAGGTAGTAAGAATCCAAAAGAGGTGGGAAGTGTGAGATGAAAAACTCTTAGAATAGAACCTTTTATTATATCTAGCCATTTCAACTATAAAATGTTAACATAGATCTCATGGTTACATTTAGCCATTTCAACTATAAAATGGTGAGACCTCGCCAGGGAATCAAGAAGCTGAAAGTGAGTTTCCCAAGTGAGAAACGTAAGAGAAGAAACTCTTGGTATAGAACTTATGGTTACATTTTGCCAACTCAACAGTGGATTAGTGAAACCCAGTTGCCAGTCTAGTACTACTTTTCTCCACAAATACTCGTTTTCATTGCATACTGTATGTTGATATTCTAACATTTCACTCTACTCATCATTGTTAATATTTAATTAACATTTTCAGTGGTTGTTATTAATAATAATAATAATAATAATAATAATAATAATAATAATAGTTGGTTGACTGCCCTGCATTACATTTTAAAAACATCTACAAGAGGGCCCTGAAACACACAGACACTGCCTCATGTCTGGGAACAGCTACCAGATACTTGCAGCATCTAGCACCATGCTGCTCAATGTGGATTCATAAAGGGCAGGAAAAGGTGAAACCAAATGTTAAAGATCAGCCAACAACGCAGGAAGCAGCAAAATGTGAAACATTCACTGCTCATTCCAGCTTCACCTGCCATACTTGCCAGAGAGAGTGCCATGCGAAGATCAGCATGTTAAACCACGCAAGATGTTGATCCCAAAAGTACTGAGTTTTGACCAACTATCATTATATCACGAAATAAATGCCTATCTATATTTCTGTCTGTTCACATCTAATTCTTTTTCCATCTGTGTATCTAAAAATGTAAGTGTGTTTGTATTTATGCATATTTGTATGTAGGTATGTATTTTTGTTTTTTATCTCTGACTATATCTTTACCTGTATATGCTAGCAGGGGAATTTGATGTTTCCCTGGAAAAAATACAAGAACAAAAATCTCTTGTAATATATTTCTTCTTGTATGCAAAGAATTCAACTGGAATTCGAACATGACAAATTGGGGAGCTGTGTTTGAAATCCAGTTAAATTCCTTGCATTCATTTACGCACAAATACCCTTGGAAAAGGTATTAATCCATCTCTTCCCTCCAATTGTTGGTTAAATAATAGAACAGATTGGGTTCTATAGCCTTGGCTGGAAACCAGTCTATTGCAGAAAGCAATGGCAACCTACTGCGAGATAATCTTCTGCCCAGTCAGTGATGTCTCTTTCAAAGCATGATTGCTCAAAGCATGTATCACGTATGGCACTTAACTGACTGACTGAATATAATACAGTGTAACCCTGATATAAGAGAGTTGTTGGGACCGGATAAAGTTCTCTTATACCCGGGTTTGGTCTATTTTATATACATTACCACAGGCTCCAATTTGGGACCAGAGAAAATCTGTCTTATATCCAGGTTTATCTTATATTTAGGTCTCTTATATCCGGGTTATACTGTAGTTGGATTCATGATTAAGGCTTTTACTGATCATTAAGTGGAGGATCAGTTTTCTATCATGATAAAGTAATAAACTGATCCCTTATTACCACTTAATAATATAATACATCTCTTCCCCCTCTAGGTTTGAGTTAAATAACAGGACAGATTGGGTCCTATAGTCTTGGCTGGCAATCAGTCTACCACAGAAATCAATGGCAACCTACTGCAGGATAATCTTCTGCCCAGTCAGTCATGTCCCTTTCAAGACATGATTTGCCAAAGCATGTATCACATATGACACTTAACTGACTGACTGACTTCTTGCATAAATTAATAAATGAAAATAAAAGATTATTTACACATGAAAGAGTAGATTTTGTTGAAAAATAGATTCTGATGCACAAAACGAAACAATTAAAGAAAAAAGCTTCTGGGGTGACAGGGCTTCTGGCTAGACAATGTTAGTTTTTACACCAGGTGACTGATTATGAAAACAGTATTAGGGGATCCAATACTAGAACAACTGGCAAACATGAACCAAATGATCAAAAAGACAGGTTTTTCCCTTGACACCATTTTTAGTTTAACTATCTTCACTTTTCAGCAATGTTTATTGTTTTTAAAAAATGGTAATTAGAATTAATTTAAAACCTAAACTTATGAAAAAAGAAATTTATATATGTTTTGTTCTTGAGAATTGACGACAAAAAATCTGAGCACGATTTACTTATTATAATGTTTATTCCAATCGATGGCAAAATGTCGGCTAAAATGTGTAGGGCCAGGAAGTTTTTATCCGCCTGAAACAATCGTGCACATATATAAATCTACAATCCGCCCATGCATTGAATACTTCTGCCATATCTGGTCAGGTGCTCCTGCTATCCACCTAAGTATCCTTGTCAAAATCCAACAGAGAATCTGTAATGTGATCGATCCCGACTTGGCAGCTCAGATACAGTCACTTTCTTACCGGCACAATGTGTTTTTCCTGTGTCTCTTCTACAAATACTTTCACGGCTTCTGCTCCGATGAACTTAGCTCACTGGTGCCCTCTGTATATGAATTTACTCAAGATTAGCATCTAGGTCCCACCCTTTTACTGTGAAACCGATAAATTGTAAACACAAATTCTACTCCATCAGTTTCTTTTCCCGCACTTCCCACCTGTGGAATTCCCTTCCATTTACTTGCTTTCCCGACAGCTACAATCTCCAAGAACTTAAATGTAAAGTCAGCAATCATTTCCTATCTCACTAACCTGCATCCTCTTCCCCATGCTCCTTTCTTCATCCACTCCACTCTCATCAGTATTCTCATCCTTTTCTTACCCACTTCCTGACACCCCCCTATAACCTGGCACTCTTTCTCATAACTTTCCTCCTATGTAATCCCCTGCAAAACAGTGGCAATAAAATGCCTTGCTTGGGGCGATATGATTATATAAAAAAAAACAAAAAAAAATTACCAACCAATTCAAAATTTATGAAATGGTAAAAACTTTGGACTTCCTTATAGTTGGCTCACATATTTTAATAATTTAGTAAATGTCTATAAATTTATGAATAGAAATTGTTTTCATATTTATTTCTCTATAAATTGGTAAATTTAATTGCATTAGTTGTATTAATTTTTAGAATGTTGTAAAGATAAAATTATACTTTTAAATAAAACTCTGATAAATGATACTGTCCAGCATTCACTGCCGTATTGAAGAACTGACATCACATAGCAATCTAGCACTCTCTGGTTTGTTTCTAGGGAAATTTTCCTGTGTCTTAGTACTTTTACTTAGCTTCTGGAACACATCCTTTGCCATGCAAACTCACCTTTGGATCTCTGTGTCGCACTTTCCATCTCCTGTTAGAACACTTCCTAGGTATTAAAATTTTTGTACTTGCTTGATTCTAGTATTCCCCACCTGTATTTGGCATTTTTGGTTGCTCGTTGTGCTGATGACCATGCATTCAGTTTTCTTGCTGTTTATCTGTAGTCCTTTTTCGCCACTCTCTTCAGCTACCTTCTGGAGGAGGTCTTGTAGTTTTCTTTTCATGTCTACAATCAGCACTGTCTCCAATTGGCTACAGTTTTTACTAATTTGGTGTTAAAAATAAGATTCTCCAAATGGTGGCCTCCATTCACCATACATTTTGTAAATAATTATTTTTCATTATCCTGGTTTTATGTTTTCTAG
This sequence comes from Ascarosepion bandense, assembly GCA_037127315.1. Lineage (NCBI taxonomy): Eukaryota > Metazoa > Mollusca > Cephalopoda > Sepiida > Sepiidae > Ascarosepion > Ascarosepion bandense. The sequence goes on from JBBBDQ010000416.1 coordinate 1,939,095, forward strand.
GTGGATTTCTTTAAAGCAAAGAATCTGTGGCCCTGAAATTTTCAACTCATAGCAGATATTGATTTTCTGTCCAAAACAGCTTCATTCTGATTTAACATGAAATAAATACAAAAAATTCTTTGTGTTGCAATTCGCCAGTCTTTTAAAAAATATTTCAACAGCAAATGCATGGTGTGTATCAATCCAAGTCATAATGGTAACTGATGGTGTCTGTAAAAGAAATGGTAAAACATTAGCAAGATGATGGCATGATTGTCACTTACCTAAGTTCATCAGCCTGATACATGTGACAGTTTTAAATGAGGGAGGTGTTGTTATATACTGTCACTAGATCTAGACAAACAATGAAGAACATCTAAACTTATTCATAAATGGAACTTTGTGTGTGTGCATGTGTGTATGTGTGTGTGTGTGTGTGTGTTACCTAAAGACTCCAAAACGGTTGAACCAATTTTCTTGAAAATTTACACAGTTGTACTATAAGCGTCTGCAAGTGTTCTTAGTTAGGTTTTGTGTCGAGTTACCTCTGATAAATATCGAAAATCGATAATAAAAAAAAATTGGGTTATAGAAGGAGTTGTCCGATTTTAATCTAATTTGATGCACTCATAGACAAAAACATAAGAAACGATATTCAGAAGTTTCATGGTTGCAGTTCTTACAATAGTGCAGAAAATCAATAATATATATATATATATATAAAAAGCAAGATACCGGGTCTGATCAAAATCAGCTTTTCAGCCCTTTTATTTTAGTTTTTATATAAAAGACAAGATATTTGTGTGTTTGTCTGTTTGTCTGTTTATCTGCCTGTATGTCTGTATTTTTTCAGCCCTTTTATTTTAGCTTTTGCTTCGGGTTTGGCTCTAAGTAGGTATAATTGTGGTTCTTAGTCTCAGCCATGATACCATTTACTCAGAGGACTTATTTAGCCTTCAAAATTCAGTTTACAATGAAAAAAAACTTATTTGATATCGATACCAGGAAATCAAAATTTGACTTACATCCATTCATTTTTCTTTCAGTCTATGGTTTTGCTTTAACTGGAAACAACTATTGCTTTTTAGTCTTTCATACCAATGCCCAAAGTGTGTGAGCTCCAGGACCATGGATTAGTTTTAAAGCTTTCATTACACCCAAGCAACACCAAGCCGTACTGCTAGTTTATATATGTAAATATAATTTTATATTTTTATTCTTCAAAAGTGATGCTTGTGTGGAATACGAGAGAAGCCAGAGAGAGTTGGGTACATTAAGAGGCCATCAGGAATCAATAACTAGCGGTGTTTTCTCTGTCTTCAAGCAAAATTCTGGACTTTAAATAATTTTAAAACTCTCCTGCATTTTTGCTTTTTCAGGTTGTCATTTTGTTGACATCATCTACAGCTGGATATGTCTATCAACCACCCCTGTCAACCACCTCTGAGCCAGGTTGACTTTTATCTATGGCTAGATGTATCACTGTCAAGCTGGTTGTATTTTTATTTTTATTTTTTTATTTTTTTTATTGCTGCACTTATTGACATCATCCATGGCCAAATATATCTGTTAACCACCGTTGTCCACTTTTGACCTCACCCACGGCCGGATGTACCAGTCAATTACCTCTCCATTCAAGGTAATATATTACAGTATTTCTGCTGCACTCTTCATTTTTAGATTTGCCTCAGTATTTTGTATTTCTAGCACCACTTCATCATAAATATCTTTTAAGCATGCGGTTTCCGGTTTTCTCTTTTTCAATCTTTTCACTCTTTTCCTTATTTTTTTTTTTTTCAATTGGAGTAGATAGACTAAACTATCACCCGGGTCACAATCCACCCACGTCGATTGAACAGGTGAAGAGGCTCATCCCTTGTTTCCTGTTTAGGATGCGGTTTCCGGCTTTCTCTTTTCCAATCTTTTTACCCTTATGTAGCCCCCTGCGCATCAGTGGCATTATCACCTTGCCTGGGGTGATATGATTAAAAAAAAAGAAAAAAATTTAAAAAAAATAAGCTTCTGTTTATACATCATAGAAAACTGAGTATCATGCTAAAAACAAAAAAATGCAAGAGTTACATACTGATTAATTATGTCTACATTTTGAAGAGACAACCTGCATTGTTTTTGTTTTTTTCATAGAGAAACAAATGGATATTACTGTAATTTGATATTCGTGTCTATGTATCTGCTTGACAGTAGGTTTCTGTTATTGAGATATTATACAACTGATCAGCTTCATATATAAATATACTTCTGGCTGGTATAATATTTGTAAATTATAATCTGAACATAGATAAATTAAGAATATTTACAATAAACAGGTCGCCTTTTCTGTTGCTGGCTGTGAAAAGAGAAATCCGGATCAACATTTTCTCAACATATTTTTACAATCACCATGAAGATGGAAGAGTAAGTGACAACATGAAACAAATAAAATTTTGACGTTACTAAAACAAAGAAGACTTTTGATTTATTAGTAGCATAACTATGACAGCGGAAAGACAATCAACAAAAAGCGAGACGTGTTAGTTTTATGAGAAGCACAAAAAAGAAAAAACGTTGACAGCAAGAAAGAGTAAGAATCAGTATGGCCAATAAATTGAAATAAGAAGAGATTTTCTTGATGATTATTGTTGGATCAGAATGGATCTGGCAGACATGTTTAAGAAAACATGACTGAGAATTACTGAGACATTCTTTGTTGACAGATAAGATGAAGAATCTTTCATAAATTTATGGAAAAAATTTTTAAATCTCCAACTTGAATTCGTAAATAAGACTGCATATCAGCTGAAGGTCAAACCATGGAAACATAGTAGGTTGGTTGGTTGTCTTTCATAAAATATGTATATTCATCTATCATCTAATACAAATATATGGAGAGAAAGATTTGAACAGAAAGATTGACAGATAGTATGCTTGCATTATATAGATAGATAGATAGATAGATAGATAGATAGATAATGAACAGTCATAGATAGATAGATAGATAGATAGATAAAATTATCTGTAAAAAGCATTCTTGTAGATTAAAAATGAAATACATATGAAAAGATTTAGCTAGATAGTTTGATAGATAATAAACAGAGCAATATAAATATTTAAGATAGATAGATAGATAGATAGATAGATAGATATGAACAGACTGAGATAGATAGAGAGAGAGCCAGACAGATAGGTAGATAGATATATAGATAAATAATGAACAGTCTTAGATAGATAGATAGATAGATAGATAAATAGATAGATAGATAGATAGATAGATATGAACAGACTGAGATAGATAGAGAGAGAGCCAGACAGATAGGTAGATAGATATATAGATAAATAATGAACAGTCTTAGATAGATAGATAGATAGATAGATAGATAGATAGATAGATAGATAGATAGATATGAACAGACTGAGATAGATAGAGAGAGAGCCAGACAGATAGGTAGATAGATATATAGATAAATAATGAACAGTCTTAGATAGATAGATAGATAGATAGATAGATAGATAGATAGATAGACTGAGAGAGTTAGGTGGATAGATATATAGATACATAATGAAGTCTTAGATAGATAGATAGATAGATAGATAGATAAAATTAACTGCTAAAATCGTGCTTGTAGATTATTGATGCAATAGATACAAACAGATAGGTTGATAGCTAGATAGATCGGAAAAGATGAAGAAAGATAAAATTACCTATGAAATGCATGTTTGTTGTTTGCTAATATTTGATTACCAAACAAGATGTGTCTTCTTTCTTCCATTAATCAAAAGATAATCATGACATTTATTATTTCATCAAGTCATTTCCATCATTTATACATTGAAGTTTATTCCATTGACAAAATTACAGGCAAGAAGCTCTCGACATAATGTTTTCTATTTATATAGTTGCAGAAACTAAAACAGACGCAATAAATTCAGTAACGTTGTTGGATTGATTCAGTGTTCTTTTCACTCTTTTGCTACATAGTCACTATGACTAAAAATGCATTTTTACCACAGTGTTTCAGACAGTATGCTCTCCAACTTTTATTACCACTATGACTACATTACTCTGCACATATCCATCATGTGGTCACCATAAACATTCTACAAACATTGACAAATAGCAATGAACTAATTTTTTTCTACATGCAGTAAGTTAATGACATACTTTTGCTTCATAAGAACTTAGATATCGGACACCATTCTGTCAGGTTACCATTCAGTTGTTATCTATAACAAGGAAAATAATTATGCAGTATGTATAAGCTTTTTATCATTTCACCTCACGCAAGGGAATAAAGACATTAAGACCCAAGTGATTACTAAATATGAAAGAATATTTGTGGTTTGTGGTGCCTCGGATCCTGTTGCAGCAATGCCATTAAGACCCAAGTGATTACAAAGTATGAAAATATATGAAAAAAAAAAGAATCATTAATAAAAAGTAAGATAATACATGTTAGAAGGAGAGAAAAAGAACAATAAAAGAACAGAAATAAAGACAACAGAAATTAACAACTGAAATTACATTTAAATTTTTGAAGATCAAAGTTGACTGCAAAGAAAAAAGTTTGAAGAGATTTACCCAACTGAGAGAAGAAACTGTTAGCATAGAACTTCTAATATGAGAAGAAGAAAACATAATTAAGGTGAGAGCACAATAAAGGAACAGAGAGTAAAAAGACAGAAGATAACGACTGAAATTTTTGAAGATTAAAGTTGACGAGAAAGGAAAAGGCTGAAAGAGTTCCACTAGTGAGAATAATATGGTATAATCCACAATATAATAAGAATATTGGTTCAAATATAGGAAAAAGATATTAAAAGCTTGGAGACAAACATATTTCTAATCATTTCAACTACAAGTTAGGCCAGTGGTTCCCAACCTTTTTTAAATCATGGCACACTATTAAGCTCTTTAACTTTTCATGGCACACCTATCACAAAAAATGATCATTTTCTACTCATAAAGCCTTTTTTGATTCTAACAACCGTTGGAAATAATCAACATTTTTAGTTTGAAGGTTAGGATGTTTTGTAGTAAGATGTCTTTTCATCTTACTTGGAACCATTCCTTCATTAGACAGTGTTTGGCCACACACAACACACAACAGAGAAAGAATCAGTGTATCTCCAGTCCAGTGAAACCCAAATTTCAAGTGATCATCATTATACAACTGATGAACCTTTGGTTTTTTTAAAAGAAGTTGTAAAATTATTCTTGTTACCATCACCTTTTCTTTTGAGAAACCTGTCCATAATTAAGGGTGAATTGAATCTAAAATTGAAAAAAATAAATCTAAGATAATTTTTATCATATTTAACCATGTTTTTTATTTGTCCGACTAAAACCTTAATTTACAACACCTAAATATTAAATAAGAAATATCTACAAAGAATCTGTTAATATTGTAAACGAGATATATAGATGATATAAAGCATAACAACACTTATCAATTAGTATGCGTGAATTGTTTAGATTCCTGAAATTCAGCAATTTTAAATTGTGCGCTGTCATCTTGATTAAGAAATTAAATGTCTTCATTAAACAAAATGAAATTAAATGTCTTCCACCTATTATCGCTTCGCGGCACACCAGTAACTGTTCCGCGGCACAGTGGTTGGGAACCACTGAGTTAGGCAGTTGTTATGGTGAAACACACCTATTCCTCAGATAATGGACTCTCCTTACTATATTAATAAAAGTTAACAGAAAGTTAACTCGAGAAGTTCATGAGAAGTTTATAGGAGTTCTTAGAAGTTCTAGAGAGTTCTTTAGAGTTCTATTGGAGTTCTGTAGAACTATTAGTTAGTTCCAGTTTGGACATAGTTGGACTAAGGCAGTTGTTATTAGTCGGCAGTTAGCCAAATACTAAGGAGTCAGCTTTCAGTGGAAGATAAACAAGTTTCTAACATTTAGAGTGTGTTAAGTCGATTAGCGACCGACATAGCATGATTACAACTTTCAGTGCAAAAACTACTCCACAACAGCAATAAAAAATATAAAGACACAATAGGTTACTAAATGTGAAAGAGTATGAGAAAAAGAGAAATCTTCAGGAGAGAGGACAATAAAAGAACAGGTTTAAGACAGAAGAAAATGGCTGAAGTTGCATTTAAATTTTTAAGGATCAAAGTTGACTGGAAAACAAGAATCCTGAAGAGAGTTCCATAAGCAAGTATCATATGCTTTAATCTACCATACAATAAGAATATTGGTTACAATTATAAAAAAAGATTTTGAAAACACATTTTTTAATCACTTCAACTCAAGCAAGGCAATAAAAGACACTAAGAAACAATGGTTTCAATTATAAAGAAAAGATTTTGAAAACACATTTTTTAATCACTTCAACTCAAGCAAGGCAATAAAAGACACTAAGAAACAATGGTTACAATTATAAAGAAAAGATTTTGAAAACACATTTTTTAATCACTTCAACTCAAGCAAGGCAATAAAAGACACTAAGAAACAATGGTTACAATTATAAAGAAAAGATTTTGAAAACTTAGAGACAAACATATCTTTTAATCATTTCAACTCCAATTAAGACAATAAAAAACACTAAGAAACAATTGGCTACTAAACGTAAAAGAGAAATCTTCAGACAAGAGGACAATAAAAGAACAGGTTTTAAGAAGACAAAATATGATTGACATTAGATTTAAATTTTTAAAGGTCAATGTCTAACTATAAAGCAAAATACCAGAAGCGAGTTCCACAAATGAAAAGTGCAAGAAACTGTTAGCATGAAATTTACAGTTACATCAAACTATTATTGACTGTAGAATGATGAAACCTTGTTGTCAATCTAATACTGCTCTTAATTCCATTGAGTCTATGTACGACAGAAGAAAATATTTACAGAAAAGGCACAGGGATGCTACATTATGGTGGTGAGAAAGAAACTGAAGCTGAGATGTCAAATCTAGGCAGATAACATTGAAGATTTGTCTTTGAATTTTATCAAGGATCTCTAAATATACTGCACCACACCATATATGGCAGCAATATTCTGATCATGAATAAATGAAATTTATTGCTTTGTTATAGAACGACTGACACCCCTGCTGCACTCTCAATAATGGAATAGTCCATGGTCTGAAATGGTTTATTTAAGTAAAGAACAGTAGCATTCAAGGCGTAATATTTTACTGTTATTCCAGTAGCATTTAGGCTGATTACTTTGGCAGCGACTGCGATCTAATCCCCTCCTCTAAGTTCTGTCATGTCTGTCATTGTAACTATTGTACTGTTTCAAATATATCCGTTCAACACTGGATATTGAGCTGAATAATACTGTAGTGCACACTCTGCATATCATATCTACCTTGGCAATACAGCATGTTTATAGCTACAAAGGATAAAAAGTAGTGGAGAGCCATGATTGCCAGCATCCTTGATGAGATATGCTGCATAAAAGAAAGCAAATTATTCTAAATTTTTTTTTATAATCATATTACCCCAAGCAAGGCATTTTACTGCCTCTGTTGTGAAGGGGGTAACATAGAAGGAAAGTTATGAGAAAGAGTGACAAGTTATAGGGGGCGTTAGGAAGTGGGTAAAAGAAGAATGATTGTGGCCATAAAGTTAGGGATCTGTTTATATATTATTATAATGTAGAATTGACCCCCCCCACTTTATATCCACATTACAATAGTATATAATTTTTTTTTCTTTTTTTTAATAATCATATCGCTCCAAGCAAGGCATTTTACTGCCACTGTTTTACAGGGGGTTACATAGGAGGAATGTTATGAGAAAGAGTGACAGGTTACAGGGGGTGTCAGGAAGTGGGTAAGAGAAGGATGAGAATACTGATGAGAGTGGAGTGGACGGAGAAAGGTGCATGAGAGAGAGGATGCAGGTTAGTGAGATAGAAGATGACTATTGACTTTACATTTAAATTCTTGGAGATTGTAGCTGTCAGGGAAGCAGGTATATGGAAAGGAATTCCACAGGTGAGAAGTTGCAAGAAAAGAAGCTGTTGGAGTAGAATTTGCATTTTCATTTTATTGGTTTTACAGTAAAAGGGTGGGACATAGTTGCTAATCTTGTGGATCGAGTAAATTCATATATAGGGAGCACCAGTGAGCTAAGTTCATCAGAGTAGAAACCATGAAAGTATTTGTAGAAGAGACACAGGGAAGCCACATTGCACTGGTGAGAAAGTGACTGCATCTGAAATGCCAAGTCAGGATCAGTCACATTACAGATTTTCTGCTGGATTTTGTCAAGGACCCCTAGGTGGATAGCAGGAGCATCCAACCAGATATGGCAGCAGTATTCAATGCACAGGCAGATGGTAGATTTATATATGTGCAGGATTGTTTCAGATGAAAAAACTTCACAGAGAATAAGTTATTAAGTTTAAGAAAATTTATGGTAGCTGTCACTGTGTTGCCATCTAGACTAGGTTACATTTTTTCATTTGTCTACATATAACTCGTATGTCTTTATGTAATAGTAAGTTAAATGAAATGTTTTCCATTTAACAATAGCAGAATATTCATATTGTGAGCAAGCAGATATGATTTGTCATGTGGTTCTAGACCAAAGGCAGCCAAGTCATCCAACCTTTGCTGCTATTTGTCATCGCGTTGCTGCAACAGGATCCGAGGCACCACAAACCACAAATATACTTTCATACTTAGTAATCACTTGGGTCTTAATGTCTTTATCACCTTGCTTGAGATGAAATGATAAAAAACTTATACATACCACATACCTTGTTACAGATAACAACTGAATTGTAACCTGACAGAATGGTGTCCGATATCTAAGTTCTTATGAAGCAAAAGTATGTCATTAACTTACTGCATGTAGAAAAAAATTAGTCCATTGCTATTTATCAATGTTTGCAGAATGTTTATGGTGACCACATGATGGATATGTGCAGAGTAAGGTAGTCATAGCAGTAATAAAGGCTGGAGAGCATACTGTCTGAAACACTGTGGTAAAAATGCATAGTGACCTGGGAAGTGTTATAACAGAAGAGGGAAAGTGCAACACAGAGATGCGAAAGTGAATTAGCATGGCAAAGGAAGCATTCCAGAAGATGAACATAAATAACTCAAAAACAAAGAATTTGTGGACACATGTTTATATGAACTTTTGACCTTTTGCTGTGATAAACTCATCCCCAAGTGTGTAAAAGTATTTTTGATACCCTCTGTATATATATAATGTGCAATGGATATTTTCATCTAAATTACACTAAAATGAAAATAACACTGACATCTCATTTTAACAGATATATTTACCAAAATTTCACAAAAATATCTGGAAATTTTAAAGAGTGAATTCATTCAATGGAATTGCCTTGGACTTCAACCAAAGTCTCTAGATGACTTTGGAACCTTCTGCATCTCTCTGGATAGTTTCCTTGATTAAGTTTCTGAATGCTGCTATAATCCTTGCCTTCAATTCATCTCTGATGTTACAAGGATATTTGTCAGTCTCTCACCCAACAGAACCCCCAACATAATAATTGAGGGGGTTGTAGTCTGGGGAGTTAAGTGGCCAGATGTAAGGAGAGATGTGGTTGCAAGAATTGTCTAACAGCCATGACTGGACTCTCCTGCTTGTGTGACATGATGCAAAGTCCTGTTGCCAGACATAGGGTCTTCCAGCAGCCACCCTCTTGATCCAGGGTGATACTACCTTCTCAAGGCACTTTATCTAGGCTTCCATGTTGATTCTGAGGCTCTGTGGAAAGATGAATAGAGACATAATGTCACCATCACTTGTGATCACTTCAGACGCCATGATGTTGACTGGATATATCATCCAACACTTTCCAGATCATCTGCATTATTCTCAGATTAACACCCAAACACTCTGAAAGTACTGAAGTTTCTGGTGTGAATGCCAAACAGTACAGCATGCTGTTTCCAAATTTCTGGTTGAATGAATTGCATCTTGGTGCTCTTTTTCTCACAGACGGTTCCCAACTGACCAAACTATACTGGGCAGTCAACGAAATCAAAAACAAACAATGTACACTCACAAAACCAAAAACATTTACCTATCACACCCAGTGTGTATATATATATATTTTTTTTTTCTAAACATATACTGTTAAATATAACAGACAATATCTATTATGTTTAACCATGAGCTGTTCTAAACATCGCATTTTGGTTTTAATTTCAGGTGAAAATAAAGACAAAAATTGTCCAACATTTGGATATTTTTTATTATGCTGGTTCTAAGCTTTCGGCTCACATGAGCCATCTTCAGAGAAGTTGCAGGGACGTTAACATAAAGATATCCACCATTATGAATGATTTTATCTTGTGTTGACATAAAACATTGCTAAGCAACGATAACAATAGCAGACGCAGTTCATAAATTTGTGATGTGGTTCTATGATGTCACACCGTGTGAGAGACGGAAATGGTAACAGAAGCATATGTCTAAATACAATGTAATGTGTTGTGACTAGATTGAAATGTGATTTTATTAAGTGTGAGTTGTTTTGATTTAATGTACTCTGTGTGTGTGTGTGTGTGTGTGTGTGTGTGTGTGTGTGTGTGTGTGTGTGTGTGTGTGTGTAAGTGTGTTGGAGCATGTGTGTGTGTGTGTGTGTGTGTGTGTGTAAGTGTGTTGGAGCATGTGTGTGTGTGTGTGTGTGTTGGAGCATATATGTATGTATGTGTGTGTGTTTGTGTTAGAGCATATATGCATGTGTGCATGTGTGTTATTGTTTAATGACAGCAGCACCAGCAGCAGCCAGGAATGGCCATTCCTTGAAAGGTACGGACTCACTCGGACAGACACACGCTCCTCTGCCATTCTGGAGATGAGATTTTGATCTCGAAATATTAATGTATAATAAATAGGTAATATCCAAAAACTTCTTTACATTCCTTTATTTTACTAAATGCATTGTGACAGCCTTCAAGACCTAACCATATACCTAATATGCACAATGCTTCAAACAAATTACCAAACTTTACTATATATATATGATTTTAAGGCTTGTTATATTTATGAGTAAAAGCACTTAATATCAGAGACAGAGAGTGTAAATATAAAAATGAACATTGTGGTCAACACTGAGTAGCCACAATGTGTTGTGTAGTGGCTCAACAGTTTATATATGTTGGTCAATGAAGCCGTATGGGTAACAAAGTTAGTTATTTCCAGTGTATTGTAATATGCAAATGCTTATTGGGTAGATGATAACAGTTATATTTCAAAATATTCTAAATGCTACTGAGTAGAAGTAATTGTGGGTCAAAATTAATTTATTTGTAGGTGTCTTGTAAGGGGTTGTTTGTTAACTTTGAATTCATTATTTATTACTGATTACTTACGTGAGTATTTTGTACGAAGACAAAACAGAAAATAATGTCAATTTTGAAATAAAACCTGTGGGTTTTGACAAAGGCCATCCTTCTTGGATCATTTTGAACCGGTTCTACAGATACATAAACAATGAGCTGTACCAAATAACTGAAACCACAACACTTGAGAATTTCCAGCAACAACGAAAATGAATAGTGCATGAAAAGATGAAAATGACATAATCAATCTTAACATTCAAACAAAAGCACACCTGCTTCAAACAAAATCACACCTGCTGTTCATCTCAGTGTTCTTGACAGGCTCCAAAGAAGAATCAGTAATGTGGTAGGTGCCGACATGGCTGCTCAACTCCAGCCACTTTCTCTACGATGGGATGTGGCTTCCCTCTGTCTGTTCTATAAATATTTTCATGGCTTCTACTCCGATGAACTTAAGTCACTGGTGTCCCACCCGTTCACAATTAGATCAACCAAATGCAGACGACAATTCTACTCCAGCAGCTTCTTTTCTCGCACTTCCCACCTGTGGAACTCGCTCCCATATTCTTGCTTTCCTGACGGCTACAACCTCCAGGAATTTAAATGCAATGTCAATACCCATCTCTTATCCACTTGATTCCAGTTCTTTCTACATTACCCTGTATATCTTTTCCTTTCTCTCTACCTTTGCAACTGTCATCACATCTGTATTCCCATCCTTCACTTGCTCCTTTCTCTGACACCCCCTGTACCTGGTTTGTCTTTGTCTTTACTCTCCTCCTATCTAATCTTTTACTCTTATGTAGCCTTCTGCACATCAGTGGCATTACCATCTTCCTTGGAGTGAAACGATTAAAGAAAATAGTTTGAAAGAAAACCTCAATAATGGAAAAAGTGATAAAAGCTACTGGACTTCAGAAATTTGTTTTCTTAGAATAGTGTTTGAAGAGAAGGGTTTTATAAATTTCAACCAAAACCAGTACTGGCTGCTCAATCAATGAATGCCAATTGTTTCCTTGTAGGAAAACGTCTAATTTTTACCATCGGCCTAATTTTTACCATCGGCCTTATCAATTTGTTTATTTATTACTATATTTCTTTTTTTTTTCTTTTGAGAGGTTGGTTAACATTTGTTCGTTTAGTTTTAAAAAATGGCTTTGTTTAGATAGATAGATAGATAGATAGATAGATAGATAGATAGATATGAACAGACTGAGATAGATAGATAGATAGATAGATCATGAACTGACTGATATAGATAGATAGATAGATAGATAGATAGATAGATAGATAGATGAGAATCAGACTGAGATAGATAGATAGATAGATAGATAGATAGATAGATAGATAGATAAGAATCAGACTGAGATAGATAGATAGATAGATAGATAGATAGATAGATAGATAGATAGATAGATAAGAATCAGACTGAGATAGATAGATCGATAGATAGATAGATAGATAGATAGATAGATAGATGAGAATCAGACTGAGATAGATAGATAGATGAGAATCACACTGAGATAGATAGATAGATAGATAGATAGATAGATAGATAGATAGATAAGAATCAGACTGAGATAGATAGATAGATAGATAGATAGATAGATAGATAGATAGATAGATAGATAGGAATCAGACTGAGATAGATAGATAGATAGATAAGAATCAGACTGAGATAGATAGATAGATAGATAGATAGATAGATAGATAGATAGATAAGAATCAGACTGAGATAGATAGATAGATGAGAATCAGACTGAGATAGATAGATAGATAGATAGATGAGAATCAGACTGAGATAGATAGATAGATGAGAATCAGACTGAGATAGATAGATAGATAGATAGATAGATAGATAGATAGATAGATAGATAAGAATCAGACTGAGATAGATAGATAGATAGATAGATAGATAGATAGATAGATAGATAGATAGATGAGAATCAGACTGAGATAGATAGATAGATGAGAATCAGACTGAGATAGATAGATAGATAGATAGATAGATAGGAATCAGACTGAGATAGATAGATAGATAGATAGATAGATAGATAGATAGATACGAACAGACTGTGATAGATAGATAGATAGATAGATAGATAGATAGATAGATAGATACAAACAGACTGTGATAGATAGATAGATAGATAGATAGATAGATAGATAGATACGAACAGACTGTGATAGATAGATAGATAGATAGATAGATAGATAGATAGATACGAACAGACTGTGATAGATAGATAGATAGATAGATAGATAGATAGATAGAAGCATGAGTTGTAGGAAATTATGTCATCCAAATTTTTTATATTCAAATCTAAATATCCAAATTAAAAACATTAAAAAAAACTAAAATAACATAGGTTTGCCTGTTAAATAAATTTTAATATTTCTAAACACATGTACATAAATGAGTCAAAAAGGAGTAAAAAGAATATTTAATTGAGTTAAACTCTTTAGGTCCACAGAAAAAATTGAGTTTAGAAAAGACTTTGATCATCAGTTAAGATTAACTAACTTTTCTAAGCTGTTGGAGAGGATTTAAAGTTGCTTATACATCATGTTTCTTTCATCACGGGCTGAGAGGAAGGAAAGGATATTTAACTATCCTTTCTCTTGTGCTTCAATGGCTTAGACAATAATATTGAAAATATGGGGAGATGGTTAATGTTTATTAATTCGGCTTTTTGTGAAACCTAACTGAACTACCTACAGCTTACAAGTTTGATGCAGAATTATCATAAGAAGGTTGGTTGGTTGGTAGCAGGTTGCTATGTGTAAATAAGTGTGGAAGATTGAAATATACATTTTGCATTTTAAAATAAAAATTTATTAAAAGAATAGAATAACAAGAATAGGTAGTAGTTAAAAGTTCAATGAGAAAGTTAAGGGTATCAAGAATGTTCATAGTAGTAATTTGTTGAAAAGATTTTATGCATACGTAGGTATGTATGTATGAGTGTTTGTTTGGTAGGAATCTCTTTGGAGAAAAAGAAGTAAAAGGAATCAGCACACAAGAAAGAAGGAGAAAGAGGACGATGTGCAACCTTATGTCTGGTTTGTCGTTGAAGTTTCTCTTGTAACATTTTAGTTGTGGCTCTCTCTCGCTGCTCCCATCTGACTGACATTGATCGAAGTCATTTATAGTCATCTAGATTTTTTGCACTGGATCGCTAAGTCCTTTTTAGTCTTGCAAGTCGCTTCCATTTGTCAGAAAATCAATTTAACATTTACTCGTGAAACACGGTTTTGACTTTTTCTTTAAGCATATGGTCAATCCTTTTTCTATGTCATTGTAAATTTTTTGTAAAAGTGAAGAAGAAGGTTGATTTTAATTCTTAATTTCTTATCCCTACAATATGTCTGCTTCTGAAATTTAAAATCTGTGTTTTAATAAGAATTTTTTCCCTGAAGAAATAGGGCTTTAGTTTTCACTGATTGGTTAAATATGTCACATGGTGATGTTAATTTCTAACCAATAGACACTTTGATTTAAACAGTATGTGTTGTATTGAAGAATCTTTCTGCATGTTTGCAAATATTGTCTGGTATTGGGTAGAAAATAAAGTTTTGGGTTTGTTTTATTATGGTATGTATGTGAGTAAACAATTGCATTAGAAATAAAGTTGATTATCTCTAGAGTAAGTTTTGACATGCTAAAACAAACAAATATCTAAAATTAAGTGAACCTAGCCTGGAACATTCAACCTGACCATGAGCACTTAAAGAAACTGTTACTGATGATGATGAAATATTTGCATAAAATTCATTTAGTAATCCAGACATTTCCCTTTATTAATTTGTTTTAATGTTTGTGATTATTTCTATGAATCACTTAATTTAAATATTGATGTGTCATTTTAAAAGAACAAAAACTTAATTTAGCATTCTTTGAATTTTTATTTCTGTTATTTTAACCAGATTGTTTCTTGTACCTATCCTAATCAAAAAGGCTATTCTAGAAAATAAAAAAAACAAATTTCAAAACCAAGTTTATGAAAATTAAATTAGGAAATTTTATATTCTTTAATAATGTCTCTTATTCATTTTGTCTATT
The DNA here is from genome assembly GCA_037127315.1 of Ascarosepion bandense. Taxonomy (NCBI): domain Eukaryota; kingdom Metazoa; phylum Mollusca; class Cephalopoda; order Sepiida; family Sepiidae; genus Ascarosepion; species Ascarosepion bandense. The sequence continues at coordinate 1,954,420 of JBBBDQ010000416.1, forward strand.
TAAAAAAAAAAAATATTTGTCCATGATATCACAGGTAACAACTAGTTTGTTCATGTGTATTATATATATATATATATATATATATATATATATATATATTTCCTAAATCCAAAATTAAGGTTAAATATACAAAATTAGATTAATTATAAGTGTTCTTAAATAAAAAATATTCTATAGTTGTACAAAGTAAGTTCAATCCCATCCCTCCCAACCCCTTACACCTCCCTACTCTGCTCCTTTAAGAAATCCAAAGGATAAAGTCTAGTCGCAAGATCATAAAACTATCTGTCTACAAAATTCCAAGACACTCATTAATCAACTATATTCATTACCCACCCCACTTTCTTCAAAATTCAAACAATTCGCAAGACATATTCCCTTATCACTAACCCCCACCAACATCCCACACACAACTCACCAAATATAAGAAAAGAGGCTTTCCATTCCTGTCCACACCACCTGAAGAGACATTGTAGTTTCAATGTCAAAACAAATGTACGATTTGTAGTGGATATATAAAAGTTTTGTACATGTTCTAAAATATAATTTATAATTAATATTCACAGCTCTATATATTATATATCGAGCACTGTTTTAAATTAATGTTTTGGACGTTGTAAAAAAATTTTTTTTCCTTTGTTCCTTATTCACTTGGATATATACATATATATAAATATATATATTTTAAACAAGTTGTGTTGAATGATAGAGACAACATATTTTCTTTTGAATTTTTTCATATTTTCTGATTAGACTTTTTATTTCTGGATTATATTTGTATAAAAATTTGTCAAAAAGTTTTCCTAGTACTTACGAATGTCATTGTTCATCATCAGGGACTATATTACAATTTAAAAATCAAATATTGTCTTGTAGCAGGAAAAGTATTACAACATTTTAAAAGAAAATAAACGTTATGAAGAATTTTTAAATTCAAAGGCAATAATAATGTAAGCAACATTCACATGTGAAGATATGTGCTTACGTAGATGTGTGAATTATATGGAATACTTGGTTGTTAAAGATTTTAAATATCATAAAAATACTTTAGAAAATATGAACTTCGAAGGAACTAATTATGTAAATAATCAAATTACTCAGAGGCAAATAATTATTTACCTTAATTATATTTCAAATAACCTCTCTAAACACAAGTAAGCACATGTCCAGAAATATATGTGTATATATATTGTAATTTTGTTATTACAATGGTTTATAAAAGAATAATATCACTACACAAAAATTTTCATGTTTCAGAACAAAACTGTTCCTCGTCAGAGATATATATATATTTGCAGCGAGTCCTGTTTCACCATATCACAGCTCATCAGTAGGATAGACATCCAAATGGTTCCAGCCAGGATCGAAACCTGACCAAATTGATATCAGTCAGAGATTCTACCTTTAAGCTATCTGCACACGATGGAGAAAGGCAGATTTTTACAGTGTTATATATACAATGTAAACAAACACCAGTAGCCAAGAGTGTTCAATTCATTGCTGAAGAATGATGTGTAAGTAGCGGTGAGTAGCTACTGCTTTTAAAATCTACCATTTTGCCAGATGTTCAAGAGATGGACAAAGGCATAAATAATATATAGAGCAAAGATTTTGGCCTTATCTCAATCCGGTATCTCTAGACTGGTCAGAAATGGCTCACTTCCTTGGTTAAGAACCATAAATTCATTATACACTCGACCATAGGTTCCATATAACCCTACATATCAGCACCTTCATAACAACCGGTTTTCACATGCACGTACATACATACAATTACATAGGCTAATCTTTATTTTATTCAAATATTTCCGTCAAAGTTCATAACAAATGAACTTTTATGTCTATTCTGGTATTCTTCAGACCAGAGATTTCTTGTTTTTGATTGGTCCATCCTGTCTTTGTAACAACGCCCCCCCCCCTAATTAAGGGGGTTTAGCTCCTCTTTTAAACTTTTAAAATCCTCAAACTTTTAATTGAATTCATCACTTGATAAGATAGTGTCGAAACAAAATGGTTACTTTTGTAGTGATATAATAACATATTTATGTTAAAAATTCTAAATAAATATTATTAGCTCTACTTTGTATTGAGCACTTTTTTAAGAATAGTGTTTCTTCAGATACAGAATATTATTCCATCCATACCTACCCTATGCATGTATATATATATATATATATATATATATATATATAGTCATCTGCAGACAGATTTGTTTCACTGTATCACAGCTCATCAGTACAGTTAGACATCTGATTGCTATTTACCCAGGATTGAAACCCAACCAAACTGGCGTCAGTTGGCGATTCTGCCTCTGAGCTATGGGTGCTCGGTAGAAGGAGGCAGACTTTTTAGCGTGTCTATTATCATTATACACACCCAAAAAGCCAAAGTGCTCTAATTCATTACTGAATCCTATTAATTTTTTGTATCCCATACATTTTTTATCCTTTCTTCGGCATCCCCTGTACTCTGTTTTTTCTCTCACTGTAAACCCCTGTGCATCGGTGGCAATTATCCCTTGCTGGGGTGAAATGATTACAAAAAAAATATATATAATTTTGTATTTGGGAACCATTTATTTTGTTAAACAAGTTTCATCAAAGACAACTGACGAGATATTGCAATTACGCTTCTTAAATTTTTCTCATGTTCATATAAATGTATTATATAAAGTGAATAGAAAGCTGACAGTTTAATAAGTTTGAATTTAAGCTGACATGATGTTCATGGGAGTTAAAGCTTATAAAGTTAGGTTACTGCTTTTTTATTAACACAAGTAAAAAATTGAAATATTCTAAGATTATGGATAGAGAAAAAAATTAAGATTTTAATTGAAATTAAAATTTAAATTAAAAATATTAAAATACAGGGAGATGTAATCAAAAGGATGTAATTCATAATTATTAATAGTGATATCTGCAGGGGAAAGAAGGAAAGAAAGGACAATATATATATCTATCAACAGATATAACAGTGATGATCCATGTATACTGTCTTAATAATATGTATAGGAAAAACTACTATAAAGTTGTAAGTTTAAAAATGTATTTTTCTGACAGTATTTATTTATTTCTATTATTATATTTGATATTTCAGACCGTCCTCGGCCTTTCATCAAACTTGTAAGCTGTAGGGAGTTCAGTTAGGTTTCACACAAAGCCGAATTAATAAACATTAATCATCTCCCCATATAATAATAGAAATAAATAAATATTGTCAGAAAAATACATTTTCAAACTTACAACTTTTTAGTAGTTTTTCCTATACATATTAACATATATATATATATATATATATATATATATATATATATATATATATATATACAATTTATAAATTCTAAATATATATTATTCACTCTACTTTGTGTTGAGAACATTTTTTAGAATCGTGTTTTTTTGGATACTGAATTTTATTCTATCCATACCTTCCCTATACTTGGATATATATATATATATATATATATATATATATATATATATATATATTAAAAAAGGATTAATTCAAAGATGTTGAATGGCCATTTCGATATGAAGATCCCCACGGGGGATGACACATCACCTCAGCAACAGAAAAAAACTTTCAGAAACTCTGAGTTACTGAAAGGTTTTTTCTGTTGCTGAGGTGATGTGTCATCCCCTCGTGGGGATCTTCATATCGAAATGGCCATTCAACATCTTTGAATTAATCCTTTTTTAATATATATTTGCTCTGTAATATTTTATTACATGGAGCTCTCTTCCTGTATCATTTTTTAATATTAAAATAAATTTTTAATATTAATTAGGATCGGGTTTTTTGGAATTTACCTTTCTGCTTTTTTCCCTTGGATTGAAGTATCTGAATTAAAATATATATATATATATATATATATGTTTTTTTTTCTAAACATATATTGTTAAATATGACATACAATGAATATCTATTATGTTTAATCATGAGCCATTCTAAACATTGTATTTTAGCTTTAATTTCAGGTGAAAATAAAGACAAAAATTGTCCATCATTTGGATATTTTTTTATTATGCTGGTTCTAAGCTTTCATCTCACAATTTTTGCCTTTATTTGAACCTGAAATAAAAGCTAAAAATGATGTTTAGAACGGCTCATGATTAAACATAATAGACATTCATTGTCTGTTACACTTAACAATATATGTTTAGAAAATTATCTGATGCCTCCATACACTATATATTAAAATAATAGCTCCGTTCATACTAGACTGAGCATTGCTTTATTAACACCTGAATAATAATTCTGTACACGTGTGTACCCTCATATGTATATTTATTGATTAACGTAACTATAGATAGATAGATAGATAGATAGATAGATAGATAGATGTATTGGTTATAAATCCAAAAGAAGCAGCTTGAAGGAAAATTCCAAATCAATCTTACTAAAATTAAATATTAAAATTGATCCAGTCAGTGTGCTCAATGTAATTGAAATTTCTTTATTTACAGATCCAATATTTATTACATGTAAAAAATTCAACTTTTCCAAAAACGTGAATTTGAGCTCCGACTGATGAGCAATAACAAAACATTATGGTAAGATAAATTTATTTGATTGTGTGCGTGTGTAAAAAAATGGAAATAGGGTAGGGAAAAAAAGAAGAAAACAGAAAAAAATGAATTTATTCTGTTTTCTTTTTTCTTCTTTTTTTTTATAATCATATCGCCCCAAGTAAGGAATTTTACAGCCTCTGTTTTACAGGGGGTTACATAGGAAGAATGTTATGAGAAAGAGTGACAGGTTATAGGGGGTGTCAGGAAGTGGGGAAGAGAAGGATGACTGTGGCCATAAAGTGAGGGATCAGTTTATTTATTGATTGTAATGCATAATTGATCCCCCATTACATATCCACATTATAATAGTATAAATTGTTTTTTTTTATAATCATAGCAAGGAATTTTATTGCCAGTGTTGTGTAGGGGTTACATAGGAGGAAAGTTATGAGAAAGAGTGACAGGTTATAGGGGGTGTCAGGAAGTGGGTAAGAGATGGATGAGAATACTGCTGAGAGTGGAGAGGATGGAGAAAAGAGCATGAGAGAGAGAGGATGCAGGTTAGTGAGATAGGAGATGACAATTGACTTTACATTTACATTCTTGGAGATTGTAGCTGTCAGGGAAGCAAGTAAACGGAAGGGAATTCCACAGATGGGAAATGCCAGAAAAGAAGCTGATGGAGTAGAATTTGCATTTACATTTTATTGGTTTCACAGTAAAAGGGTGGGACCTAGTTGCTAATCTTATGGCTTGAGTAAATTTCATATATAGGGAGCACTAGTGAGATAAGTTCATTGAATCAGAAGCCGTGAAAGAATTTGTAGAAGAAACACAAGGAAGCCACATTTTCTGTTTTTACCCTTTTTCTTCTTCTTTTTCTTTTTCCCTCCCCTTACTTTCGTTTTGACAAAGTGACTGAGATGGTGGGACAGGACTAACAACATTGCAGAATACCCTTTGAATTTCATTAAAAATGTCAAAATGCATAACAGAGAAACCAAACTAGACATATTCTTAGACAAATAATCAACTCATATATATAAGAAAGCAAGAGAGTGAGAGTAGTAATAACTAATATATATATATATATCCGAGTGAAAAAGGAACGACGAAAAATTTACAATGTCCAAACAATTAATTTAAAACAATGCTTGATATATAATATAGAGCTGTGAATATTTATTATAAATTATATTTTAGAACATGTACAATATTTTTTTTATAATAAAAAAGAAATAAATAAAAACAACAATATAAAAAATTGTACATGTTCTAAAATATAATCTTTAATAAATATATATAGTGACGTAAATTAATGAATATACATATGAGGTGTACATATGTATAGTATTATTATTCAGGTGTTAATAAAACAGTGCTCAATGTATGAATGAAGCTGTGTTATATATATATATATATATATATATATCAGGGTGCACATATATATAGCATTATTATTCAGGTGTTAATAAAACAGTGCTGAATGCATGAACAGAGCTGTATTATATATATATATTAATAAATATAAGTATTATCCTACATCTATGGCACAACTCAGTGTTTCATGTGTTATGCAATCATCAGGTGCACATTTCAAACTCAAATATGCACTTGATGATTGTATAACTCATGAAACTCCGGGTCATGCTATAGACGTAAGATATATATATATATATATATATATATATATATATATATATATATATATCCAGGTGAAGAGAACCAACAGCTTTAGAATTCTGATTCCTCTGACATCTAGTTTTTAAAAAAGGGCTCAATACTACATATATCATAGAGCACAGTATAATTATACATATATATATATATATATATATATATATAATTTAGAAAATTTTTTAGATATTTTACAATTTCATGGATAATACGTATTTCACAGCTGACCTTGCTGCTCGTCAGACCCAAATGATAAAACAGTTAATTATCATTTGTGGTCTGACGAGCAGCATTTTTTCAGCTGTGAAATACGTATTACCCATGAAATCATAGAATATCTAAAATTTTTTGTAAATTATATAACTTTGTTAAATTAAATAAACTTAACATTGAGTTCTTTTGAGTTCGTCTCTATCGGAATTTACCTGACTAATATAACAAACCAAGTGTTCTACATTTTATACCTATATATATATATATATATATATCCTTCTGAGATGAGGTAGTATTTACATCAATATTTACATTGTTTGGACTGTTGTCCTCATCTTTATTGCCATGTTTATGACATTTCAATCATTGTATGCTCTGTTCTTCTTCAGATGCTAGGAATTTCGAATCAAATCCTTTATTTTGATCACTGGGATATATCATTCATTCCATGTGCAATGCCGCTTCTGGTAACCATGTAGTCATCTTCTTTTAAGTTAACTAAGTTATTTGTAGCCTGGTATTGAACTCACAACTCTTTGGATCAAGTCACAGGAACTAACCAACACCTATATCTACTAGGTCATGTGTCATTGAGGACAACACTGTATGAATTTCTGGGATTTATAAAACTTAATGCCTCAGCAATCATTTTTTTTAGCAGAGCTCATATTGCATTCTTCAATTTCAGCCCACATTAATTGATGCTGGTGTCTATCTGAGTTGTACAATGGAGATTCCCATGAAAGGTGGTTATGTAAATTTGTTATTCCATCTCTTGCAAATGATGACTCATTTGTAAACAAGACTGAAGTGACAAACAATCGATCAGCAGTTTGTGCAATAAACTATTGGCAAAAGTTCTCCCATGGTGAGTGATCAGAGGGCGAAAAACCTTGCACACCATTGCAAATGAAACAGAAACACAACCTGTTCTTGAAGTGCCTTCAATGTGGCACTATGAGATGCATGATATGCTAGGGCCACTTGGTGTGCATATATAATTGGATCATCTCTGATAGCCTATAGAATATATTCTTTGTAGTTAGGTGTACAAGCAGATGTCAGTCTTCTTCGATCCTTATTTTGTGGTGCCACAGATACTGTCTTAGCAATGCGATAATAAACACCAGCAAAGGTTGGATGACTCAGCTGCTTTCGGCATGGAAATGCAATCTTATGCGACTGTTCAGTCACGCGTCTGTTATCTTTTGTGCAGCCAGATATAAAATCATTTGATGTGCCTAAGTGACAACTTGCCAGAAGACCTAACCCCATAGACAAGAAAAAATCCCGAACACAGAAAAAAAAAAGAAAGATCACAAGTCCAACACCCAGCTACTCAGTAAACTGCTCAGGGGGCCAGATTACTGAGTCAGAGAAAAAGACACTTCACAATGACAGCACTTAGCAAAGGACTGCCCAAATCATTACTCAAATCTACAGGTGACTACAACGCTATATATATATTAAAAAAGGATAAGTATATATATATGTATATAAGTGTGTAATAAATTGAATGTATGTGTGTGTATGCGTATGTATATATGTATTCTTATTCGTAGAATTGTGTGTGTATATATATGTATGTATGTGTGTACTTCTATAGGTATGTATAATTGTAATTAATTTTTTTTTTTTTTTTTTTTTACCTAGTGTTGTCTTTACTTAGTTTAATTTCAAATGACCTAATTTTTTAAAAAAATAATTTTATTTTAAATCCTATATCTTTTTATTCCCTTTTATTAATAATTATGCCTTTTTAAGTAAAGGCCTTTTTCCTAATACTTCAACGTTTTGGGGAAATTAGGTTTTTGAATTTGTCCAGCGTCTGTAATATTTTAAAAATTTTTTCTTTAGTTTCTTTCTTTTTCCCTCCCTTCCTTCTTTTATCTCTCTTGCCACCTTTTTTCCGTGTTGCTTAAACTTACGTCGATTTAACATGGCTGTCTGTTAATTTTTAGTTACATTCTCCCTTTTTTTTTGCGAACCCAGACGATGTCAATTTTTTCTTTTCTTATTTATTTGATTTTATTCTATCTTTTTCTTTTTCTTTTTCTTTCCCTTTATTTTTATTTTTATTTTATTTTATTTTATTATTTATTTATTTTTTAATTTCTTTGCAATCTATTTAAAAAGGAAAAGTAGACTAATTTTTCTCCAGTTTCTGAAAGGATTTTTCTGTTGCTGAGGTGATGTGTCATCCCCCGTGGGGATCTTCATATCGAAATGGCCATTCAACATCTTTGAATTAATCCTTTTTTAATATATATTTGCTCTGTAATATTTTATTACATGGAGCTCTCTTCCTGTATCATTTTTTAATATTAAAATACATTTTTAATATTAATTAGGATGGAGTTTTTTGGAATTTACCTTTCTGCTTTTTTCCCTTGGATTGAAGTATCTGAATTAAAATATATATATATATATATAAGTACTATGCTAATAGTTTCTTAGTTCCTTTTTTAATACTTCTTGTTTGTGGAAATCTCTTCTGTGTTCATTGTTTCTAACCAACTTTGATCTTCAAAAATGAAATGCAGTGTCAATTATTATTTTCTGTTTTCTAAATCCCTGTTCTTTTATTGTCCTTTCTCCTTAATAATATTTCCTGTTTCTCATATTCTTTCATGCTTGGTAACAGATTGTGTTTTATTGAGTTTATGTCCTCGTTTGAGGGAAGATTAATAAAAAAAAGAGGTAACTATGAGAGTTACTAGTATTATTTACCCCAATACTACCTGCTGCATTATGAGATTATTGACAACTAAACTACTTTCCCTATCAGTCATTTCTGATAAGGAGAGTTGGTGAAACACTAAGCCAGATGAAAAAGCTGGATGAATCCTTTCACTGGGATCAATTTCTGTCAAGTACAAATGAAGAAACATCTGGGTTCTATATTAAAGTGTGTGGCAAGCTCACTGGGAAGGTTGGGGCCCTCCGTGTTCGTTAAAGTAATGGGAAGAACGAAAACTCATTTATAACACCAACATCCAGTGCTAAACAGCTACTCAGTAAACTGTTCGGGGTTGGGGGGGGGTGCGCTGATTACTGAGTCAGAGAAAAAGACACTTCACAATGACAGCACTTAACAAAGGACAAATCATTACTCAAAATCTACTGGTAACTAGAACGATATATATATATATATATACATATATTATGCTCTCATTATGATTGAGCTCTATAGAGAAAATTTTAAAAACAGTTTCCACTTCTGCGATATATGCATGACTCTTCAGAAATGAATTGAGTTCTTTCGGTGACTGGCATGTGCATACACTGCTTACATACAACACGTTAAAATTTCCATTCTCTGATTCCATGTGCCAGTGGTTTAGGGGGTAGCGACTCTGACTGACGCCAAATCGGTTGATCCCGACCAAAAGCAAGTGGATGTGTCTAGCCATACTGATGAGCTTGATACAGCAAAACAGGCTTGTATATAGATGAATAATATATATATATATATATATATATATATATAAAGAGAGAGAGAAAGAATTAATATTAATAAAAGTTTCTCAATTAGATGACTGATGTCAACTCAAGAGTTTTGTAGGGAGACCTGTGCAATTTACTGCTTATATTTTTCAGTTTTTCTTTATGCTCTTATTATTGATCTAAGTTTTTTTCTGTATTGTTTGTGCTCGTGGGTGTGTTTACACACATGCAGCCATGCACCTGTCTGTGCAGATGTACGTTCAGGCACATGCTCCCTTGTGTGTACATGTAGAGTGTCATAATCTTTTGTCCTTTTTCCCCTCACTGTAAAACTTTTTTCCACTTTCCACTTGCTCATTAGCTTTTTCTCTTTTTTCCTTTTCATCTTTTCTTTCAATTGTTGCCATTTGTAGCTAATCATTATGTTCTCTAGACATGCCACCATTTTTTTTTTTTTTGAGTGTTCTAGACTTTTGAGTTATAAAAGTTATATTTCTTTTTTTACATAAATAATTGGCATTAATGCTTAAATGATAATTATTTTATATATTTATATCTATCTATATGTATATATGTGTATATATATATATAGAGAGAGAGCGAGAAAGAGAGAGAGGGACAGTCACTTTTTAATGGTTGCTTTAATTCAAAAGGCAAAAATCCATGGAAAACATTTTATCATTTGTATTCAAGAGAACAATATTATAGCCCTTTTATAAGTAAATGATATATACAGATATATTCAAAACAATATTACGACCTTTCATAAGTAAATGAGCTATGTAGTTATATTCAAAACAATATTATAACCCTCCCATAAGTAAATGATCTATACAGATATATTTGAAAGATAATATATTTGAAAAAAACAAGGTGTTGATTATGAAAGATAAAATGATAAATTAATTCTACTTTTCATAAGATTCAGGGTGTAGGTATATATTATAAACACACAAATAGATATTCAATCATATATACCATATTTTATTATGCAAGTTAATATTTTCAAAATAAATTTGGTATTAACGCTAACAATGTCAGTACAATTTTCATATGATAAATATATCAAGTGAATTCCAGCTTATATATTTTACAATAATTTACTTGGTCATTTATATGTATGATTTTATTATGCAACTTAAGGTTTTTGAGGTGATAGAGAAAAAACAAATAAAAATAAATAACAAGTAGATGAAAATTTCACCAGCTCTAAAAATAGATGTATAATAAAATTACCAGGCAAACAAAGCCATAGTTTGACCAACCAATCAGTAAGCATTCACAACTAGGATATCAGGGAAGACATAAACAAACAATAACAACAAGAATAAATTTGATGTTTTCTCAAAATAACTTGAGAAACCAAGGAGGAGTGTGAACTGGATGATAGGCAATCCGGTATATGCATATTAGAATTCTTTAATTAGATCAACAATAATATAAAAATTCTGAATATTTCATCATTATTAGTTGATCAATAACAATTATATTGTGAAAACATTAACTTACATAATAACAGCTGTGTGTGTGTGTGTGTGTGTGTGTGCAAGGAGTTTAGAAGGTGTTTCTATGTGGTCCTGCATGCACACATAAATAAATATATATGTTATTAATCAGTATGCAAATATTCTTTGGGAATACCAGGTGCTGTAAGCATTTAGTGACAGATGTGCGTTGTGGTGCAGTGGATATCAACTTGGAAAGAGAAATCGGTGAGCCAAGTTCGAATTCCAGTTGAATACCCTGCATTCACTTAAGCACTGGTACCCTTGGGATAGGTATTAATCTATCCCTTCCCTCCAATTATGGGTTAAATAACAAGGGTAGGACTTGGGGACCCTGCCCTTAAAAACAAATCCTAATGAATCTTGATACTCAAAAAGAAAATGTATTACTAGACACAAAACATATAAAAACAACAATAAATTGTTGAAAGAAAAAGGTATTACCAGTAATAAATAAATAAAATTTAGTTGGTAATAAATGACCCACAGAGGTTGATATGCCACAAAAACAAAACAGCAACAAAAAAAAGCATATATTCTTATTTGTTTGACATTTGAATGCATATCATGTTTCTGATACAAATTATTTTGCCTATTTCTACATCTCTCAAATAGGTATCTATAATAAAGGCAAATCTAGTTGCTCCTGTCTTAATGCTAAGCCGGATCAGTTCAATGAGGTCAAATTGGCAGCTGATCTCAAAAACAAAAAAAGAACTAAAATCTTTTGTTAACTGAAACAAGAAACGTCTTGCTGATTTTAATGCCTCCAAAACAAAAACTACTTTTGCTTTCCATCAGCAGGGGTGATACTAACCTCCTCGTTTCTTCTTAGCCTAATGTTTTTAGCTTACAAAAAGCAGAACAATTCTATTGAAGACTCTTGCTAATAAAGTTACTTCATTGTGATGAGCAAGATGATTTTCCTGGCCAGAATCTTACACGTGTCTATCATCCACCCATGCATCGAATATTCAGCAATGTACTTAGAGTTGCGTGATAAAATACAAAGATATCTGCCATGCTATCAGTATTGATCTGGTATCTCAGTTTCAGTCACTTTCTCACTCCCATAACACAGTTTCCGTTTTTCTTTTCTATAAATATTTTCATTGTAATTGTTCTGATGAGGTTTCATTCTTGGCATCTAGATTTTATGAATTTAAGCACAGTACTAGATTAACGGCAAGGTTTCATCATTCGACAGTTGAAATGGCTAGATGTAACCTTCCCTAAGAATACTTTCATGATAATTGTTCTGATGAACTTTCCTCTATGGCACCTAGACTTTATGAATTTAAGTGCAGTACTAGATTGGTGGCAAGGTCTCATCATTTTACACTTGAAATGGCTAGATGTAACCTTCCCTAAGAATACTTTCATGATCATTGTTCTCATGAACTTTCCTCTATGGTACCTAGACTTTATGAATTTAAGTGCAGTACTAGATTGGTGGCAAGGTCTCATCATTTTACACTTGAAATGGCTAGATGTAACCTTCCCTAAGAATACTTTCATGATAATTGTTCTCATGAACTTTCCTCTATGGTACCTAGACTTTATGAATTTAAGTGCAGTACTAGATTAGCGGCAAGGTCTCATCATTTTACACTTGAAATGGCTAGATGTAACCTTCCCTAAGAATACTTTCATGATCATTGTTCTCATGAACTTTCCTCTATGGCACCTAGACTTTATGAATTTAAGTGCAGTACTAGATTGGTGGCAAGGTCTCATCATTTTACACTTGAAATGGCTAGATGTAACCTTCCCTAAGAATACTTTCATGATAATTGTTCTGATGAACTTTCCACTATGGCACCTAGACTTTATGAATTTAAGTGCAGTACTAGATTGGTGGCAAGGTCTCATCATTTTACACTTGAAATGGCTAGATGTAACCTTCCCTAAGAATACTTTCATGATAATTGTTCTGATGAACTTTCCTCTATGGCACCTAGACTTTATGAATTTAAGTGCAGTACTAGATTGGTGGCAAGGTCTCATCATTTTACACTTGAAATGGCTAGATGTAACCTTCCCTAAGAATACTTTCATGATAATTGTTTTGATGAACTTTCCTCTATGGCACCTAGACTTTATGAATTTAAGTGCAGTACTAGATTAGCGGCAAGGTCTCATCATTTTACACTTGAAATGGCTAGATGTAACCTTCCCTAAGAATACTTTCATGATCATTGTTCTCATGAACTTTCCTCTATGGCACCTAGACTTTATGAATTTAAGTGCAGTACTAGATTGGTGGCAAGGTCTCATCATTTTACACTTGAAATGGCTAGATGTAACCTTCCCTAAGAATACTTTCATGATAATTGTTCTCATGAACTTTCCTCTATGGTACCTAGACTTTATGAATTTAAGTGCAGTACTAGATTGGTGGCAAGGTCTCATCATTTTACACTTGAAATGGCTAGATGTAACCTTCCCTAAGAATAATTTCATGATCATTGTTCTCATGAACTTTCCTCTATGGTACCTAGACTTTATGAATTTAAGTGCAGTACTAGATTGGTGGCAAGGTCTCATCATTTTACACTTGAAATGGCTAGATGTAACCTTCCCTAAGAATACTTTCATGATAATTGTTCTGATGAACTTTCCTCTATGGTACCTAGACTTTATGAATTTAAGTGCAGTACTAGATTGGTGGCAAGGTCTCATCATTTTACACTTGAAATGGCTAGATGTAACCTTCCCTAAGAATACTTTCATGATAATTGTTCTGATGAACTTTCCTCTATGGCACCTAGACTTTATGAATTTAAGTGCAGTACTAGATTGGTGGCAAGGTCTCATCATTTTACACTTGAAATGGCTAGATGTAACCTTCCCTAAGAATACTTTCATGATAATTGTTCTGATGAACTTTCCTCTATGGTACCTAGACTTTATGAATTTAAGTGCAGTACTAGATTGGTGGCAAGGTCTCATCATTTTACACTTGAAATGGCTAGATGTAACCTTCCCTAAGAATACTTTCATGATAATTGTTCTGATGAACTTTCCTCTATGGCACCTAGACTTTATGAATTTAAGTGCAGTACTAGATTGGTGGCAAGGTCTCATCATTTTACACTTGAAATGGCTAGATATAACCTTCCCTAAGAATACTTTCATGATAATTGTTCTGATGAACTTTCCTCTATGGCACCTAGACTTTATGAATTTAAGTGCAGTACTAGATTGGTGGCAAGGTCTCATCATTTTACACTTGAAATGGCTAGATGTAACCTTCCCTAAGAATACTTTCATGATCATTGTTCTCATGAACTTTCCTCTATGGTACCTAGACTTTATGAATTTAAGTGCAGTACTAGATTGGTGGCAAGGTCTCATCATTTTACACTTGAAATGGCTAGATGTAACCTTCCCTAAGAATACTTTCATGATAATTGTTCTCATGAACTTTCCTCTATGGTACCTAGACTTTATGAATTTAAGTGCAGTACTAGATTAGCGGCAAGGTCTCATCATTTTACACTTGAAATGGCTAGATGTAACCTTCCCTAAGAATACTTTCATGATCATTGTTCTCATGAACTTTCCTCTATAGCACCTAGACTTTATGAATTTAAGTGCAGTACTAGATTGGTGGCAAGGTCTCATCATTTTACACTTGAAATGGCTAGATGTAACCTTCCCTAAGAATACTTTCATGATAATTGTTCTGATGAACTTTCCTCTATGGCACCTAGACTTTATGAATTTAAGTGCAGTACTAGATTGGTGGCAAGGTCTCATCATTTACACTTGAAATGGCTAGATGTAACCTTCCTAAGAATACTTTCATGATAATTGTTCTGATGAACTTTCCTCTATGGCACCTAGACTTTATGAATTTAAGTGCAGTACTAGATTGGTGGCAAGGTCTCATCATTTTACACTTGAAATGGCTAGATGTAACCTTCCCTAAGAATACTTTCATGATAATTGTTTTGATGAACTTTCCTCTATGGCACCTAGACTTTATGAATTTAAGTGCAGTACTAGATTGGTGGCAAGGTCTCATCATTTTACACTTGAAATGGCTAGGTATATTTTCCTAAGAATGCTTTCATGATAATTGTTCTCATGAACTTTCCTCTACTAGTACCTAGACTTTATGAATTTAAGTGCAGTACTAGATTGGTGGCAAGGTCTCATCATTTTACACTTGAAATGGCTAGATGTAACCTTCCCTAAGAATAATTTCATGATCATTGTTCTCATGAACTTTCCTCTATGGCACCTAGACTTTATGAATTTAAGTGCAGTACTAGATTGGTGGCAAGGTCTCATCATTTTACACTTGGGAAATGGCTAGATGTAACCTTCCCTAAAGAATACTTTCATGATAATTGTTCTGATGAACTTTCCTCTATAGCACCTAGACTGTGAATTTAAGTGCAGTACTAGATTGGTGGCAAGGTCTCATCATTTTACACTTGAAATGGCTAGATGTAACCTTCCTAAGAATACTTTCATGATAATTGTTTTGATAGACTTTCCTCTATAGCACCTAGACTTTATGAATTTAAGTGCAGTACTAGATTGGTGGCAAGGTCTCATCATTTTACACTTGAAATGGCTAGATGTAACCTTCCTAAGAATACTTTCATGATAATTGTTCTCATGAACTTTCCTCTATGGTACCTAGACTTTATGAATTTAAGTGCAGTACTAGATTGGTGGCAAGGTCTCATCATTTTACACTTGAAATGGCTAGATGTAACTTCCCTAAGAATAATTCATGATCATTGTTCTCATGAACTTTTCTCTATGGCACCTAGACTTTATGAATTTAAGTGCAGTACTAGATTGGTGGCAAGGTCTCATCATTTTACACTTGAAATGGCTAGATGTAACCTTCCTAAGAATACTTTCATGATAATTGTTCTCATGAACTTTCCTCTGTAGCACCTATGACTTTATGAATTTAGGTACAGTACTAGATTGGTGGCAAGGTCTCATCATTTTACACTTGAAATGGCTAGATGTAACCTTCCTAAGAATACTTTCATGATAATTGTTCTGATGAACTTTCCTCTATGGTACCTAGACTTTATGAATTTAAGTGCAGTACTAGATTGGTAGCAAGGTCTCATCATTTTACACTTGAAATGGCTAGATGTAACCTTCTAAGAATACTTTCATGATAATTGTTCTGATGAGCTTTCCTCTATGGCACCTAGACTTTATGAATTTAAGTGCAGTAGATTGGTGGCAAGGTCTCATCATTTTACACTTGAAATGGCTAGATATAACCTTCCCCTAAGAATACTTTCATGATAATTGTTCTGATGAACTTTCCTCTGTAGCACTAGACACCATGAATTTAGGGTACAGTACTAGATTGGTGGCAAGGTCTCATCATTTTACACTTGAAATGGCTAGATGTAACCTTCCTAAGATTACTTTCATGATCATTGTTCTCATGAACTTTCCTCTATGGTACCTAGACTTTATGAATTTAAGTGCAGTACTAGATTGGTGGCAAAGTCTCATCATTTTACACTTGAAATGGCTAGATGTAACCTTCCCTAAGAATACTTTCATGATAATTGTTCTCATGAACTTTCCTCTATGGTACCTAGACTTTATGAATTTAAGTGCAGTACTAGATTGGTGGCAAGGTCTCATCATTTTACACTTGAAATGGCTAGATGTAACCTTCCCTAAGAATACTTTCATGATAATTGTTCTGATGAACTTTCCTCTATAGCACCTAGACTTTATGAATTTAAGTGCAGTACTAGATTAAGCAAAGGTCTCATCATTTTACCCTTGAAATGGCTATAGATGTAACCTTCCCTAAGAATACTTTCATGATAATTGTTCTGATGAACTTTCCTCTATGGTACCTAGACTTTATGAATTTAAGTGCAGTACTAGATTGAAAAGCAAGGTCTCATCATTTTACACTTAAAATGGCTAGATGTAACCTTCCCTAAGGAATACTTTCATGATAATTGTTCTGATGAACTTTCTCATGTTTCTAGACTTTATGAATTTAAGTGCAGTACTAGATTAGCGGCAGAGATGTCATCATTTTACACTTGAAATGGCTAGATGTAACCTTCCTAAGAATACTTTCATGATAATTGTTCTGATGAACTTTCCTCTATGGCACCTGAGCTTTGAATTTAAGTGCAGTACTAGATTGGTGGCAAGGTCTCATCATTTTACATGAAATGGCTAGATGTAACCTTCCTAGAATAACCATGATAAATTGTTATGATGAACTTTCCTCTATGGCACCTGAGCTTTTAAGTTTAGAACAGTACTAGATTAGCGGCAAGGTCTCATCATTTTACACTTGAAATGGCTAGATGTAACCTTCCCTAAGAATATACTAGATAATTGTTCTGATAGACTTTCACTCTATAGTACCTAGACTTTGTGATTTGAAGTGCAGTACTAGATTGGTGGCAAGGTCTCATCATTTTACACTTGAAATGGCTGAATGTAACCTTCCTAAGAATACTTTCATGATAATTGTTCTCATGAACTTTCCTCTATGGTACCTAGACTTTATGAGTTTGGTGGTACTAGATTGGTGGCAAGGTCTCATCATTTTACACTTGAAATGGCTCGATGTAACCTTCCCCAAGAATAATTTCAGTGATCATTTGTTCTCATGAACTTTCCTCTATGGTACCTAGACTTTATGAATTTAAGTGCACAGTACTAGATTGGTGGCAAGGTCTCACTATTTTACACTTGAAATGGCTAGATGTAACCTTCCCTAAGAATACTTTCATGATAATTGTTCTCATGAACTTTCTCCATGGCACCTGCAGACTCCAAGAATTTAAGTGCAGTACTAGATTAGCGGCAAGGTCTCATCATTTTACCTCTGAAATGGCTAGATGTAACCTTTCCCTAAGAATACTTCATGATCATTGTTCTCATGAACTTTCCCTCTAAGTACCCTAGACTTTATGAATTTAAGTGCAGTACTAGATTGGTGGCAAGGTCTCATCATTTTGCCCTGAAATGGCTAGATGTAACTTTCCCAAGAATATACTTTCATGATAATTGTTCTCATGAACTTTCCTCTATGGTACCTAGACTTTTCATGAATTTAAGTGCAGTACTAGATTGGTGGCAAGGTCTCATCATTTTACACTTGAAATGGCTAGATGTAACCTTCCCTAAGAATAATTTCATGATCATTGTTCTCATGAACTTTCCTCTATGGTACCTAGACTTTATGAATTTAAGTGCATTAGATTGGTGGCAAGGTCTCATCATTTTACACTTGAAAATGGCTAGATGTAACCTTCCTCAAGAATACTTTCATGACAATTGTTCTGATGAACTTTCCTCTATGGTACCTAGACTTTATGAATTTAAGTGCAGTACCAGATTGGTGGCAAGGTCTCATCATTTTACACTTGAAATGGCTAGGATGTAACCTTCCTTCCCAAGAATACTTTCATGATAATTGTTCTGATGAACTTTCCTCTATGGCACCTAGACTTTATGAATTTAAGTGCAGTACTAGATTGGTGGCAAGGTCTCATCATTTTACACTCCTTGAAATGGCTAGATGTAACCTTCCCTAAGAATATCTCTTCATGATAATTGTTCTGATGAACTTTCCTCTATGGCACCTAGACTTTTATGAATTTAAGTGCAGTACTTCAGATTAGCGGCAAGGTCTCATCATTTTACACTTGAAATGGCTAGATATAAACTTCCCTAAGAATACTTTCATGATAATTGTTCTGATGAACTTTCCTCTATGGCACCCAGACTTTATGAATTTAAGCAGTACTAGATTGGTGGCAAGGTCTCTACATCATTTTACACTTGAAAATACAGGATGTAACCTTCCCTAAGAATACTTTCATGATCATTGTTCTCATGAACTTTCTCCATGGTACCTAGACTTTATGAATTTAAGTGCAGCATTAGATTGGTAAGTGGCAAGGTCTCATCATTTACATCAGAATGGCTAGATGTAATCCTTTCCTAAGAATACTTTCATGATAATTGTTCTCATGAACTTTCCTCTATGGTACCTAGACTTTATGAATTTAAGTGCAGTACTAGATTAGCGGCAAGGTCTCATCATTTTACACTTGAAATGGCTAGATGTAACCTTCCCCAAGAATACTTTCATGATCATTGTTCTCATGAACTTTCCTCTATGGCACCTAGACTTTATGAATTTAAGTGCAGTATTAGATTGGTGGGCAAGGTCTCATCATTTTACACTTGAAACAAGCTAGATGTGTAACCTTCCCCAAGAATACTTTCATGTGATAATTGTTCTGATGAACTTTCCTCGATGGCACCCAGACTTTATGAATTTAAGTGTGCAGTATTTTAGATTGGTGGCAAGGTCTCATCATTTTACACTTTGAAATGGCTAGATGTAACCTTCCCCAAGAATACTTTCATGATAATTGTTCTGATGAACTTTCCTCTATGGCACCTAGACTTATGAATTTAAGTGCAGCATTAGATTGGTGGCAAGGTCTCATCATTTTACACTTGAAATGGCTAGATGTAACCTTCCCTAAGAATACTTTCATGATAATTGTTTTGATGAACTTTCCTCTATGGCACCTAGACTTTATGAATTTAAGTGCAGTACTAGATTGGTGGCAAGGTCTCATCATTTTACACTTGGAAATGGCTAGATGTAACCTTCCCTAAGAATACTTTCATGATAATTGTTCTCATGAACTTTTCCTCTATGTGTACCTAGACTTTATGAATTAAGTGCAGTACTAGATTGGTGGCAAGGTCTCATCATTTTACACTTGAAATGGCTAGATGTAACCTTCCCTGAAGAAATAATTTCATGATCATTGTTCTCATGAACTTTCCTCTATGGTACCTAGACTTTATGAATTTAAGTGCAGTACTAGATTGGTGGCAAGGTCTCATCATTTTACACTTGAAATGGCTAGATGTAACCTTCCCTAAGAATACTTTCATGATAATTGTTCTGATGAACTTTCTCTATGGTACCTAGACTTTATGAATTTAAGTGCAGTAACAGATTGGTGGCAAGGTCTCATCATTTTAAACTTGAAATGGCTAGATGTAACCTTCCCTAAGAATACTTTCATGATAATTGTTCTGATGAACTTTCCTCTATGGCACCTAGACTTTATGAATTTAAGTGCAGTACTAGATTGGTGGCAAGGTCTCATCATTTTACACTTGAAATGGCTAGATATAACCTTCCCTAAGAATACTTTCATGATAATTGTTCTGATGAACTTTCCTCTATGGCACCTAGACTTTATGAATTTAAGTGCAGTACTAGATTGGTGGCAAGGTCTCATCATTTTACACTTGAAATGGCTAGATGTAACCTTCCCTAAGATTACTTTCATGATCATTGTTCTCATGAACTTTCCTCTATGGTACCTAGACTTTATGAATTTAAGTGCAGTACTAGATTGGTGGCAAGGTCTCATCATTTTACACTTGAAATGGCTAGATGTAACCTTCCCTAAGAATACTTTCATGATAATTGTTCTCATGAACTTTCCTCTATGGTACCTAGACTTTATGAATTTAAGTGCAGTACTAGATTGGTGGCAAGGTCTCATCATTTTACACTTGAAATGGCTAGATGTAACCTTCCCTAAGAATACTTTCATGATAATTGTTCTGATGAACTTTCCACTATGGCACCTAGACTTTATGAATTTAAGTGCAGTACTAGATTAGCGGCAAGGTCTCATCATTTTACACTTGAAATGGCTAGATGTAACTTCCCTAAGAATACTTTCATGATAATTGTTCTGATGAACTTTCCTCTATGGTACCTAGACTTTGTGAATTTAAGTGCAGTACTAGATTAGCGGCAAGGTCTCATCATTTTACACTTGAAATGGCTAGATGTAACCTTCCCTAAGAATACTTTCATGATAATTGTTCTGATGAACTTTCCTCTATGGTACCTAGACTTTATGAATTTAAGTGCAGTACTAGATTAGCGGCAAGGTCTCATCATTTTACACTTGAAATGGCTAGATGTAACCTTCCCTAAGAATACTTTCATGATAATTGTTCTGATGAACTTTCCTCTATGGCACCTAGACTTTATGAATTTAAGTGCAGGTACCAGATTGGTGGCAAGGTCTCATCATTTTACACTTGAAATGGCTAGATGTAACCCTTTCCCTAAGAATACTTTCATGATAATTGTTCTGATGAACTTTCCTCTATGGCACCTAGACTTTATGAATTTAAGTGCAGTACTAGATTAGCGGCAGCAAGGTCTCATCATTTTACACTTGAAATGGCTAGATGTAACCTTCCCTAAGAATAATGCTTTCATGATAATTGTTCTGATGAACTTTCCTCTATGGTACCTAGACTTTATGAATTTAAGTGCAGTACTAGATTAGCGGTCTCATCATTTTACACTTGAAATGGCTAGATGTAACCTTCCCTAAGAATACTTTCATGATAATTGTTCTCATGAACTTTCCTCTATGGTACCCAGGTATTCTTATGAATTTAAGTGCAGTACTAGATTGGTGGCAAGGTCTCATCATTTTACACTTGAAATGGCTCGATGTAACCTTCCCTAAGAATAATTTCATGATCATTGTTCTCATGAACTTTCCTCTATGGTACCTAGACTTTATGAATTTAAGTGCAGTACTAGATTGGTGGCAAGGTCTCATCATTTTACACTTGAAATGGCTAGATGTAACCTTCCCTAAGAATACTTTCATGATAATTGTTCTCATGAACTTTCCTCTATGGTACCTAGACTTTATGAATTTAAGTGCAGTACTAGATTGGTGGCAAGGTCTCTCATCATTTTACACTTGAAATGGCTCGATGTAACCTTTCCCTAAGAATAATTTCATGATCATTGTTCTCATGAACTTTCCTCTATGGTACCTAGACTTTATGAATTTAAGTGCAGTACTAGATTGGTGGCAAGGTCTCATCATTTTACACTTGAAATGGCTAGATGTAACCTTCCCTAAGAATACTTTTCATGATAATTGTTCTGATGAACTTTCCTCTATGGCACCTAGACTTTATGAATTTAAGTGCAGTACTAGATTGGTGGCAAGGTCTCATCATTTTACACTTGAAATGGCTAGGATGTAACCTTCCCTAAGAATAATTTCATGATAATTGTTCTCAAGAACTTTCCTCTATGGTACCTAGACTTTATGAATTTAAGTGCAGTACTAGATTGGTGGCAAGGTCTCATCATTTTACACTTGAAATGGCTAGATGTAACCTTCCTAAGAATACTTTCATGATAATTGTTCTCATGAACTTTCCTCTATGGTACCTAGACTTTATGGAATTTAAGTGCAGTACTAGATTGGTGGCAAGGTCTCATCATATGTACTTGGAAATGGCTAGATGTAACCTTCCCTAAGAATACTTTCATGATAATTGTTCTGATGAACTTTCCTCTATGGCACCTAGACTTTATGAATTTAAGTGCAGTATTTCAGATTAGCGTAAGGTCTCATCATTTTACACTTGAAATGGCTAGATGTAACCTTCCCCAAGAATACTTTCATGATAATTGTTCTGATGAACTTTCCCCATGGTACCTAGACTTTTATGAATTTAAGTGCAGTACTAGATTAGCGGCAAGGTCTCATCATTTTACACTTGAAATGGCTAGATGTAACCTTCCCTAAGAATACTTTCATGATAATTGTTCTGATGAACTTTCCCTCTATGGTACCTAGACTTTATGAATTTAAGTGCAGTACTAGATTACGGCAAGGTCTCATCATTTTACACTTGAAATGGCTAGATGTAACCTTCCCCCTAAGAATACTTTCATGATAATTGTTCTCATGAACTTTCCTCTATGGCACCTAGACTTTATGAATTTAAGTGCAGTACTAGATTGGTGGCAAGGTCTCATCATTTTACACTTGAAATGGCTAGATGTAACCTTCCCTAAGAATATCATGATAATTGTTCTGATGAACTTTCCTCTATGGCACCTAGACTTTATGAATTTAAGTGCAGTACTAGATTAGCGGCAAGGTCTCATCATTTTACACTTGAAATGGCTAGATGTAACCTTCCCTAAGAATACTTTCATGATAATTGTTCTGATGAACTTTCCTCTATGGTACCTAGACTTTATGAATTTAAGTGCATTAGATTTATAGTAAAGTGTCTCATCATTTTACACTTGAAATGGCTAGATGTAACCTTCCCTAAGAATACTTTCATGATAATTGTTCTCATGAACTTTCTCATGGTACCTAGACTTTATGAATTTAAGTGCAGTACTAGATTGGTGGCAAGGTCTCATCATTTTACACTTGAAATGGCTCGATGTAACCTTCCCTAAGAATAATTTCATGATCATTGTTCTCATGAACTTTCTCTCTATGGTACCCCTAGACTTTATGAATTTAAGTGCAGTACTAGATTGGTGGCAAGGTCTCATCATTTTACACTTGAAATGGCTAGATGTAACCTTCCCCTAAGAATACTTTCATGATAATTGTTCTCATGAACTTTCCTCTATGGTACCTAGACTTTATGAATTTAAGTGCAGTACTAGATTGGTGGCAAGGTCTCATCATTTTACACTTGAAATGGCTAGATGTAACCTTCCCTAAGAATAATTTCATGATAATTGTTCTCATGAACTTTCCTCTATGGTACCTAGACTTTATGAATTTAAGTGCAGTACTAGATTGGTGGCAAGGTCTCATCATTTTACACTTGAAATGGCTAGATGTAACCTTCCCTAAGAATACTTTCATGATAATTGTTCTGATGAACTTTCCTCTATGGCACCTAGACTTTATGAATTTAAGTGCAGTACTAGATTGGTGGCAAGGTCTCATCATTTTACACTTGAAATGGCTAGATGTAACCTTCCCTAAGAATAATTTCATGATAATTGTTCTCATGAACTTTCCTCTATGGTACCTAGACTTATGAATTTAAGTGCAGTACTAGATTGGTGGCAAGGTCTCATCATTTTACACTTGAAATGGCTAGATGTAACCTTCCCTAAGAATACTTTCATGATAATTGTTCTGATGAACTTTCCTCTATGGTACCTAGACTTTATGAATTTAAGTGCAGTACTAGATTGGTGGCAAGGTCTCATCATTTTACACTTGAAATGGCTAGATGTAACCTTCCCTAAGAATACTTTCATGATAATTGTTCTGATGAACTTTCCTCTATGGTACCTAGACTTTATGAATTTAAGTGCAGTACTAGATTGGTGGCAAGGTCTCATCATTTTACACTTGAAATGGCTAGATGTAACCTTCCCTAAGAATACTTTCATGATAATTGTTCTGATGAACTTTCCTCTATGGTACCTAGACTTTATGAATTTAAGTGCAGATTATAGATTGGTGGCAAGGTCTCATCATTTTACACTTGAAATGGCTAGATGTAACCTTCCCTAAGAATACTTTCATGATAATTGTTCTGATGAACTTTCCTCTATGGTACCTAGACTTTATGAATTTAAGTGCAGTACTAGATTGGTGGCAAGGTCTCATCATTTTACACTTGAAATGGCTAGATGTAACCTTCCCTAAGAATACTTTCATGATAATTGTTCTGATGAACTTTTCATGGTACCTAGACTTTATGAATTTAAGTGCAGTACTAGATTGGTGGCAAGGTCTCATCATTTTACACTTGAAATGGCTAGATGTAACCTTCCCTAAGAATACTTTCATGATAATTGTTCTGATGAACTTTCCTCTATGGTACCTAGACTTTATGAATTTAAGTGCAGTACTAGATTGGTGGCAAGGTCTCATCATTTTACACTTGAAATGGCTAGATGTAACCTTCCCTAAGAATACTTTCATGATAATTGTTCTGATGAACTTTCTCTATGGTACCTAGACTTTATGAATTTAAGTGCAGTATTGTGATTGGTGGCAAGGTCTCATCATTTTACACTTGAAATGGCTAGATGTAACCTTCCCTAAGAATACTTTCATGATAATTGTTCTGATGAACTTTCCTCTATGGCACCTAGACTTTATGAATTTAAGTGCAGTACTAGATTGGTGGCAAGGTCTCATCATTTTACACTTGGAAATGGCTAGATGTAACCTTCCTAAGAATACTTTCATGATAATTGTTCTGATGAACTTTCCTCTATGGTACCTAGACTTAATAATTTAAGTGCAGTACTAGATTGGTGGCAAGGTCTCATCATTTTACACTTGAAATGGCTAGATGTAACCTTCCCTAAGAATACTTTCATGATAATTGTTCTGATGAACTTTCCTCTATGGTACCTAGACTTTATGAATTTAAGTGCAGTACTAGATTGGTGGCAAGGTCTCATCATTTTACACTTGAAATGGCTAGATGTAACCTTCCGTAAGAATACTTTCATGATCATTGTTCTCATGAACTTTCCTCTATGGTACCTAGACTTTATGAATTTAAGTGCAGTACGAGATTGGTGGCAAGGTCTCATCATTTTACACTTGAAATGGCTAGATGGAATCCTTCCCTAAGAATACTTTCATGATAATTGTTCTGATGAACTTTCCTCTATGGCACCTAGACTTTATGAATTTAAGTGTAGTACTAGATTGGTGGCAAGGTCTCATCATTTTACACTTGAAATGGCTAGATGTAACCTTCCCTAAGAATAATTTCATGATAATTGTTCTCATGAACTTTCCCTTCTATGGTACCTAGACTTTATGAATTTAAGTGCAGTACTAGATTGGTGGCAAGGTCTCATCATTTTACACTTGAAATGGCTAGATGTAACCTTCCCTAAGAATACTTTCAGATAATTGTTCTCATGAACTTTCCTCTATGGTACTCAGACTTTATGAATTTAAGTGCAGTACTAGATTGGTGGCAAGGTCTCATATCATTTTACACTTCTGAAATGGCTAGATGTAACCTTCCCTAAGAATACTTTCATGATAATTGTTCTGATGAACTTTCCTCTATGGTACCTAGACTTTATGAATTTAAGTGCAGTACTAGATTGGTGGCAAGGTCTCATCATTTTACACTTGAAATGGCTAGATGTAACCTTCCCTAAGAATACTTTCATGATAATTGTTCTGATGAACTTTCCTCTATGGCACCTAGACTTTGCGAATTTAAGTGCAGTACTGATTGGTGGCAAGGTCTCATCATTTTACACTTGAAATGGCTAGATGTAACCTTCCCAAGAATACTTTCATGATAATTGTTCTGATGAACTTTCCTCTATGGTACCTAGACTTTATGAATTTAAGTGCAGTACTAGATTGGTGGCAAGGTCTCATCATTTTACACTTTGGAAATGGCTAGATGTAACCTTCCCTAAGAATACTTTCATGACAATTGTTCTGATGAACTTTCCTCTATGGTACCTAGACTTTATGAATTTAAGTGCAGTACTAGATTGGTGGCAAGGTCTCATCATTTTACACTTGAAATGGCTAGATGTAACCTTCCCTAAGAATACTTTCATGATAATTGTTCTGATGAACTTTCTCTATGGCACCTAGACTTTATGAATTTAAGTGCAGTACTAGATTGGTGGCAAGGTCTCATCATTTTAATTTGAAATGGCTAGATGTAACTCCCTTTCCTAAGAATACTTTCATGATAATTGTCTTGATGAACTTTCCTCTATGGCACCTAGACTTTATGAATTTAAGTGCAGTACTAGGATTGTTGGCAAGGTCTCATCATTTTACACTTGAAATGGCTAGATGTAACCTTCCCTAAGAATACTTTCATGATAATTGTTCTGATGAACTTTCCTCTATGGCACCTAGACTTCATGAATTTAAGTGCAGTACTAGATTGGTGGCAAGGTCTCATCATTTTACACTTGAAATGGCTAGATGTAACCTTCCTTCCCTAAGAATACTTTCATGATAATTGTTCTGATGAACTTTCCTCTATGGCACCTAGACTTTATGAATTTAAGTGCAGTACTAGATTGGTGGCAAGGTCTCATCATTTTACACTTGAAATGGCTAGATGTAACCTTCCCTAAGAATACTTTCATGATAATTGTTCTGATGAACTTTCCTCTATGGTACCTAGACTTTATGAATTTAAGTGCAGTACTAGATTGGTGGCAAGGTCTCATCATTTTACACTTGAAATGGCTAGATGTAACCTTCCCCCTAAGAATACTTTCATGATAATTGTTCTGATGAACTTTCCTCTATGGTACCTAGACTTTATGAATTTAAGTGCAGTACTAGATTGGTGGCAAGGTCTCATCATTTTACACTTGAAATGGCTAGATGTAACCTTCCGTAAGAATACTTTCATGATCATTGTTCTCATGAACTTTCCTCTATGGTACCTAGACTTTATGAATTTAAGTGCAGTACGAGATTGGTGGCAAGGTCTCATCATTTTACACTTGAAATGGCTAGATGTAACCTTCCCTAAGAATACTTTCATGATAATTGTTCTGATGAACTTTCCTCTATGGCACCTAGACTTTATGAATTTAAGTGCAGTACTAGATTGGTGGCAAGGTCTCATCATTTTACACTTGAAATGGCTAGATGTAACCTTCCCTAAGAATAATTTCATGATAATTGTTCTCATGAACTTTCCTCTATGGTACCTAGACTTTATGAATTTAAGTGCAGTACTAGATTGGTGGCAAGGTCTCATCATTTTACACTTGAAATGGCTAGATGTAAATTCCTTCCCTAAGAATACTTTCATGATAATTGTTCTCATGAACTTTCCTCTATGGTACCTAGACTTTATGAATTTAAGTGCAGCACAGATTGGTGGCAAGGTCTCATCATTTTACACTTGAAATGGCTAGATGTAACCTTCCCTAAGAATACTTTCATGATAATTGTTCTGATGAACTTTCCTCTATGGTACCTAGACTTTATGAATTTAAGTGCAGTACTAGATTGGTGGCAAGGTCTCCATCATTTTACACTTGAAATGGCTAGATGTAACCTTCCCTAAGAATACTTTCATGATAATTGTTCTGATGAACTTTCCTCTATGGCACCTAGACTTTATGAATTTAAGTGCAGTACTAGATTGGTGGCAAGGTCTCATCATTTTACACTTGAAATGGCTAGATGTAACCTTCCCTAAGAATACTTTCATGATAATTGTTCTGATGAACTTTCCTCTATGGTACCTAGACTTTATGAATTTAAGTGCAGTACTAGATTGGTGGCAAGGTCTCATCATTTTACACTTGAAATGGCTAGATGTAACCTTCCCTAAGAATACTTTCATGATAATTGTTCTGATGAACTTTCCTCTATGGTACCTAGACTTTATGAATTTAAGTGCAGTACTAGATTGGTGGCAAGGTCTCATCATTTTACACTTGAAATGGCTAGATGTAACCTTCCCTAAGAATACTTTCATGATAATTGTTCTGATGAACTTTCCTCTATGGCACCTAGACTTTATGAATTTAAGTGCAGTACTAGATTGGTGGCAAGGTCTCATCATTTTACACTTGAAATGGCTATGTAACCTTCCCTAAGAATACTTTCATGATAATTGTCTGATGAACTTTCCCCAGTGGCACCTAGACTTTATGAATTTAAGTGCAGCATTAGATTGTTGGCAAGGTCTCATCATTTTGGCTAACTTGAAATGGCTAGATGTAACCCTTCCCTAAGAATACTTTCATGATAATTGTTCTGATGAACTTTCCTCTATGGCACCTAGACTTCATGAATTTAAGTGCAGTACTAGATTGCGGCAAGGTCTCATCCTTTTACACTTGAAATGGCTAGATGTAACCTTCCCTAAGAATACTTTCATGATAATTGTTCTGATGAACTTTCCTCTATGGCACCTAGACTTTATGAATTTAAGTGCAGTACTAGATTGGTGGCAAGGTCTCATCATTTTACACTTGAAATGGCTAGATGTAACCTTCCTAAGAATGCTTTCATGATAATTGTTCTGATGAACTTTCCTCTATGGCACCTAGACTTTATGAATTTAAGTGCAGTACTAGATTGGTGGCAAGGTCTCATCATTTTACACTTGAAATGGCTAGATGTAACCTTCCCTAAGAGAATAATACTTTCATGATAATTGTTCTGATGAACTTTCCTCTGTGGCACCTAGACTTTATGAATTTAAGTGCAGTACTAGATTGGTGGCAAGGTCTCATCATTTTACACTTGGAAATGGCTAGATGCAACCTTCCCTAAGAATACTTTCATGATAATTGTTCTGATGAACTTTCCTCTATGGTACCTAGACTTTATGAATTTAAGTGCAGTACTAGATTGGTGGCAAGGTCTCATCATTTTACACTTGAAATGGCTAGATGTAACCTTCCTAAGAATACTTTCATGATAATTGTTCTGATGAACTTTCCTCTATGGTACCTAGACTTTATGAATTTAAGTGCAGTACTAGATTGGTGGCAAGGTCTCATCATTTTACACTTGAAATGGCTAGATGTAACCTTCCTAAAGTACTTTCATGATAATTGTTCTCATGAACTTTCCTCTATGGTACCTAGACTTTATGAATTTAAGTGCAGTACTAGATTGGTGGCAAGGTCTCATCATTTTACACTTGAAATGGCTAGATGCTAACCTTCTAAGAATACTTTCATGATATTGTTCTGATGAACTTTCCTCTATGGCACCTAAACTTTATGAATTTAGAGCACTGCAGTACTAGATTGGTGGCAAGGTCTCATCCATTTACACTTGAAATGGCTAGATGTAACCTTCCCTAAGAATACTTTCATGATAATTGTTCTCATAGAACTTTCCTCTATAGTACCTAGACTTTATGAATTTAAGTGCAGTACTAGATTGGTGGCAGAGTCTCATCATTTTACACTTGAAATGGCTAGATGTAACCTTCCTAGAATACTTTCATGATAATTGTTTCTGATGTTTTCCTCTATAGCACTGAACTTTATGAATTTAAGTGCAGTACTAGATTGGTGGCAAGGTCTCATCATTTTACACTTGAAATGGCTAGATGTAGCAACCCCTAAGAATACTTTCATGATAATTGTTCTGATGAACTTTTCCTCTATAGCACCTAGACTTTATGAATTTAAGTGCAGTACTAGATTGGTGGCAAGGTCTCATCATTTACACTTGAGAAATGGCTAGATGTAACCTTCACAAGGCCCTTTCATGATAATTGTTCTGATGAACTTTCCTCTATGGTACCTAGACTTTATGAATTTAAGTGCAGTACTAGATTGGTGGCAAGGTCTCATCATTTTACACTTCAGAAATGGCTAGATGTAACCTTCCCTAAGAATACTTTCATGATAATTGTTCTGATGAACTTTCCTCTATGGTACCTAGACTTTATAGATTTAAGTGCAGTACTAGATTGGTGGCAAGGTCTCATCATTTTACACTTGAAATGGCTAGATGTAACCTTCCCTAAGAATACTTTCATGATAATTGTTTTGATGAACTTTCCTCTATGGCACCTAGACACAACAGTTGAAGAATTGCAGTACTAGATTGGTGGCAAGGTCTCATCATTTTACACTTGAAATGGCTAGATGTAACCTTCCCTAAGAATACTTTTTCATGATAATTGTTCTGATGAACTTTCCTCTATAGTACCTAGACTTTATGAATTTAAGTGCAGTTCTAGATTGGTGGCAAGGTCTCATCATTTTACACTTGAAATGGCTAGATGTAACCTTCCCTAAGAATACTTTCATGATAATTGTTCTGATGAACTTTCCTCTATGGTACCTAGACTTTATGAATTTAAGTTCAGTACTAGATTGGTGGCAAGGTCTCATCATTTTACACTTGAAATGGCTAGATGTAACCTTCCCTAAGAATACTTTCATGATAATTGTTTTGATGAACTTTCCTCTATGGCACCTAGACTTTATGAATTTAAGTGCAGTACTAGATTGGTGGCAAGGTCTCATCATTTTACACTTGAAATGGCTAGATGTAACCTTCCCTAAGAATACTTTCATGATAATTGTTCTGATGAACTTTCCTCTATGGTACCTAGACTTTATGAATTTAAGTGCAGTACTAGATTGGTGGCAAGGTCTCATCATTTTACACTTGAAATGGCTAGATGTAACCTTCCCTAAGAATACTTTCATGATAATTGTTTTGATGAACTTTCCTCTATGGCACCTAGACTTTATGAATTTAAGTGCAGTACTAGATTGGTGGCAAGGTCTCATCATTTTATAGTTGAAATGGCTAGATGTAACCTTCCCTAAGAATACTTTCATGATAATTGTTCTCATGAACTTTCCTCTATGGAACCTAGACTTTATGAATTTCAGTGCAGTACTAGATTGGTGGCAAGGTCTCATCATTTTACACTTGAAATGGCTAGATGTAACCTTCCCTAAGAATACTTTCATGATAATTGTTCTGATGAACTTTCCTCTATGGTACCTAGACTTTATGAATTTAAGTGCAGTACCAGGATGTGCGTTGTGGTGCATTGGATATCAGCTTAGAATGAGAAATCGGGGAGCTGAGTTCAAATTCCAGCTGAATTCATTGCATTCACTTATGCGCAAATACCCTTGGGAAAGGTATTAATCCATCTATTCCTTCCAGTTATGGGTTAAATAACAGGACAGATTGGGTTGTATAGCCTTGGTTGGCAACCAGTCTACCGCAGAAAGCAATGGCAACCTACTGCGGGATAATCTTCTGCCCAGTCAGTCATGTCTCTTTCGAGACATGATCGCCCAAGTGTGTATCACGTATGGCACTTAACTGACTGACCAGATTGGTGGCAAGGTCTCATCATTTTACAGTTTAAATGACTAGATGTCACCCCAAGTACTATTGTAATAGTTTCTTAGTTTTTTTTTTTTTAATACTTCTTGTTTGTGGAAATCTCTTCTGGATTCACTGTTTCAAGCCAAATTTGATCTTCAAAAATTAAATTAAATGCAGTTATTATTTTCTGTTTTCTAAATTCCTGTACTTTTATTGTCTTTTCTCCTTAATAATATTTTCTGTTCATCATATTCTTTCATGCTTGGTAACAAATTGTGTTTTATTGAGTTTATGTCCTCGTTTGAGGGAAGATTAATAAAAAAAAGAGGTAACTATGAGAGTTACTAGTATTATTTACCCCAATACTACCTGCTGCGTTATGAGATTATTGGTAATTAAACCACATTCCCTATTAGTCATTTCTGATCAGGAGGGGGGGTGAAACGCTAAGCCAGATTAAAAAGCTGAATGAATCCTTTCACTGGGATCAATTTCTGTCAAGTACAAGTGCAGGGATGAAGAAACACCTGGGTTCTGTATCCTAGTGTGTGGTAAGCTCACAGGGAGGGTTGGGCCCTCAGTGTTCCTTGAAGCAAAACTCATTTATAACACCAACCCCTCCAGTGCTAAACCAGATATTTTCCTCTCGTTTCTCTCTGGAATATTTGGTACTGTTGGTGAGAGCCATTAGAGTGTTAGACAAACCATATTTGACATTAATTTAAGCAAGGGTATTGTTGACAATAATTTTAAAGTCAGTAAGAATAAGACTTGTTTAATGAGTAGGCAGCCATCAAATATGTATATATGTGTAGATTTTTTAAAATCATTTACTAACCCTAACCCAAGCAAGTTAATAAAGCCACTAAGAAGCAAGAAGTTAGTGTGGGTTTGAGAATATGAAAAACTAGATTATTAAGAAAAAAGAACAAGAGAATGTTATGTGACCTACCCATTTTGGAATATAATGAACTCTTCCTACTATTATGAATACCGGGAGAATATGCCTCTCGTCGTTGAGTTGGGTTGAATTGAGTTGAGTCTCTCTGGTCTGTCTGACTGAAGTGTAACACTCTTTGTATTGGTTCTTTCATTAAATATATATGTTTTACTAATACCTGAGTTCAAGTTTTCAGAACAAGAATTAAGAAGACATAGGATAACAATTGATATTGCATTTGAAATATTTAAAGATCAAAACTAACAGGGATAGATAGATAGATAGATAGATAGATATGGATTGACTGAGATAGATAGATAGATAGATAGATAGATAGATAGATTTTGGCTTCAACAAGAATTTTAGTTGATTATATATTCATATTTTTGGATAATTGTCCGGTAGGTGGGTGCGTAGAGAACTTTTCAGTACCCGTCATATCAAGCTAGCTAGCTAGATAGTCTGACAAACAGACATGGTTGTTCATATCACAGTAATGAGAGCATAATCTCAATTCTCTTTACTTTCCTCCTCTTATATGACGTTATCAAACAAACACTGGTATATCAGTCACTGACCTAAAATGACTTCACAAACTCAGTCAAGATTGAAAAGAAAAGCATGATGTCAAGAGAGGGAATTAGAAGACAATAAGCACAGAGTATAAAAAAAAACAAGGGCAAACGTTAGGGGGGGCAGATTTTTGCATTTAGCAAGGTCACCTCCCTATCATTTGCCACTTCTGATACTACTGTGAATAAACATGTGCAAAAACAGAAACTAGTCTGAATTAAAACTATACAAGCCATATATATATATATATATATATATATGAGCATCGCTCATTCAGTAATGGATTAGAGCACTTTAACTACTGACATATGATACATCATACGCTAAAAGTCTGCCTCCTTCTACTGAGCACCTATGGCTCAGAGGTAGAATCACCGACTGATGCCAATTTGGTCGGGTTTCAATCCTGGGTAAAAGCAATCCAATGTCTAACCGTACTGATGAGCTGTGATACAGCAAAACAAATCTGTCTGCAGATGACTGTTCATGCTCTCACACCCTGATTGAGCACTCTGGAAGAATGGTAGACTTTGAAAAGACAGTAGCTACTCTAGCATCTACACATCGCTCATTCAGTAATGAATTAGAACACTCTAATTACTGGCGTATGATACATCATACGCTAAAAGTCTGCCTCCTTCTACCGAGCACCCATAGCTCAGGGGTAAAATCACCAACTGATGCCAATTCAGTCGGGTTTCAATCCTGGGTAAAAGCAATCAGATGTCTAACCGTACTGATGAACTGTGATACAGCAAAACAGATCTGTCTGCACATATATATATATATAATTAGTTAGTTTTTGGTCATACTTAAATTAGACCAGTACTCAGTTGTATTAAAAAGTGTTCAATATATTTATATTGTAGAACTTTTGAATATTTTTCATTTGGTTGTGGAAATAACTCATTTCCAAATTAAAAATATATATAAAAAAATATAAAATTCGCCTGAAGACGCCAGATGGTCAAAACCTGAGTTTTGTAATAACTTATTTACAAATGAAAAATATTCAAAACTTCAACAATATGATTGTATTGAACACTTTTTGATACAACTGTGTATTGGTCTAAATTAATTATGACCAAAAAATAAGTAATTAAATAATTATACATATATATATATATATATATATATATATATATATATATATATAAACAAAGATTTGTACCCACAGTAACAACAAATTGCTTTAAACAATAATCTTAAGTTTGAGACGTGAGTTTTGCAGCATGTTTCATTTTTAAATATTCTTCGAAAATTTCTGAACTGAGAGCGTAATAGTTTTTATATTTTTAATTTCAGTAAAACAAAATAAATAATTTTTATTTTTATGTTAAATTCATTTAGTCAACAAAAAATGTAAATGTTTTCCCCCATAATTTAAAAAAAAACAAAATGCAATGTTGCTTATAACGTCACACAAAACATAAAACCATGTTTATTCAAAACAAAAGAAAATAGATTTTTTTCTTCTACTACTAAAATGTTCTGAGTTGCACGGGCAATGCCGGGCTATGATGCTAGTCATTCTTATATGCTAATGTTACACAAGTGTAATGTCAGCTTCCATGAATAGTGACAAAAAGATCAAGGAGAACCATAAAAGATCTGCTATGGTCAGTCTCTCAAATATAATGAGTTTACCAGAAAAGATTTAAAGGGACAGTGATTCAAAAGCATTTTAATCCTTCGGAGATATCATTTCCAAACCAATCCTCCTTGATAGAAAACACGAGAAAGATATTCCATCACTGATGCAGGCAAAAAATAACTGGGAGAAATCAGCCACCCACTAAAATTAAGGATTGAGGAAAATTGATTTATATAAAAAAAATGTAAATACCCCCAACACTGACCCCAGTTTCCTCTTCCCACATTCCCCTTATCTCCTAGCAACCTAAACACAGCCAGCAATAATCCACTAAAGGTGTTATGGTATTCGGCCTAAAAATTGTATTGAAGAATGAACTTGATACTCACCATACAGTGTTGCTTCCTATGTCCAACACTAAGAATAGATAAGGTATTAGCAGTATAGCCTGGCGTTGCTCAGGTGTAATGAAAGCTTTAAAACTAATCCATGGTCCTGGAGCTCAGACTCCTTGGACGTTGGCACGAAAGACTAAAAAGCAATAGTTATTTCCAGTTAAAGCAAAACCGTAGACTGAAAGAAAAATGAATCAAATAAGTCAAATTTTGATTTCCTGGTATGGATATCAAATAAGTTTTTTTTGCCGTAAACTGAATTTTGATGGCTAAATAAGTCCTCTGAGTAAATGGTATCATGACTGAGAATAAGAACTACAATTATACCTACTTAGAGCCAAACCTGAAGCAAAAACTAAAATAAAAGGGCTGAAAAAAATACAGACATACAGGCAGATAAACAGACACACACACAAACATCTTGCCTTTTATATATATATATATATATTATCGATTTTCTGAACTATTGTAAGAACTGCAATCTTGAAACTTCTGAATATCGTTTCTTATGTCTTTGTCTATGAGTGTATCAAATTTTATTAAAATTGAACCACTCCTATAACTCAATTTTTTTTATTATCAATTGTTGATATTTATCGGGGGTACCTTGACACAAAACCTAGCTAAGAACACTCGCAGACGCTTATAGTACAACTGTGTCAATTTTCAAGAAGATCAGTTCAAAAAAGAGT
The DNA here is from genome assembly GCA_037127315.1 of Ascarosepion bandense. Taxonomy (NCBI): domain Eukaryota; kingdom Metazoa; phylum Mollusca; class Cephalopoda; order Sepiida; family Sepiidae; genus Ascarosepion; species Ascarosepion bandense. Next base: position 1,990,660 of record JBBBDQ010000416.1, read on the forward strand.
CTATAGGTAACGGACACACACACACACACACACACACACACACACACACACACACACAGACAGACAGACAGACAGACAGACAGACAAAGTTCCATTTATAAATAAGTTTAGATATTTAGGCAACAAGTATTCATTCAAGCAAGTTTTTTTAAAATTCAATTTGACTGTTTATCTGATTTTTATTACATTTTTCAAATGTCTAAGGTGTTGTACATTGAGATCCTTATTGGCATGCAAAAAGTGTTTAAAAATAATGGAGGTATTAACAATAAATAAGAGGAATCCAAATTTGAATCATATCAACTATGAACAAGCCCACAATATACTGACTAGAAAAAAGCAAACCATTTTCACTCCTATAGATACATTTATATATACAAAACCTACATGTTCACTTTAAAAAATATCCCCAATAATGACTAAAAGATTAGCTGAAACTGCTCGGAAAAGAAAATACTTGTACAAATACAAGAAAAACTTAATAAAAAGCTTAATCTCTCTGTCTTGTCAGTTGTCTTAAATAAAACTTGTATAAAAGATAGATTACTTCCCAGATACATGAATATATATATATATATGCTAGACCATATGTGGCAGCAATATACAAAGCATGACAAATGACAGACTTTTTTTTTCTCTTTCATTTTTTTATAATCATATCACCCCAAGCAAGGCATTTTACTGCCATTGTTTTGCAGGGGGTTGCATAGGAGGAAAGTTATGAGAAAGAGTGACAGGTTATAGGAAGTGTCAGGAAGTGGGTAAGAGAAGGATGAATGTGGCCATAAATTGATGGATCAGTTTATATATTGATTGTAATGTAGAACTGATCCCCCACTTTAATCCATATTATAATAATATAGAAATTTTTTTTTATAATCATATCACCTCAAGCAATGCATTTTACTGCCACTGTTTTGCAGGGGGTTACATAGGAGGAAAGTTATGAGAAAGAGTGACAGGTTATAGGGGGTGTCAGGAAGTGGGTTAGAGAAGGATGAGAATACTTGCATGTAAGATAGATTCTGGAGATAAAAATGGTTTAGTGTAATACCGTTAATCAACATTTTTAGCAGCAGATCTAACAACGGATTCAGTATAAGCTTTCCACTTCATGTCAGCCAAGAATATTAGCCTGAGACGGTGCAATGCAACACTCACCTAGAGGTTAGGGTTAGCCATGCAGATGGGAGGCTGGGAGAAGTTTCAATTTGGAGGCATTTCAAGATTATAAAAATACATGAACCAGGTACAATGCGAGATTTATTATTCACCATTTTGAAATATTAATTTTTTATCATTTTATAAATAATTAATTTGAAAAGAAACCTTTTTATTTAAAAACTTACAGAAACCAAACATTTTTTAATGAACCGTCTTCTTTGGAATCATTAGCAGAACATTAGCAAATTGCTAATCAATTCAAACTTTAGAAAACAATAATAAATAATAAGAATTTTCTTATAGTTCACTTGCATATTTTTATGATTAATTACATTCTTATAAATTTAAGAATAAAAATCGTTTTATTATTTATTTCTTTATAAATTGATAAATGATAAATGTTGCATTGTATTAGTTGATTTGTATTTTTAGAATGTTGTAAATGTAATTTTTTTCTTGTAAATAAACTATCTAATAAACAGTGTTTAATATTTTTGTTGTAAATTTTCAAAGAATGAAAAAAAAGTATAAATTCACTTTCATATGTAATTATTTACACTACTTACATTACTCAAACTGTTGTCCTCATCTTTGTAACCGTATTCCCATTGTTTCAGTCATTATATGCTCCGACCTTCTTCAGGTGATAGTGATTTCAAAATTGAATCCTTTATTTCATGCTGGGGTAGATTGTTCTAGTTCCATAAGTCATGTCTCTTCCAGATATCTCAGTATCAGTTTCTCCTTTTGGCAATAAATACTAATAAATACTTGGCAATAAATACTAAAAATAATATGAAATATAGTTTTTTTGTTCACCTCTGCTGTGCTTAGGTATTGAACTCACAACTCTGGGTCAGGTCACTGGATCCAACCAATGCTTTTTTCTAGAAACTGTTCACGTAGGACTAATGGTTACATAAAATATATGATTACATCTAGCCATTTCAACTGTAAAATGTGCAGACCTAACAGTCAATCTAGTACTAAAGTCGGGGTACTAAACAGGTAAGGTCATTAGAACAATTACCATGAAAATATTTATAGAAAGGGAATCTACATTTTAGTAATTGAAACTGAGATGCCAGATCAGGACTAATAACATTGCAGATTCTTCTTTGGGTTTTATAATGAATCTCTAAATATATAGCAGCAGCATCAAACCAGTTGTGGCAGTAACATTAATATATAAACAAATGAAAAGACTTACAAACTTTTGCCTCTTCTAATATCTCAAATATTTTCACATAGGATAAGGGGAGAGCCATATACAGCTTGCGTTAGAAGTGTAATTTCGTATAGTAGTGATATCTGACAAGTTGATATTAGCAGAATTGCTCGAACTGACATCCAAATGGCTTACTGGACGTTCAATTTCAGTCTTAGGGATAGAAAATCATCAAAGGAGTTAAGAAATAGGCTGGGTATTGCTAAAACATGCTATATGTCAAGCAAGACTTAGATGGTTTGGGTATGCTGAGAGAATGGATACAGAAAACACAGTCAGCATTTGTCAGTTTATTGGGGTCGATGACCAAAGAAGGATAGGTAGACCATGTAAAACATGGACCCATCTTATCAAAGACGATTTATGGATTTTTTAGATTACAGCCAGGCCTTACACAAAATTGGCAGCCTGGACAAGGACCATCAAGAAAAACCTCATCCAACCTGTGCTAGCATGGAAACAGATGTTAAATGATGATGATGATGATTATGAGAAAAATTATCTAGATTGACTCATTAAACCAACTGTTATGTTGTGAGTAAGAATAAATAACTCAACAACAAGAATAGGTTAATTGTTGTATTCCGTGAAAATAGTATTTACAAAGGTTATTAGTATCCAATACAAGAATAAGGGTTAATCGTCTCAACCGTCGTAAGACGTAGTATGAGCAATGGGTACTTCCGGGTCGTCACCGGAAGTCTACGACTGACTTGTCGATACGGCTGCTCGGCACACTCTACCTACGTAGATGCCACCATTATTTACATAGTAATGGAATAGTCCATTATAGCCGAATAGGCGCGGGCGTCCCAACACCAACTTTCCTAGCAGCAGACCCAGCAATTGATTCAATATAATCGTTCCACAATATCCCTAGAAAATGTTATCCTGAGAAGGTGCAATCAATCTTCCAGAGGTTAGCATCAGCCATGCTGATGGATGGTAAAGATATTCTCTAAGATAACTAAACAGTTTTGAAGGTGTAAAATTAACAGGTCATTTCTTGCCCCAGTTAACAACAGATTACAGGTCATTTCATATTTATCTGGCATTTGTGGTGACCAAACCCTTTTAACTGCACTATTGGCCTTTTTATTCAATAATTTAATGTAATCTCTTGTAATTATATACCTGGGGGCAAAAAGATACTAATGTGACATTGTCACTGTCACTTTTGGATGAACCATGTGACATACAAAAAGAACACCTAACCAAAAAGATGACTTTTCAAGAAAAAGTTATATGACAACAATTTATTTCATTATGTTGTCATATTAATGCCATATTTCAACAAATGTTATTATTATATACACACTAACAAATCCCCATATGTAATACCCAGTTCATAAAATGTAATGTGCATCTATCTCTTTCCCTTTCTTTCTCTCTCTCTCTCTCTATATATATATATATATATATATATATACATACACACACATATATATATATATATATATATAGTGTATTGAGGCAGCAAATAATTTTCCAAACATATACTGTTAAATATAAGAGACAATGAATGTCTATTATGTTTAATTATGAGTCGTTCTAAACGTTGTATTTTGGCTTTAATTTCAGTTGAAAATAAAGACAAAAATTCTCCAACATTTGGATATTTTTTTATTAATTTGCTTCTAAGCTTTCGGCTCACATGAGCCATCTTCAGAGAGGTTATTTAGACAGTAATACAATAACATCCACCATCACCATTATTTTGCATTGACATAAAACTTCGCTAGGCAACGGCAATAGTTACCAAAAGAAACAAACGCAGTTCTCAAATTTGTAATGCAGTTCTATGACATCACACCGCGTGATATCATGAAATGACAAAACCATGTTTTCAAATGCAATGTAACGTGTTATGTCCGGATTTAAAGGTGATTTTATTAAGTGTTGGTTGTTTAGATTTGATGTACACGGCCTCCAATATCTGAAGGTTCCGC